>ML677351.1:6891043-7303647 GCA_007922305.1 Dermatemys mawii
GCAGGGCAGGCTGGGAAGCTCCTCGTGGTAGCACGGACTGGGGAGGCTCGGTCCCTCCTCCTCCTCTGGGTAGCGGGCGCAGGGCAGGCTCGGCCAATTCCCGGGCTCCAACTGGGTCACCGGGGCTTCCCGGTCAGGAGCTCTGGCCGTAGCCTCTCGCTCCTCCGGTGGCTCCCTCCGAAGTGAGCTCCGAGGCCGAGCTTTTATCCTTCCGGGTCGGCCGGCTGACCTCTGGGGGAGGGGCGCAGGTTTCTCCAGCTCCGCCCCCTCCTGTCTCTGGGGAGGCTCGTCCCTCTGCGGGGCGGTTGGGCACCAGACCGCCCCACTACACTCCTATTTATGTTTAGTAGCCTCAAGAGAGTTTCTTCATTTTTCCTTTCCCTCCACAGTGATGTGAAGGCTAAGATGAGGAGGACTGAAAGTTGAATAAAGATGGCTAATTGGCCAAAAATCTACCTGTTATTGAAGTTTATAAATACATATCGAAATAGTCCACATGTCCTGGTCAGTGAGTAGTTAAGGCATTAGCATCTTGTCATGTAGTTGGGTAACTTGATTATTCTGGTTCCTCAAGGACGTAGGTTGGTTGTTTAACCAGGAGAAGAAAGCTCTAATAACTAAGTACACAAATAAATAAACAGGAGAGCAACAGGGAGAAGATATAGTATTTTGTGATGAGAACTTTTTTCTTTTGGGAAATTAGATCTCCTTATCTACCCTAAGCCAAGCCACAGGCATGTTACGTACTGCAACTCAATATCCAGCAGCACAGATAATGAATTTTGTATCTGCTTGCAGGTCAGCAACAGCTACCACATACGGGTAGCAATATGGATAGGTGACAGAGAAAGTTGATCTCTGGAATTAATTGTTCTCCATAACAGGTTTGTGGCATGAATTCTGTCACTCTTATATTCTGGATCCATTTCCACAGTCAGGGAGGGAATCTTTTTGGCTCGGACTGAACAGGCGCATGTCATAATGTTACGTAATTTCACACAAGGTCTTTTAAAATCAGCTCTACAATAGCTGTTGGCATTTAGCAGGTTGCCTGGTGTATGCTGAAGAAGGGACAGTACACCCTTTGTAATGTTCAGTATTATGATAGGTTTCACTGGTTGGCAGTTATCACTGACATTCTGCTGTTCTTCAGGAGGTGTTCTTTGATGGGTGCCACCCTATTGGCATTAGCTGGTAATAGTTCTCCCCAACTCAGGTGTGTTGGCTGAACCAAAAAGATCTGCTGAGGTTATAGAGACTCCTAGGAATGTGTATACTTCTGTTTTGTGAATTTCTCTTTCATTAAGTTTGACATTTTTGAGGTAGAACTGGGAGCTGTGGGTGGCTGTGCCTGCAGACGATCAATGTAAACAAACTGTCTCGCGGCCTGCCAGCGGATTCTTCTGATGGGCTGCAGGTTGCCCACCACTGGCCTAGACTGAATATAAATAAATTTAAAGCCAAAGAAAGCAAGAAAGACAAAAGCAATTGTTTTTGGTCTTTATGTTAAGCTATATGATTGCTCTGATATTTGTTTGGTTAAAGGGGAACTGAGTCTAAATGTGCCTTAGTAGAAGTTTCAAACAAACTAGTGAACAAACAAAAATAATTAATTATGATACTAAACTTAATGCAGTGCATCACTCAAGATTCAGATCTCTGAGAATTTTAAGGTGGCAATGAATTTGTTTATAAAGGTGAGATATTGCACCAGCACTATTTTAGTAACTGCTAATTAAAAGGGTTGATATTGGGGCATTCTGGTACATTTTAATGCTATGCTTCTATTAAAGGCCATACTGATGTTTTGCCAGGCCTGGACAAGATATGGAAGCAAGCTATCACTGGCCATAGTACAACAATGTTGTCTTCCAGTCTTGCATCCATGCCACCTCATGGTCTCACTTTCTCTCCTATAAGGCCCTGACCTTTCACCTTCTTTTTATCCTTCACCTTCCTGCCTAATTATGACCTTGGTTCTCAATTTTCTTTCAGCCTTACTTTTCCTCAGGTTACATTTTTTCTGCCTCTGGTATTCACTCTCCCCCACTCCCTTGCCTTAGATTTTGATCCGCTGTCCCGCTTTGCTCCCTCTCCCCCACTGCTTACTGCTGCCTCTCCTCTGGCTTTCTGGTTCTGCTGCCTCTTCCCTCATAGGAACACAGGACTGGAAGAGACCTCCTGGGTTATCGAGTCCAGTCCCCAAATATCAGAGGCAACCCAGTCATATAATCCTGTTCATAAACATAACAAGCTCCACCTCAAAACAAATTCAGTAGTTTGCTCCTATGACTACTATTGGGAGACTGTTCCAGAATCTTACTCCTCTGATGGTTAGAAACCTTCTAATTTCCTGCCTAAATATGTTCATGGTCAGTTTTATACCCCTTTGTTCTTTACTAACATTATCCTTTAGTTTAAATAGATCTCCCTCATGGATGTTTATATCCCTGATATATTTATAGAGAGCCACCAGATTTCCGCCCCCCCTACCCCAGCCTTCATTTTGCTAGGTTAAATACAAGAAGGATCTTAGGGTCTGTTTATATTGCACACTAAGCCTTGGCTTTGACTCAGGTTTGAGCCCAAGCTCCCTTCTGTCCAGAGACAAATCACTCTGATTTGAATCAGCAAGCACTGAGGAATCGGGTCGTAGGACCCTGCTAAGGCTTACAATGCAGTGTGGATGCTTAGTCATGGACTTGGAAACATGAAGTCCACCAGTCTGGGTCCCACACACTTGGACTTAGTTTGCCACATATGCATACCCTTAGTCTTTTCTTTAAAAATGGGCCTTCAATTCCCCTGATCACCCTAGTAGCTATTCTCTGCACTGTTCCAGTTTGAATTCGTTTCTCTTGAACATGAGTGACCAGAACTGCATACTCTGTTCCAGATAAATTGGCTTGTAAAATGACATGAATACTTCCCTGTCTCTACTGATAATACCTTGTCTGATACATCCTAAGATCATAATTGCCATTTTTTGTAGCAGCATCGCATTGGTGGTTCATGCTTATCTTATCATTGTCTACGACACTGAGATATTTCTCCTCTTCTGTTGCTTTCAACTCAAAAGTCCCCAGTTTATAGCAGAAATTCTTATTATTAGTCCCTAAATGTGTGAGTTTGTACTATTAAATTTCATCCCATTTCCATTGTTCTATCTTCTTCCTGTATAATATTCCAGTCCTTCCTCCCATTGTCATCAGCAAATTTCATTAGCATACTCTTATTTTTGTGTCAATGTTATTAGTCAAAATATTACATGACAGAGGTGTGATGGGTTCCCCCGGGGTGCCATCTGGAATTGGGGTACCACTTAGCCCTCTGACCCACCTGCCTGGGCTCTCTCTCCCACTGTTATACTGTTACAAGTTGCAAAGTACTCTAAGCTTGCACTCTCACTAGCATTCACACAGGTAGAGATACACCCAGCTGCAGTTACATGCAGGTTCTCTAACCAGCAGCCTATGACCCCAAAGCAGTACTGTTCTGCCCTTGTCAAATCTGGCCAGTGTATGGGTTTAACACCCATTCTGCCTCTTCTTCAATGTGAAGAGAACCATGCACACTTGTGGTAACTGAGCTGAGATTTTCCCCAAACACCTCAGACAATCACACACTGGTTTGGATTAAAACATAAAATATTTTATTATCATTATTATTATCATTATTTTTATTCATAATTATTTTATTTATTATTTTATTACAAAAGGATAGATTGTAAGTGATTATAAGTGATAGCAAACAGATCAAGGCAGATTATCTAGTAAATAAACAAAAACTCAAACTGAGCTTCACATACAAGATAGGTAGGATTTGAATTAGCAAATTCTCACACTGTGTGATAAATAGGCTAGCAGATACACAGGCTAGAAATCCCCTAAGTCTGGGACCATCACTTCTCCCAGTTCAGTCTTTGTTCCTCAGGTGTTTCCAGGTGTGCTGTAGTAGGGAGAGTGAGATACCATCATGATGTCATTCCCCCCTTTTATATCTTCTTCCCACTTGCTGTAAAGCTCTTTGCTGTGACCTGGGTCAAGCAGTTCCCCTTGCATACTGCTATCTCTGAGAGGTTTCTGTTGTTCACAGTTCTTGGGGTAATCCTGTGCATGTGTGCATTTCCTCAGTAAGCCATAAACAACATTGTTTGGCCCTTTTTTTAAATTGTACCTGAATGGCTACTTCTGGGTGTTTTCAACATCACGACATGTTTCAGTAATACATACACAGCCAAACTTCATAACTTCACATACAATGCACATATAATCCGATGAGATATTACTGTCTATAAGGCCAAGACTTTTGGAATGATACCTCACAAGGAATACTTTGTACAAAACATATTCTAATTATATGACAGTGGTGAATATTGGGATGCCAGCGTGTCCCAAGTGAGGACAGGACAGATCTTTGAAGGACTCCTTGAGTAACCTCCCTCTGGTCTGATAATTCTCTTTTCAACACAACCCATTCTTGTCTCCCCTTCAGCAAGTTTCTTACCTGCCTTACAATTATCGTACTAATCCCCAGTCTTCTCCATTAATAATTTCCCATGTGATACTGTATCAAATGCTTTACTGAAGTCCAGACAGATTAAATCTACCACATTTTCCTTGTCTGAAAAATTAGTTATCTTATCAAAGAACAATATCAGGTGAGTGTGGGATGATCTTGCTTCCTATTTGTCTTTCCACAGTCTCAAAATGATTAGGACTGTGTAGGATGTGCTGGCTCCATGAATTCTGCGCGTAGTGTTCCCCCCCACCCCACCCCACCCCCCGCGCGCAGCAGTTTCCCCTGCTGGCTTTCCTCTGCAGAAGGCAGTGAATAGACCTGCTGCTACTATGTTTACTGAAACAGATTACGCCAATGAACAGTCCCATTGATGGGGTACCACCAAGCTTGCACCCCTCATTGTGTTTGGCAAGTCCAGAGTCTGTTCCCAGTGGAAATCTGGATTTCATCATATACAATTAAACTCCTGGTTAGTCATCTGGTACCTGATCCTACCCCATTGAAGCCAATGGGAGTTTTGCAATCATTGACTTTACAATGCTCAGGAGCAACCCCTTATTTAATAAAATTGTTATAATATGTAAATGCAGTGGAAATGTATTCCCATTATAGATCAGTTGCATTTTAAGTTATTGGGGAGAGAGAGCTCCTGTAGTGAGGGAGTGTGGAAGGAGGCACAGGGTTTGGAGAAGTTGTGCAAGGACATTGTGGGGAAGGATAGCTCAGTGGTTTGAGCACTGGCCTGCTAAACCTACAGTTTAGTTCAATCCTTGAGGGGGCCATTTGAGCATAGGGGGCAAAAATAGGAATTGGTCCTGCTCTGAGCCAGGGGGTTGGACTAGATGATCTCCTGAGGTCCCTTCCAACTCTGAGATTCTATGACTCCCTCCCCCCATGCCACTACTATGTATGGACAGTACAACTCTTATGAAAAAATAACAGTGATGTAAGACAACATTGGGACACGTGATAAACATACATCTTCTGTACTGTTTTTAGATTTGCATCAAGAAAGTTACAGCAGGAAATCTCTCCATTGTTTCTTCAAAAAATAGGGGGGTAGGCTTAACACGTTATAGCTGCACATGTCCAAAATAAGGAGTTTTAGTAGTTAAATTAGTCAAATGGCTATTTGCATGCCAGAAAATTCTGAATTCGTTCTGGTCTATGTAGCCCAACAAATCAAATCAGTTGCATTTTCCAATAAATCCATAGGTATTGGCTAAATTCTAATTCTGTTGTCCTTGAAATGCTCTGTTGAACTTTTAAGATTTTTAATAACCTCTCATTATTAAGGCTGCTAAAATGTTCAGAGTTATGTGTTTGACTATGTGTTTGACTGTTTGACTGAGAAGGGTTAATTTCTTCTCAGGTCAAAGATCAGGAGTTCAGGTAACTGTCACCAGAGGAGAGGAGAGCTATGAAAACCTTTGAATGACCCACTTAAAGTGTATAGAAAACTTCAAAAGTTGTTTATTTAAATGTGTCATGCATGCGTGCGTGCGTGTGTGTGTGTGTGTGTACATGTATGTGAGGCAGAGGGAATAGATTTTAAGAAACTTGCATAAAACACTATAGGCTCATGCTGCTATTTCTTCAGTTAGGTATAGGTACAGACTATCTGAATAGTAGGAGAATAATTTTACAGACATTTGCACATATAACAGCCAGTTATACAGTAATTTCTTGGGAAAAAAAAATCTGGAACATAATCAAAAATATTTCCATTACAATCATTAGCAGTGAGAAGTTGTGTAAGGCAATATCTTTTATTGGAGCAACTGATCTTGGGGCTCGAAAAATTGCTTCTCTCACCACAGAGCTTTTCTTCAGGTCTCGGAAAGGTACTCCTGGTGTCACAGCTCTATGCGACATGGAACAGATTGTTTACCATAAGTAGTTGGCACAGGGGTGGACAAACTGCAGCTTGCAGGCCGGATCCATCCCACTTGCCATCTTAAGCTGGCCCATGAGCTGCACCACACGGCTCGGCCCCGTTCCTGAACTCTGGCCGGGATGCCGGGTTGGGGGCTCCTACTTGCTCTAATGGGAGCTGCAGGCACAGTGCCTGCAGATGGGGCAGTGTGCAAAGCCGCGTGGCTATGCCTCTGTATAGGAATCAGAGGAGGGACATAGCGCTTCTCCTGGGAGCCGCTTGAGGTAAGCGCCTCTCAGAGCCTGCATCCCCTGAGCCTCTTCCCATGCCCCAGCCCTGATCCTCCTCCTGCTCTCCAAACCCATTGGTCCCAGTCCAGAGCACCGTCCTATACCCCAAACTTCTCATCCCCAACCCCACCCCAGAGCTCTCATCCACTGCTGCACCCCAACTCCAATTTTATGACCATTCATGGCCTGCTGTACAATTTCTATTCTCCGATGTGGCCCTTGGGCCAAAAGGTGTCCCCATCTCAGACTAGGCCCTCGGGTTTCGTATATGTCTGCAGGTGGTGTACATTTGTACTTTAAAATATCAGATCATTTTCTGATCTGCATCAAAGTAAATAGAAATAAAATTGTGTCAAAGTGTTTTATTAAAGGCCTGTGTGTGCTTCCCCAAATTAGCAGCACTTCATTAAAACTGTAGGCAAACTCCAAAGTTAAAAGCAAAGTCTGCCCTCAGTTCTCCAAGGCACTTTAAGCATGTGCTTAAGCTTTATTGAATTAAACAGAACGTAAGCCTGTGGTTAAATGTTTTGCTGAATTGAGGCCTGTAAGAACCTATATAGAATAGAATAGACTGAGATCCAGATTTGAATATTGAGGAAAAAAATTATAGTGGTGTCAGAGGTCTCCTTCCCCATCCTGCTCTTCCCTCACCCCAATTTATTTGTGAGATTAGTGAAGAAATTTCTCTTCCCTTGACTCTTGAGAATTAAGGTCTTGATGCTCCCATTTTGCACAGAGGACTTGCTACAGAAAATCTGTCATGCCTGGCTTACTGTTCAGCCACATCATCCCCTGCAAGAAGCCATGTTTCTGGCAGAGCGGAATTGCCAGGGGACAGGGTTCAGACAGGTCTTCCAGAGTTCAGGCCATCATGCTCTTCCCTCCCTCATCGTATCCTAACATTACATCCTTCTGCCTCTGAAGTTGTACAGAACTAAACTTCTGCACTGAAGATGCAGAGGAGAAAGATATAGCAATCCATTGAGCCACTATTTCCCCTCCAGCGGCACTCTTGTTTTGATTTATGAATGCTTTGATGAAACAGAAGGGGGCATACCAGAGAGAGCAATTCATATGCCCCTAATTGTGAGAAAGTGCATCTATCTATAGGTGGGGGAGGAAATGGAGAACTTAGTATATGTGGGTACCGCCTCTCTCTCTCTCTGTGTCTCTATAGAGACAGAGAGAGACATATACAATTTTGATCATGTTGGCAATGTTCAGACTGAAAGCAATTGGAACAACAATCTGAATCTAAGATGTGAGCGAAATATATCTGTCTTTCACTTCTGACACCCATGGATCTCTGAAGAATTGGAGTGGAGTACATTTCTTTGAAAAAACTGAGGACATTCCTCTTAGATTTGCAGGCTTTGTGTAGATTGGACATTTGGAACGGGTAGGCTGCAAAGGAACTAAAACATTGCCATGTACTTCTTACCATTAAGAAATTAAGTTACTGCTTATCAGAGGTTATATCTGCACTGTAATTGAGAGTATGCTTCCCAGCATGGGTAGACAGACCCTTGCTACCTCTGCTTAAGTTAGTGTGCTAAAAATAGCAGTTCAGTTTCAGTAGAATGGGTGGTGTGTCAGACTAGCTACCAGAATACAAACCGACCTGGACTCCCAGGTTACATACTTAGGTGGCTAGTCCGAACTACCCCAACTTCACTGCTATTTTTAGTGCCATGGCTCAAGCAAAGTTGGCAGGTATTTGTCTACCCATGCTGGGAAGCAAGCACTCTCGCAGCTGCAGTGCAGACATACCCAGAGGTGCTGTTTCAAGGCCTGTATTTACCGAGAAAAAACAAGTTAAAAATAGGCTGTTTTTAATTTCCAATATTGCAAATTATAGTATGTGCTTCCCCGAATAAAAACACCAGAACTGTTCAACACTGATTTCATCATCTCTTTAGAATCACTTCCTATAGGAGGAGGGCACTTCCTTTCTCGTCCATGTGTTTGGCCTGACCCTGGAAAAGTCAGGGATTTGAGAGATGTGCCCAGCCAGACTTATTCATTTTTCTAATGCCAGCCCAACTCTAAACAACAACTTTTCAGCATGTTTGTGTCTAAAGGAAATCTGATCTAACAACTCTGCCATACAGTTCATATTTTAGAAGAGATCAAAGATCTGCAGGAACTGATTGCAGTCAATATAACTTCAGAGGCATTAAAAAATGATCTTACATCTGTATGAAGATTCTGAAAGGCATGTCATTTCCAAATCTGTTAGAGAGATGTGTCTCCTTTTCAGTATGCTTTGGAGAATTAAAATGTATATGTTTTTATGAAGCTTGATGAGGAATCACTGGTTTGGGTCATCATACTGTATTTAAAAGAAGGGGTTGGAGCAGAAAGACATAGTAGAACAGTTTATCATCTGGTATGAGGTTACTGGAGTTACATCAGTGTACATCAGCTTAGGATGTGGCCCAGTGTGTATACATCTTTATACGGAATTTTTGTCCTTTTTTCATTTATTCAAAAACTGTTTTCCTCAGCTTGTCCTGTCATGGCCTCATTCTATACCAGATAGCAGTTTTCCTTTTTGTTGCTGCACATCATGAACAACAGCTTTATTTTGTGCCAAATGAGATGCCCCAAGTTGTGAGTTTATTATAAACGTACCTGAATTGTTCAATTTCCTTTTCATTACATAATTTCCATATTGGACCTCTTCTTGTTGCTGTTCAACTAAAAATTTCATTTGAGTCACTTACACAAATGTCATGAAACTGTTCCAGTGTAGCCTAGTATTAAAAATAGCAGAATTGTTCAACTTTTATTTAGGTGTAATAACAAATACCGCTCACATTTTTGACAGCTATTTCCACAGCCATCTTGCTATAATGAATGGTAAAAGAGCATTAGAAGTTAGTTCCCTAAACAAATGTATTCCATATTAGAGGCAGAATGTAATACTGGTTGGTCAGCACGGATCCACTGGTTTATTTTAATGCCTTTTTGTTTTAAGAGAGGGAAAAAAAAACTAGCTAACTGTTTCCTTTCTTTTTCTTTCATGTCATTGATGTGGATTTCTGCATTGCTGTCCTTTGTCGAAATGACTGGGATTTCATATAACTCCAATAGGTAAGTAACAAAGTTATTTCAGAATTAGTACAGATCTGACATTGACATCTTTATTTGTAATTTTAAGTTTTTGAGGTGTATATTAGAATAAGAATGAAGATCCTGTATTGTTTCTGTCAAAGTATAATTATTTCAATTCCATACTGTGTAGTAAGGACTCATCAGAGAAGTCTAATACCAAAATCTCTAGTCATGGAGGACAGATGTTTCAGATGTTTGGAGAGTCCTGGTAAGGGAATGATACCTCTCAGGGCTTGATTGGAAAAACCCTCAATTCAATACAAAAAAGCCGCCAAACAAATCTTTCCATAGACAGATCTGCACAGAAGAATTTCTGCAGAATCTGGCAGAGACAGCAGGGATAAAGCTAAGATTTCAAAACATGCATGGAGACCAATTCCAAGTGTCCATTCCAGAAATCCAGTATTCTCCTCTGGATTATGTTGATGCACCCAAAGGTTGGGCTCAATATGTTCATTGGTGGGTGGAGGCGGGAAGAGAGAAGTTTCCCGTTATGATACTGTTAATGAAATGTCAATTAGGTAATGCATATGAGGTGTGTGTGTGGGGGGGGGGACTGAAGTCCTAATCAACTAAAGTCTCTGATCACTACATTACAATATCCTCCTGAGATACCAGTGGTGTACTCCCTTTGATCAGCAAGTATACTGAGCCAGTAGGTGCCTAGATAGCAGAAAGATAGGTATGGTATAAATACTTGGATAGAATGGTAAATGTATACCTGAGAATGTCAGTGCCAACATAGTAAGTTACTTGACACAGAGAACTCATTTCCCAAAATCAGATCATCACAGAGTGTTTTTCCCCAGTAGGTAAACAGTGACCTGAGTAGTAAAATAGCGACTCTACCCCAGGTAGACATCAACCTGGAATCCCCTATGTGTAAGTGTTCCTGAATCACTGTGGTTTAGCAAAGATGATCAGAAAATTTTAATACCCCCCTTCAGAGAAAAAAAAATCAACACAAGTGAGATTTTTTGAAGATTTTAACAATATTTCTCCCCCTTTTCCCAACCAGCTCCAGTATATAGTGATTTACACTGCATATCACTTAGGCAGCAGCTCCCCACAGCTCCATGGCTGTGATGGGTGGGACAGTAATTTGCTCTAGTCCTTAAATAGGTGCCAACATTCTTACACACAGCTGGCTACCACTTTACCTCTGCTCCCTTCTCCCTCCTCCCACCCCTTTTAGAGAGATGCTCCAATGGGGTAAAGTACACTTTGTAGAAACTACAGCAGTTGTGATTCTGGGCAGTCTTTGATTGGGTTGCAATGAAACAACCATAGCAAATGCTTTGTATGGCAGATACTGCAACAGTTCCTTGGACGACGACTTAGATAATTTATTAGCTTAGGAATGGACAAACGGAGATAGTGGTTAGTCCAGATCCTGGCCTCATGTATGCCAATGCATAAATGACCTCACTAGGATAGAGTGTATGCTGCTGTAGCATAAAGCAGAATTTGGCACACTGTGCCAAGGTATGCTATACCAACAGAGCAGTTATTACTTAATATTTTTTTCATGTATTTGCCTTTTTTTCCCCCCACTAGCTAGCACTGATTTGTCAGCTTGCATTGTGAGCAACTGAAGTGCACAAAAGGTGCTAGGAAACAAAGGATATACCATGGAATATTGTGACAGAAAAACTCTCAAGGAACAGTATAAAAACTGCTAGATGTTAAGTAGATGTATTATTTTGCTGGTTTAGACCACTGGGAAATAAAGCTTCTGTCTATGTATTTGATATATACCGACAGGCAGAGAGAAAAGGCAAGCATACCATACATGTTCAGGTGTGGTGCAGTTATTCAGCAGTGTTTTCCAGCCCTTTTATGAAAATCTGACATTACCGTACCACAGACTGGAGCAGCAGGAATCATCAGGGAAAGAACAGCTGGATACTTTATTAGGTTTTATGTTGTACATAAGGAGGCCATGTTTTCCACTGTCAGAGTATAAAAGAAAATGAAAGCTCTGGGCATCATTAAAGTCTTGAAAGCGTAGGATGTGTCAGCTCTGTTCCCCCAACACCTGGATTGAAAGCTCAGTGTGAGGTCACTTAGAAAACAAAAGCAGATTGTCTTCTATGGTTTAGTGTTTGTGCATTAAGTTTCTACTAAGATGAGATTCAAAAATATCATCTAAGGTATTTCCTTGTACTTTTTTTTTTTTTTTGAGGGGAACAGAAGCTGGGCTAGGGAAGCAACTTGCATATAGTAGGACTTACTTCCCTATGCCGTGAATTGGAACTGCTCAGAGTCTGGTTTGAAAAATATATGTTGAAAGGACCCCATTTTTGTTAATTTATTTTACATTGTAATGTCTTTTTGTAATGTGACTCAGGCTGTAACTCTTTAGACACACAATTCCTCTGTTACCATAGTTTTGTGCTTCCTTTACTGGACCATGTTAAGTTATGTGAATTGATGTGGGTCCCTTCCAAAATTAGTGATTGTGAAAGGCCACCCTGCCTTCTGAGAATCATCTAACTTCAGAATGGAATGGAAAGGAGACAGACTGACCTTTAAAAAAACATTTGTGATGGAAGTAGGGGCAAATGTCATAAAGTGAAGGTTGAATGATGAGATCCCTGGTAATACAAATGTTTCAGGAGAAAGTCGTTTTTCCTAATTTTTTTCTCCTACCATCACAACCCCAGGACGCCAACTATCACAATCAGATGTTTGTTTTTCATATAGCAGTGATTTGCACATGTAATATTCTACTTTTCAGGAACATTAAACTTTAAAGAACAAACCACAACAATTGTTAGAAACTCAGGAATTCAGAGTTAAGCTAGCAGGGAACACAACTCTTTGGAAATCACACTTCAGGCATCCAAACTTCTTTAACTTTCCTCCCTTAGATAATGTAGCCTCTCATCTCTCTTTCCTTGTGGGCAGAAAATAAAAAATGTGCACAACAAAATATTGGTTTCATAATTTCTTTCAAAAATGCATCTTTCTAATGTTAAATATCACTTTGTCACCTTGCTAATCTTTACCATGTGAGTATTATAATTTCATGACTATAGTTTCATTAGCTTCCTAATGGATTTGGATACTCAGTTTACATAAATACCTGAAAATCTCAACTACAACTCATATATAATAACACATGAATCATTTGCATATAGCATTATGGTATATGGTATACTTTGAAAAATACCCTTAATATGGAGGGGGGAATGGTGTGAAGCCTTCAGTATGCTATTATATAATCTGAAATTTGTCAAAAAAACCAAACCAACCTTTTCTTGTTGAGGGAGTGCTGGATTTGGTATATTTGCAGGATTAAAAATAAAACTTTATATTTTTTTTGTGCTGGCTGATAAAGTAAACTATCTATTTCACTATTCGGCCAGATGGCTGAACAGTAGGAATCAATTTCATAAATATCATTTAAATATTTAATGCATATTTTTCTGGTGTTCAGCTACCCTAGTTATCAATTTAGGAATGTATAGTACATATTTTTAATAAAATATGTAGAGAAAAAAATTGCTTGACACTTCACTAGGATGAAGGTGTATTTTTTTTTTTATTTTGTAGAGAGAGTGTGCATCAAACTCTTTTCCAAAATTGTGTGTAGTACCAAGCAGGATAAACAAATTAATCATTAGATATAGAGAAACTCTTAACAAGAATAATAAAATACTTCCTCCTCTGTTTCTGAGCCATATTTATCTTCCTGGATATATCTTATTGCCAATGTATGGCTGTGGAAAAATAGAATCGTAATTTCAGTACTGATATTTGTTGAGATTAATATTTCTTGCAACGTGTTTAAAGCAATGTATGTTTCCAAACTGGACCACTTAGGGGGAGAGAGGGAATTGTTCATTGTCATTCTCATTCAGCAGAACAGAAGCATGACTCTGGGAAGATAAAGTGTGTGTGAATGGGAAGAGGCAGGAAAGTTGACCATGGAAGAAAAAGAGAGGGAATGGGATTTACGAGCTAGTGAGTGTGCAATTAGATAATTGTGCCCTTCAGCATCACTAGGCGGCGACTCCTCTTTATTGGGATGCTGGTTGAACAATTGGAGAAACCTCATCTGAGAGAATTTTAGAGAAAATCATGCTCTGTGGAGAAAGGAAAATCTACCCATGGAAATTAAGGAGCTACCAGTAGAAATTACTGTGAATGTTTGTCTTTTTATTGCATTACAGTTCAAGAAGGTGTTTGAGCCTGCGTGTTCCTTCCAGCATTCCCTTCCATTCAGAATACAACAAAAATGAAATTTTCTTTTACTTGTAATCTGAATGCAAACAGAATGAGAATTTCCATCACTGTCATTACAGTGCATGCCGTCTGTTGTCACAGCACAGTAGTTCAATCCAATAACACTTTTGTAATTGAAGCAGAATACATGAGGTCATTGTACACACGTACAAACTTTTGATTGCTGAGACATTAAACATCGGATAGGAAACCATTTTTTTCATTGTTGACTCACGTTCTTTGTAATAGCTTTAATGTGCACTGCACAATGTGTTCTTATGTGCTGAAATTTCCACAATGCACTCCCTCTTTTTAATAGTTGTCTAATTAGAGTACTCTAGTGTCTTTTATGTTACTTTAAACATTAACTTATGTATCAGAAGAGGCATGCTGAATCCTAATTTGTCATCCAGCATAGAAATATCCAGAGAGGTATTACTGATTTTTGACTTTCAGTGAGCCCTCTCATCCTTTGTCTCCTTTGTACATTTAAGTTTGTTTCATTTTTTTCCAGATTACAGTTTACATGTACTGTTGCACAGAACAGTTGTATCCTTAATTAAGGATTCATGTAAGAGGTACCAGAACAGTCATGAGTAAAAAGGATGAAGCCATAGTCAGTCTTAGAATACTTTCTTAAATGCTAATTTTTCCAGAGTTGCATAGGGTTAGCCACAGAAATCCCTTTGAAAATGTAGTGAAGAAGGTATAGTACGGCACCCCTTCGAATTTTGGGCATTTGATTCCTAAAGGCCCTGAAATATCTTATACTTTGAGTGAGTGAAAAGCCTCAGTTCAAAAACCCTGTGAGTGGAGTTGTTGTGTATGTGTGTAACCCATTTGGACCAGTGGTGGAAAGCTAGCCCAATAATAATAATAATAATATATGGATAGACAGATAAATATAGACTTTCAATGAGCCCCCAAGTGTACGCACACACACGCACATTTGTGTGTGTTTACTTCAGCCTGATCAAAAGCCAATTGCATTCAATGGAAAAACTCCCATTGTGTCCAGTGGATTTTGGATTGGAATCCTAGTGCAGGATCAGATGGTCTCTTATCTTTCTGCATATGGAAAGAAATGCCTCTCTCTATCTGCTCAAGTACAGGATGACGTGGGGAAGAGCAGTAGGAATAGCTGGAGTGTATGCACAGACAGGTTTGTTAGTCTTAATTAGTGATGGGAAGGCTTTATAAATTATTTTGATAGATCTATCCTATAATGCTTTATTCTGCTCCATTTCTTCCTTATTGCTATTTGCATCAGTATAGTGGACATTTCTAAACTCCTACTGTCTGGTGTTATTTGTCATGTATTTTATTCATATCTATATTTAAACAATATTTTTCATTATGTTATCAGGATCAGTAACAGTTGGTCATCACCATAAAAAAGTTGAGCTATCTTATGTCAACCCACAATGGAGAATTTTAATTGCAGATACTGTGTTTTTTGCCTTTCCAAATTCCTTCACTTTATATTTATTTCAGACAGTGTATATTACAGAAAGCAAATAAGTTATTGCTCAAAGACCTTTTGTGAGCTTAAGCTCTTAGTGTAGGTTTACATATCTGGTTAAAATCGTGATATGGAAAGCTGGCTTTTCTGATTGCACTTGAAATTATTGCTGTAGAAGGGCAGTGATGAAATTATTTTCTTGATATTTAGTGACGATCAAGGCTTCTACACCAATAGGAAAAACAATGAGAGCATCTACATGAGAGCAACTAGTGTTCAGTGAAAGATGGCACTGTAGCATTTAAAACAAGTAAATAGAATCTATTTTTGGCTTCCTTTGTAGCATGGGGCAGGGGTCACTTGCAGGTTTAAACTAGTGTAAATGGTGGATTCTCTATAAATTGATGTCTTTAAACAAGATTTGATGACTTCAGTAACTCAGCGAGAGGTTATTACAAGAATGGGTGGGTGAGGTTTTCTGGCATGTAATGTGCAGGAGGTCAGATTAGATGATCATGATGGTCCTTTCTGGCCTTAATGTCTATAAACAGGGAGAAAAATCCATATTTAGGGATCTAAATTGTCCATTGGTGCTGCGGGTGCTCAGCATATCTGAAATTTAGGCCACGTTAGCTATGCACAGATAGATTTTGGTGACTAATTTTGAGCAAGGAAGTTTAATATTGTTTGGTGAATATCTATAACTTTCAACTTCAGCATATATTCTGACTCACACATTAAAATTATCGGAAGGGTGGTGACAGTGGATGACATGTGTTCAATTTGAGTCTTTGACATAAGAGAGAGCAGCAATAGAGGCCAGACTGCTGCCTAGCCATGAAACTGTAGCAAATGCACTGAATATTTCTGTTTCTATTCTTGATTTTTAATGTCTCTTCTTGAAGCAATAGCAAGGCATGATAGCCAAATTGTGGGTGATTTTTCTGTACTTCATGATGACAAAGTACGCAGTAAAAGATTATACTGTGGAAAAGGGAGCTGGTTAGAGGATTTTATTTCTACAAATTAGAAGAGAACCTTACAGTGACACTGTATGATGTACTCTAGGAGCTCATTAAAAATGGGGAAATGTTTTATAGCAGTTGTGCAAGATGGTTGAGGGTTTGGATGCATTTGTTTGTGGATAAAATACTGAACAGATTTTCAGTACCATATGATTTTGATACCTATATATGCATGTATGTATGAGTATTTTAGTACCATGTGATGCTATCTGCTAGACTGTTTTGTAACATTAGAACATCTGTATTGCATAACAACAGCGGTGTCACTAACTGAGGTTCAGGTTCTGATCTCTTAATCATTTTGCCTTGTACCTTACTCTGAGTATTTCTATTTCTTTTAATGGAGAATAAGAATGAGAATGGTATCAGAATCTGGACCGGACCTGGGAGAGATGATGCTTCAGGTGGAATGATAATGTTATGACCAGGTAGAGTGGTGATGCTGTCCTGGAAGAAGCTATATTCCCTCTTAGCTATGACATGAATCCTGTTTGCTTTCTAGAAAGGGAAAATAAAGTGACCGAGAATAGAATAGTACGCTAATATATGTCTTGATATCACTAATTTTGGAAGGGAGGAGCTGTAAGTCACCTTGCAGATGGTTCTACCAAGGCTAGTTAGGTGAAAATGCCCACATTTAGATGCATGAGATCATCTGGCACAAACCTCTTCCAGCTCTCTCCTCTCACTTCTTGGAAAGAAAAAAAGAGATAGTTGATATATAATTGTGTATATTGCACATAGTTGGAGAGTTGGAGCACAGTATTTTAAACACAGTAATAAACTGGTATGGGCTAATAAGTAATAACTGAGATCTTGGCACCTTTCTTATATGAGCAATAAAAAAAGACATTCAACATGAAAAATTAAAGGTATTATGGAGATGTTGGAAGTGATTTTCTGTGTCTTACTGAGGGATTATCAGAGTGATGAAGGATTCCAGCCTTTGAGAACAGGAGATAGTAATTTTCTCTAGTTCTGTGGGAGACACTATACTTAGCAGAGAAACTGTGTGTAATAAAATCTGAGGCTGAAATATTACCTCTAGCTTCCAGAACTTTATTCCGTTTATTCTCTCAAAGGAATGCTGCACTCAGTTTAACCATTGGAGTACCAAGGCTCACCGTATTTGGCAGTCGGCTGTATCATTGTGGGGTTGTTTTGGCAGGGGAGTGGGTGCGTAGGGAGGAGTGTTTCTTGTCTGTGAATTGAATAATTTGAAATGGAGAAGTTGCAAAACAGAAAAGTGTAGTGTATGTGCATGTTTTGTATGCAAACCATAGTTTTTCATTCTAACATTTAGTTTGCTCACCAATGATTTAATGGTCTGTTTTATACTTCATCCATGTGTATATTTGAGGGTCATAAATATGTCAGGCATCTGTACTTGACTTTTGTGACTTTTTTTTCCTTTGTATATCAAAATTATTTACAATGTATACACTCATATTTTAACATCTACTGGAAGAAGAGCAAGAAGCCTGCATGGATGATGTCAGGATCATGCAGGGGACTTACATAATGGAATTATGCACAAAATGTAATGTTTGAGACATGATCTTTGCATGTTTGCTACATCATGCCTAGCTAAGGGCACTTTCTATACTTGAGTCATTGGATACATGAAAATAGATGGCTTTATTTGAAACAAATATCATGTATTTATTTCTACCACTTAGACCTCCCCTTCTTTCCATTTCCTTTTGTTCCTCATATTTCCTGTGTCGTTTTCTTCTCGTTTTTGTTAGTTAGAAATAGTCCAAAGGGTTTAAAATAGCATACATTTTAACGATAGGCTTATTATAGTAATATTTTACATGTGAGTAATATCTTTTATCCCAAATGGCACAAAAGCACTCCAGACGCTGCATTCCTAGGGCACTACTGAAATACAGCTGCCTCTGGTACACCAAGCATTACATGTTACATCCAAGTTTCAGTGGTCTTATTTGAAGCTTGAACCAGCTCTCATACAATTCCATGGAAAGACTTCCATTTACTTCAGTTTCAGTTAATTCTTGAGGTGTTAAGTCCTTTCACTTTAAAGCCATGAGGAACTTAGGTCTATGAACTGAAGCAGGATGATGTGGACAAGAGCAGATAAAAACAGAACTTTAGAGCAAAATACACAGACTTACCAGTTCCTGATCTGCTTCCTCCTTTTCAGATAATCAGTTAGTTGTTCTGATTAATGTCCTCAGCATTTGTTTTCTCTGGGGTATTGTAAGTGAATTATGTGGAGAACCTGCAGCAGTAGATGAGAGCTGGTTCCAAAATGAATGAAAAGATTAAAAGAAAAATGACCGTCTTACACACTGAAAGCAAGATTTTAAGAACATAAGAATGGCCATACTGGGTCAGACCAAATGTCGTTCTATCCCTGTATCCTGTCTTCTGACTAATGCTAGGTGCCTCAGAGGGAATGAACAGAATCATCAAATGATCTATCCCCTGTTGCCCATTCCCAGCTTCTGGCAAACAGAGGCTAGGGACACCATTCCTGCCCATCCTGGCTAATAGCCATTGATGAATCTATCCTCCATGAACTTATCTAGTTCTTTTTTGAACCCTGTTATAATCTTGACCTTTACAACATCCTCTGGAGAGAAGTTCCATGTTAGCTTTAAACCTGCTGCCTATTAATTTAATTTAGTTCTGCGATGAGTGCAGAGGACTGGACTAGATGATCTGTTGATGTCCCTTCTAGTCCTACATTTCTATGACGCTGTACTATAAAATGAAAAAGAGCAATGCTTTCTGTATGTACAATCCCTTCTGTCATCACCAGAGGCGTGTGAGTGCCCCTCATTAACTCAATTTTCTATGAAATATTAAAAAATACAAAAAAGGAAGTTGATTTATTGAAATTCACTGCTTTGCCTTGATGGTAGAAGGTAGCAGCAGAATATACTTCTGTTAGCCTTGCTGATCCAGTTCTGTGAATCCTGTGTTTACTGTGAAGGAAAATCCCCTTCTGAAGATCCCCTTGGTATCAATGGACTATCTGAATCCAAATATTTGCTTATATTCTGAGTGGCAGGGAGGGAAAGGTTGAGGGGAAAGGGTAGACTATTCCTCTCCCAAATATGAGAATGTAACCTCCTTAGAAGCAGGCATCTAATTTTATTATCCACAATAACACTTAGTACAGCATTAATGAGGAGGGTGGAGTGGGAATCATTTTTTTTAAAGAAATGAGTCAAGTCAGCTAGCTGAAGCACAAAACTAGAGTGGAAGGGAGGAATCTACTCAGCAATGTAGAGAGCATCATTGACTCTTGTTTAGTGGATGGTATTCCATTGCTCTTCCAGCAGTAATAGCTGTTGATTCTGTACAGAAGTCAAAAAGAGAAGAGAGGTATGTGTGTGTGTATGGTGGGAGTGACACTCTGAAGTAAAGTAGTCCTTAATTTGAATGGTCTCAAAGGCATGCCCTTACTCGCTGGGAAGATGAGAGATACTTACAGAAAAGGGAAACAGCATATGTTTTGGTATATGTCCTTAATAAATGGCATATATTTCCTGTCTGAATTTAGAGTCAGAAGGTCTTTTGTACATTATTTTCTGAAACTTTGTTTAGGTGAAACGGGGATTTCTCCACATTGCTTCTATATATACATTATAGAGCATTTAAATCATGAGTAGGAGACATGACACTTTATTGAAGTGAGCGCATGATTAAAGTAAAATAGGAAGTAATCTCAGAACTTCTCTTTAGGAAAAAAACATACTGGTTGGTGTTAATTATGGGGAAAAGTATTGAACCCAGCAAACTCTAATTAGTCCTTTCTACAGCTGTCGTATCGGAATCATTTATTTATATATTTGCAATGTATTGACTGATTTCAAATCCTTCAGTTTATATCTTTAAATGTTTTTAAAAGATCATAGCAGAAGATTATTTTATTTATAAAATCCTTAAATAAACCCATATCTTAATGTGTTAATATTTCCATAGTGCCAGTACCAATTTACAGATGTATTAAGCATTACCAGATATTTTATTTGATAACAGCATTAAGAGCTAAATTGCAGACAAGTATAGAGAACATCATGTAAACTGAATTATTTTTTTTTCCTGTGCAACTACCCCCCGGAAAAAGGTGGTAGCTGAGAAATGTATATTTTGAGTGTGCGTAGTACAGAAATTATAGCTGCCAGAAGTATCTCGCTGAAGGGAGAAAATTAAAAGCAAGGGAGGAGAAAAAGGTCATGTTACCTACCCAAAGGCCTGTTGGGCCCATTCACTGTGTTAGCAAAGCTTCATTTCCAGAAGGGGTTATTGTACACCAGTCATAGCCCTTTAAGAGAGATAGAGATAAAATGGATAGAATTTAATAACAGCTACACATTCCATCATGTGTACTATATGCAATAAATACTCTGAACAGTGACTTACCTGTATAGTAAGTAGTGAAGAAAATGTATATATATTTGATATAGTATAGTACTTGTTCACTTGTGTGTGTGCACGTGCATGGAAGTTGGACATAGATAATTTTTACTCTCTTAATCTTTCCCCAGGATCAGTTGTAGTAACAAAGGTTTGGGGATTAACTCGTGTGATCTCCATCTTTAACAAGGAAAAATGGTGTGAACCAAGAAACACTAGGTCTTCCTCTCCCTCTACCTTCAGTCAAGAGAACTGAACTCTCTGTATAGTTCTCTAATAAATGATAGACTCGTGGACTAGGTTGAAGATATATGGTTTATGGCTACGGACAAGCATGATTTTACAATACATTAGATAATCACATTATCTACTTATAAGTAATCTCTTTGTTTTAGGAGTTGAGTAAGTCTACCAAAGAGAAGAATGCATCTGATAAAAAGAAGCTTGATCTTTCTATTGCCAGCATTTATATGGAATCTGTTAAAAATGTATAATGGCATGTCATCATAATTACAATGAGCAATATATTAGTAGGATACCTCAGTGGTCAGACTTGGTCTGTTTTGTTTACTAATGATTTTAAGACTAGATTTGTTTAAAAAATACAGTGGGACTCTGCTATAATGTGACAGTTGGGATCCAAAAAATCCCATTGTGTTAAAAGCAGGGTCACCTTATAGTGGGGTTTCTCGGAATGAAAAAAAAGGTTCTCTGGACAGAGATGTCAGGGGCTGCAGGCTGTGGGCGCCGCTGTTCTTTGTCCGTGGCAGGTGCGGAGCCGCGGCTTCTCTCCGTGCTGCCTAGCAGGGGACAGAAGCCGCAGCCCCGTGTCTGCCAGGGCTACAGAACAGCAGAGCCTGCAGCCCCTGAGTTCTTTGTCTCGGGCAGGCATGGGCCGCAGCTACTCTCTGCGCTGCCCAGCAGGGGAGAGAAGCCACCGCCTAGTGCCAGGACATAGGGACATATCCAGGGAGCCACACTGTGATTGCGCTATAACCGAATTTGCATTATCTCAGGGCACGTTATACGGGGCTCCACTGTAATAGTATTTACTAATGACACAGGCATTGGACATATTGATTGGGAGTGGGGGGAAACACAGTATTTGCCCATATGTATTGACTTTTTCAAATAACTCTACAAGACTAGAGAAGACAGTTTTCCTTAGCATTTTCTTGTCCGTTTCCATGCAGTGGCTTATAATTATCCAAGTGCTCACCGAGTCAAGCTCTAATTAGATACTTGGGTGAAATCCTACTATACAACTTTTGCCACTGACTTCAATGGGGCTTATGTTTCAATCTTTGTTTCTATCACTCAAATCTAAGGAGGTTAATAAGTGAGTAATTCCAAGAATTTTACTGGGTTTTTAAATACAATTCCTGGAATTACTCACTTATTAGCCTTACCTAGATTCAAGGGATAGAAACTAAGCACTGCTTTTATTTTCCACAAATAAACAAGTGATTTATTTTGGCATAAGAATCATAAAGCAACCTATCATTAAATTAAGATCTGGATGAGACCGGCCATTACACAACTTGAAGATGAAAGTAAGGAGCAACTAGAGGATTTGAATAATTCTAAAATAGTGAAATTCTATCCTTACATGATTTTAAATGGCAGGCCAAAAATTATATTAACATACATACATAAACCTGTCAGAGTATTACACTTGAAAACATATATTTTTAAAAAATTGTATCATATTTTAATTGCCATCTGTGAGATTTGTTTACTGTTAAGTCATGTCACTCAGAATGGACACTAAAAAATTGATCAGTTAACTTCTTGCCATTTTCACATTTTTATATCCTTGTACTGGATACTGTACTTTGAGCAGGAGACTGGACTAGATGACCTCCTGAGGTCTCTTCCAACCCTAATATTCTATGATTCTACTTTTAAAAACCTGCAATATTTGGGCAGAAAATGTTGGAGGGAAAAGATACTCTGTTTCTTTCTTTTAACTATTTCCACTGGGATTATTTTAAAGTAATTTCATGAAATCATTTCTCTTGGTTCTGGATTTTGTAAAAGCTTGTTTTTACAAAAGGTATATTCTGAGCCAAATTTGACCCAATGCTGTTCCTTTAACTTCATATGTTAGGAAAATATCAGTTATTTTAACAGATCAGACCAGCAGTCTATTTAGTCTAGGGTTTTTTTGTGTTTGCTAGGAGCCAGAGCCATGTATTTCAGTGGAGAGTACAATATGTGTTCTCATTTGTGCCAGATCCCTTTGAGGTATCTAACACCTCACCTGGATCATTACTGTCTAAATTGCCAGAGAATGAAGGCTGAATGTGACAGTGTTCTTCTTTTGATCTAGATGCTGAAACCTTGCACAGAGACATTGACTGACTCCTGCTGATTCACTATGGCAGGTGTGGCATGTTAATTACACCCAGGATATAATGGAAGTGGGAGCGATTCTTTTCTCTGGGCAGAGAGAACTGGGCTTTTAGGATACAGAGGTTTCTGCAGGGAAGATAAGACACAGCCAAGTTTGGGAAGAAAACTTAGTCCAAGGTTCATGTTTAGTTTATTGTCTGAGTTACAGATAAGCCAGACCCAAGGAAAGCAGGAAGTTTGGAATAAATGCACTATGTGTAGATGCTCTCCAGATCAGGCTAACAACTCCAGCTGCATCTACTGTCCCTTGCTCAAATGTGCAAGTAGGGCTGGAGTTACATGGGGATACCCAACCCTGCCCCACTTACTGGGCACATATGCAGCGTTAACAAAAATCTAGCCTTCAATGTTTTGTAACTGAATCTTCAGGTGCAGAATCTTGAGGTTGCATTCGTTTGTGCAACCCATTGGGAAATGTTCTCCAAGACAGCTATTTCCAGCTCTTATATATCCACAACTGATGCATTTGCTTCAACCTATCTTATTTTTATTTATTTTTTTATTTGAATTGTTAGTTTTCATCTTTAGAATCTCAACTAATTGTTTTTTGAGGGGAGGGCATGGGGGAGGTAAGTGTGTATGTTTTGGTACCTTAATTGTTATACATGATTTTAAATGAATTAGAGATGTGCCCAAACCGTAAAACTTGTATCATGATTTTTAAGTTCCCCAATGTTTAGGGGATCTTCAAATCTAGAATTGTGGTTCTCTTTGAAAAGGTATTTAATCTGGATAGAAGAGCTATGTAGAAAGTCTGTTTCCATGGATAAACCTTAGGAATCAGTTTAGAGAATTCTCAAGTTTTGACCATTGTGTCTGAAAAACTGTTAAGTTGATGTGTGGGATTTCCAGTAGTCAGCTTTGAGTTGTGCCTTACATGAAGCAAGAAATATTTCTGCACTTTCATTCCAGTCCTGAGGGGAATTTCTGAATGCAGAGGTGCCCAAAAATACAAACTAATGGGGAGGAACCGGTTATATTCATGGCATGTCAGTTTCTATCATACTTATGCTGAATAGTACCTTACTCCAGAATCCCACTGAGTCACGCTGCTTATTGGGGAAAGGTACAGTGCGGCTTGGGTGAGAATGGCAGAGAGTGGCCCACTTTTTGTTTTTAAGATTCTAAACAAAGTTCTTTTGGGAGTTAAATTTTGTGCAGAAGGTTCTGGCTAGTTCTCGATTTATTCCAAATACTTGAGGATTTAAGTGATTTCTACATTAGTGTAAATTTAAAATATAAATACTTTGCACTTCCAAAACACTATTTGTAATCATTCAGAAAGAAGGGGAAGTGTGTTAAAAAAGCATGTCTACCAGCTGGTTAAAATGTTCATAGTTCTTTTTTCATTAAACTCCTTACAGCATTTTTTGTCAATTTGTTTTATACTTTTTTTGTTTTGTTTTGTTTTTTTGCACCCTTCACATTTTGGTTGGCTCACAAATTCAAGGTAAAAATCTTCCTTGACCTTAAAATTCCAAATATGTCCAAAATGAGACCAGAGTATTACAGCCCATAGGACACTAGACTATTGTGTGCCACAGACAGAAAATAGGAGGGACCGGAGCCCTAGGCCTCTGCAATGGCAGGGAAATAATTAAGTGAGAGAGACACAGATAATCCTGTGTTTTCTTTAGAAATATTTCACCCAGTTCTTGCTTTTCATAGCGCTTAGACTCCTTGAATTAATCATAGACGTGTGTAGGACTGGAAGGGACCTCAAGAGGCCTTCTAGTTCAGTTCCCTGCACTCAAGGCAGGACTATGTAATAACTACTAGACCAGGGGTTCTCAAACTCGGGGTCACGACTTCCCCAGGGGGGTCATGGGGAAATTCCCGGGGGGTCGCAAGCTCCATCTGCCATCAAACTGCTGCCAAGGCAAATGTTTCCGCTTTCAGCGGCTTTCCAGTGGACACGCTGTGCGCTTCAGAGTGTTCTCTGAAAAGCCGCCAAAATGAAAGTTTCTGGTTTCGGCGGCTTTTCGGCGGACACTGTGAAGCGCACAGCGCATCTGCCGGAAAGCCACTGAAAGTGGAAACTTTCACTTCGGCGGCTTTTCGGCGGACATACATGGGTCGCTGACCCATTAAGTTTGAGAACCAGTGTACTAGACCATTCCTGACAGGTGTTTGCCTAGCCTGTTCTTAAAAACCTCCCGTGATGAAGATTCTACAACCTCACAAGGCAATTTATTCCTGGGCTTAACCACCCTAATAGTTAGAAAGTTTTTCCTAATGCCCAACCTAAACCTCCCTGGCTACAGTTTAGGCCCATTGCTTCTTGTCTTAGCCTCGGAGGCTTAGGAGAACAATGTTTCACTCTTCCTGTAACAATATTTTATGTTCTTGAAAACTGTTATCATATCCCCCCTCCATCTTCTCTTCTCCAGACTAAACAACCCAATATTTTTCAATCTTTCCTCATAGGTCAATGCCTGTCTGGTGCCAAATGTTACATGTCCTATGATTTTGATAGAACTATGGAAGTTTATACCAGCTAAGAATCTCCTATATCTATTGATTTTCAAGAGAACCTAGAAGTAAGCTGCCAACTCTGGTGTCAGAGTCACACAGTCTGGTCTGTGCCCCAACCTCCTGGGAGTGACCCTACGATGAGATACACAAACCCCACATTGGAGAGAAAGAGGTCAAGGAACAGCTCCCCAGCCCAGCCACATCTGCAGTCTGCACAAGCTGGAGGCAGGGCTTTAAAAATGGAAGTGGGACAGTTCAGAAGCAGGCAATGAAAGGGAGCAGGTGGCTGCTCTGAATGGAAAGTACTGCCCGAGTGCTCATTACCTAGGACCTGACAACACAGACTTGTGCAAACCCACAAAGGAGAGGCAGATGATTAAGTGCAGATCAGAGACCTTCTATTTGTGGTGTACCTTTGGAAGCTAAAGGAGACTGGGGTAGGAATAGGTCTGGGGTGGCAGCTGCTTAGTGCCCCAAGGTGTTGGTTGTAGCTGCGCCCCCATTGGGCTCTACCCCTTCCAACAGGACATTACCAGGAGGCTTCACCTAGGTGAGATACCAGCTGGAAAAGGCCTTGACTGTTCAAAGGCTCAGCTCCTAATGCAGTCTCTGTGCTCCAATAGGAAGACGCTCTGCCAAAACTCTGCCTGATCACTTGGCTGCGCTGTCTGTGTTCAGTGTGCCAGGCACCAAGTACCACACAGTTCTACAGTGACAGGCCTGTGGCCTCCAAGTCTCCAAGTCAGAGCCTTTGGCACAGGCATCCCTTGTCTCCATGGCTCCCTGTAACAAATCCAGCCAAATTAGAGTCCTGTGGGAGGCTTCCCTCCTCTCAGTCAGCATTTACAGCCATACAGGCACCCTTTTCAAAACAAGGTAACCCTTTATTACTTGCCTGACAAACAGAATGTGGAAGTCCAGGGGTTAGCACAGAGAGGTGAAGGGTAAGCCCCTCTTCTGGTTAGCCTGGAGCTACAGCCAAAAGCTGTAGTGAACCCCGTACTCTGGCTCTGTGTCTCCCTCATTCACACTTTCTCTGTCTCCAGGTGAGAGCCCCCAGCTTCCTCCAGAAGTCAACACTTTATTTCCCACCTTACAACTTCCAGTCTTTTGTTCTTAAGATGGGGCTCTGTGCCCTGCTTCTCTGATGAGAGGTGGAGAAATACATCTCCCTCTGGGTCACTGGTTGCTAGAGGTCAATGTCCTGGTGACTAGGTTTTCTATTGTCTTCTTGGATACTCCACTGATATTAGTTCCACCCTTACTGCTCCTTTGTTTAATGACACATTTGGGCTCAGAAGCTAGGTGACATACACACACCTGTCTCTCTTAGCCTGCCCTGTGAGCAGACTTAGTCATCCTCCCTCTTTTCATCACCCCGGTAGCAATGCAACATATAGGGGAAACAGGAACACACAGGATTCATAAAAATATTTCAGAAAACTCTCACTTCATCACACCTGGTCCATATATTGCCCTCAATTTTTCATTGCCTTTTGATTTCAATAGATGGATCTGCTGTGAAATTGAGGGCACAGTATAGCATTGTTTGTTTAATATCTTTCCAATTACATAGAGATCTAAATGTATGTAGTATTTAAGAGAGATGAGATTGGAGAGTCATTGTTTTGTTGAGGGGAGACTGAGGAATGAAGAGAAAAACAAGATTAAATGGCCCAGATAACATATAAAACCAGGAACTTTAAATAAAGGAGTACAAAGGAGACAGGAGTTGAAAGCAAAAGATGATAAAGAAAAAGCAGCAGATGGGGATTTTTCAGAACCAAAGTACTAACAAAAATAACCGTGCTTTATTTTCATGTATTGCGTGGCCTTAAAGCTGTGTTAGGCTAAAGTGTCCTTTTTATCAGAGCAGTCGGTGGTACAGAGATTATTTCAGTGGCGAGTCTGTGCAAAGATGAATGTGCTCTGTTTCCCTCTGCTGATTAGCACAGTCCCAAATGGCAAGTGTGATAAACCTTAGCCTTTTGATGCCCTTTTCCACCCCTTCATCTCAGACTTTGAGATCACAGGGTACATTTTTTCTAACAAGACATTTGCGTTTTCCCTGAATTCTTCGTAAATCAGACATTTAGAATACTTAAGACTCTGTCCTTATATTTCCTCTGTTTCCAAGGAATCTATAGAAGTTTCAAGTATTCCAGGATGTCCTGCCAGCCTATAAAACCATTATCAGATTTTCAGTCTCTTGTGCCTCACTTAGATCTTCTGAGGTATATTGCATTGCTGTTTTCAGCTGAGCAACTCTGCATGAGGAGCTCTTAAACGATGACTTCTAAACTTCCAATATTCCTTTGATTTCACACTGCGTCTATTTCTGCATCTTACTGACATTTGTAGCGCCCTTGAGGCAAATGCTACAGCATACACACCATCCACAGTCCCCACAGTCAGATAATCACCAGTCTGGATACCTGAGACTACTCAGAGGCAGAAGAAAAAAAAAATAGTTTAAGAAAATGTGCCCCTCAAGCCCAATGGAGAGGCATCACAGACAAGGCTGCATGCCCAGTCATTTTAAATATGTATTTTGCCATTTACTTTGGTGGGGACAGGATTTGGCCTGGAGGACAGATGAGTCACAGATCACAGTTGGGTCTTTTGGCAACACAGAATGATTTAGTCAGTACATTACAGTCAATCTCATTGCAAAAGGTGGCACTGGAAACATATTAAACCCTATTCATAGTGCAATATGTTTATTTTGACACAACATTTTAATTCATTATTGTAGGGTTGTTTGTTTGTTTCTTTTTTTTATCTTGGTCTATATTGTGCCTTTTGGGTTTTTCCAAATTGCTGCACTACAACAATAAGCTGCTCGTTATACCTGTTGTGACATAGCATGCATGTATGTTAATGCATTGTGCTGTACTAATACAGTCTGAGTATAATTTTTATTTGCTTCATGAACAGAGTTTATTATGCTAATATGAGATTAAAAGGTAAATGGAAGATAAGGTTATCCCAATGTAGGTCTATGTCTCAAGCTGAAACTGTGCTGGAAAAGTACAGATGTTGCAGTTCAGGACCATGGTGTCTGGCAGAGAGTTAAGGAGAAGACTGCATAATATGAAGTATAGATAAGACTCTGTTAGGCCAGGCATTAACTAAAAGTTTAGGGACTGGTTAATTTTATAATAATATTTGGTTTTATTGTTTCCCTTAGACCTAGTAATACTTTTTGATGGTTTCTCTTCAGAGTTGTGAACCGTTTTTATACATATCTTCTTATGCACTTTGGGGAATGAGGTACCTTCCAGGGGTACATCAACTCATCTAGATATTTACCTAGTTTTACGGACTACATAAAAAGCACTAGTGAAGTCAGTAGAACCTAAAATTTCATACAATGACTTGTTGTACTACTCTATGTACTACAGTCTGAAATATAAGTACAATATTTATATTCCAATTGATTTATTATATAAATATATGGTAAAAATGAGAAAGTCAGCAACTTTTCAGTAATAGTGTGCGGTGACCTTTTTTTTGTATTTTTATGTCTGATTTTGTAAGCAAGTACGGAATGCTTAGCACTGTCAGCTCCAATAATAGCCTCTCAGAATTTGCCAAGCCCTGTGTAGGATTGGCATCCTTATTCTGTTTCTCTTTCACTTTGTGTTCCTTTTTGTTGGGGTGCTGTTTAATCAAGTATTAGGGAGATTTTTTTTCCTCACCCCCCAACCCACAGAGATAAAAACATTAATGGTTAAATCTAGTTTGTACTTTTTTGCTAATATTTGTAAACTTTAGTGAGTGGGTGGGCTCAAATTGATAGAGGAACACTTTGCAAAGTATACATTCTAAAAACTCCTTTTGAGCTGCCAGTATCTCAAACAGCTTGACTGCTGGACAGTGCCTTTGCCAGTCAGATCAAATTGCAGCAGCAAGTACAAGGCTACCTGGTGAACATTAAGATCTTTATCTCACCTCTTTTTCTCCCCATCCCCACCCTGCGGTAGTGTCAGTATTTTTATATTGGGTTTTTAGTACATCTATGGCATCTTACATCAGAGTATCTCAAAATGCTTTGCAAACTATATTGATTCTTATTCCATGACCATCACTTGGTAGAAGCACAACCCTACACCCTGGATTTTGGGGATGTTAATGTAGTCAGGCTAAGTCATTCTAATCTCTTTGTGAAATGAGCTGTACAGTTGCTGAGAGAGTTTTTGTCTTCTGTGCATCTGAGCCTGACTCTTAACATTGACAAGAATCTTAGGGATAGACAAATGGAGAGTTTTGAAAATGAGGCTTGAACCCTTGAATGTGACCCAGTTTTCAATACCTGTGAAGAGAGTGGAGTGCTATGGTGATGGGCTCTTGGGGGACCTGTATTGCTGAGTAATAGTTGCAGCTTTTATTAAGCTGGAGACTTAATTCCTAGGTAAGCCTTTAAAACCTGGTGAGAAAGGTAAGGCCATTATAGGTGCTAGAGCAGCACTGGTAAGGCACTGTAGTGCCATAGTGTAGATGCCTCCTACAGTGACAGAAGGGGGTTTTGTGTTTCTGTATGGATTTCCCCTGCCCTCAACAGCAGTAGCTAGGTCAACAGAAACATTCTAATGTGCAACTAGTGCATCTATGCTCGGGGTCAGACTGGCATAGCTATGGCATTTCACACCCCTGGGCAACACAGCTGTAAGTGTAAGCAAGGCCCAAGTGTTATATGAGACAGATAGGCTAAGACAGTGGTTCTCAAGCAGGGGTATGCCAACCCTGGGGATACACAAAGATGTTCCAGGGGGTACATCAACTCATCTAGACAACTGTGTGGTTTTACGGGCTACAGAAAAAGCACTAGTGAAGTCAGTACAAACTAAAAATTTGTACAATGACTTGTTTTTACTACTCTATGTACTATACTCTGAAACGTAAGTACAATATTTATATTCCAATTGATTTATTATATAAATACATGGTAAAAATGAGAAAGTCAGCAACTGTTCAGCAATAGTGTGCTGTGATCTTTTTTTTTTCTTTTTGTATTTTTATGTCTGATTATGTAAGCAAGTAGTTTTTAAGTGAAGCGAAACTTGGGTACGCAAGACAAATCAGACTCCTGAAAAGGGTAAGTAGTCTGGAAAGGTTGAGAGCCACTGGGCAAAGGGACTTGAGGGACATCATCCATGGAGTTCTACGTCCCTGTCATTTGCCCTAAGCACTCTGCCAGATATGCTTGGTTTTGATCTCCATTGGATTTAAATGGATGAAATGATCCAAATGTGATCAGAAAGAGGCTGGCATTTACTGAAATAAAAAGCAATAAACTTGTAGCACAACAAAAAGCAAATGAAATAGAAAAATGAGCTGATCAAATAAGAATGAATGTCTACATTCTTTGCATGCTAAACCACATGCAGGTTTCACATAAGAGTAGAACCTTCCTAAATATTACTTGTTATGGGGATCAAAAGGATTATCCATTTACCAGGATTGAAGTCTGGCCCCAGTGAAGTCAATGAGAGTTTTGCCATGAATTCAGGGAGGCTAGGATTTTGCATCAGGTTTCTCCTTTCTGTAGTAACATTCTGTATGTTTGGACACTGACCTAGACCATTCCAGTATGGGAATTATCTCCTGCTATTTAAACATTTATAACATTGTCAAGGTCAAACAAGAAATCATTCTTCAACACTCTCTATTTATACTGTATGTTACTTAGTTTTATCTTTTTTTTCCCAGTAGCCAGTGGATTACTGGCAAAGATAGCTATAAAATAAGCCAATTCAACAATAACAGCACAACACTCTACAGCACTCAGCACAGTTTTTCTATGCATTTGATATTTTTATAAGAAATGAAATAGGGCTATTATATAAAATGGTAGGACACAAGCACGGTTCCTTTCATGTTTATGGTAGATGTATGTTTATAGATGATCTTTCTTGCTGTACCGAGAATAAATGCCAAGTTCCAGCTTGAGCTGGAAGGAATGATGTTTCTTAAGTAGTTTATCACAGTTCTTCAATTTGTGGCCTTTTACAACCACCGTAAATTGACTGTAAATCAGGAAAAGACCTTAATATGCCAAATGGAAACTGCAAAAATCTGCCTGCAAGAGCAAAGTTCCCCAAAAGTAACTTAAATGGAAAAGGGATTTAAGATTTTTAAGTCAGTGTTTAAAGTGTGGAATGCAGTGTCAGCTCATGGCTTGGTACTGTCACTTTTTAGAGTGATCCAGAAGAATTAGCTATTAGAACTAAGTGTTGCTAGGATTCAAGTTCTTTTCCTGATGATCTTATCAAGTCTTATCAATTACATAGATTTCTCATTGCCTGCTTTCTTTCAATGACACTGTTTTATTTCATTCATACTAATTTTCCAATTTTCATTTAGTAAAGTGAGCAGTTTTACAACATCTCAAGTGTATCTTCTATATAAATTTTATGAAATACTAGTTATTTTCAACCGATACCTCCATGGTGAAAACCTTCCAGCTCCAAGGTTGTTTTTACAGCTCCAGATTGATTATTGTGTTCTGGATGTGGTTTTTGCAGAGGGGAATACACTATAGGTAGAAGGAGAAGGGATTTGAAAAACTGAGTGTGGCGGAGATGTCTAGTTGAAGGGGTAGCATTAAGGGACACTCGTGTCTTGAATGTCCACCTGGCAAGTCACCAAGTGTGACTGAAATCCTTCCAGGTATTAAAGAGTCCAATAAATCAACAGTCTATTTGTATTCACTAGAGTGTTCAGCTCTAACTCTCGGCCCTTTAAATTCAGCTCTTTGGTAGGCTTCCAAAGAAGCTCTGTCTCATTTTGGATTTTAGACAACTTTACCTGTGGTCAGTAGCAGAACTTGGGTCCACCCACTGATATGGGTTCCAACCCAGGGATCCTATGAATAGCAGCCACATCCTGTTTGATTCAATTTGTTGCTGCTTCTTACCTAGGTCCTTCCTTCCTGGTCCCTTTAGCTTCACCTTTATCTCAGGGTCAAGGTTCTTAGTCCTCTCTCTCCCTGCAAACCCAGCTAGACAAATGAAACAAACTCTGACTAGATCTTGAGTTCCTTTTGCCAGAGAGGACAACCCTGCCTTGATCCTCTGGTCCCAGCCAAGAACTGACCTGCTAAGGACAGGCAGCTCCTTTAATCTGGGCCAACAGCCTGATTGGCTGTTACTAGCCTCTCTAGTCCTTGGAGGACTGGGTCTCTGTGGTTTCCAAAATAGTTGCTGCAAAGACTCTTTTCTAAGCAAGCTTGGAGGACCATCATTGTTGCCTTTTTGAGAGTGGTGCCTCTCAACCCACTGCTTTTGGGGACAGAGTGTAATATGGTTGCGGGGCCATCAGCAGGTAGCTGCTGAAGCTGAATACATCCTGTCTCAGATAGCTATAGAGTATAACATTTTTTTCATTTGTCCTGCTTAAGCCAGAGCATATAAAGTGGGGACAAGTGGAACGAAAAAGTGTGGAGTCAAACGCATGAAGTCCTTCACTTCAAAAGAATTATTTAAAGAACAATGTATCAAAATGAGCTAATAATTCAGATATGCTAATATATTTGCAAAACATAAAAGAAATCATTAGGTTCTCCAAATGAGGGGAGTAGAGGCACTTGAATCTGTCAGTTTTCCTAAATCTTATCTGCGCTTAGAAAATTCAGTTGGAATAAAAATAAAAAAATCAGTGTTAGAGAGCACAGATTTCTTCTGTAGAGCCACCCAACATGTTAATAAGCGTTGGAATCCTCCATGGAGATTCTCCCTAATTCCTGCTGATTATGCCAGAAGTGGCTTGTTAACTCCAGCCACAAAGCAGGGTGATTTGGAAAAAGCAGAACTGTGATGGAAGGGATAAGTCTGGACTCAGTACAGCAAGTATAGATTCTGTTCTCTACATAGAAACATGAAAGTGTATTTGTATGTCATTAAGGCTGAATTCGGCATTGCTCAAACACCTTGATTTAATGTGATATGGGCATGAAGGCACCATTTAAACTAACTGTGAAACAGATGGAATTTGTGTACATGATTTCCAGGTTCACTGCACAAAGAATTTTGTCCTAATTCAGTGGCTTGCTAGTGGGGTTCATCCAATGACTTCAACAGAGAGATGATGTTTTACATGAGCTTAGTATCTAGCCCAGACGTTTGACACTATTTAATTCATTAGAGGACTTGATTTGACTTTGGGTATATGTATTAAACATATCGGGCCAAAGACAAATCATGATGTTGGTTATTTCCTTGCCACCTCATTGACTTAATGGTAAAAATGTAGGTAGCATATAACCCATAGTGTTCATTTTCTTCTGTGTATTCTTCCCTCTCGCCACCAAGGACTTTTTATTACTCAAGAACAAAAAGTAGAATTTAGTCAAGTCAAAACAATGGAATTTGCAACACGCTTAGCAAAGTCATAGTTTAATGACCTAATCAATGGGACAAAAAAGGACACATAATATTTCAATAATAACATGGAATAATTGTTTCCTTTAACTTCCAACATAGTCTTCAAAAATGGCATAGCAGATCTGGATGTGTTCTAATGTTGCCTGAATGTGTATAGTGGGTATATTGTAAAATCACTGCCTTCCATTAAACCTATGCAGTTTTTTAGGGGTAGCTGAATTATTTTGCGGATTTATCGGACTGCAGCTCCATGTGCCATATCTATCTTAGTCCACCTATTTGTGATTTCCTCTATCATGCCTTCCCTTGTCCTGTTCCTTATGATGTCTGCTGATGGGGCATGATGTAGCTTGCGATGACTCAGCATTTGTAAATAACCCAGAAATTACATAGGATATTCAGGAAGTAATTACAAGTATTTGGCCAGCTACAAGTAGATACCTTGTTAGTACTGTATTGAGTGGCCTCCTTCCTTTCTATTTATTCCTTTTTCTTTACTGTCATATGTCACTGGTACATGCTACAAGTTAATCTCTTTTCCACTGGTCTGTTGCCTGATTCAAAGCTCCTTTTGTGTGTGTGCATTTCCAGTTATAATAGTACATACATTTTATACACAATTTTAATCACTTGAAAGTCTGCATTAGTCTTTTAATTATTAATAAGGTGAAATCTATTGATTTCCTTCAGTTGTTCGAACATGAGTATGGCCTAATCCCGCCTCAGGCTTGAAGGGCACTGAGATGAACAGCAAATCCTTGAGCTCAGCATTAATTTCATGGGATTTAAAATGTGTGTCAGTGGGGGATGGTGAGGTGTCTCTTTGTTTCTCCTGCAGGGGTCTTTTCTTTTGCCTTCTTTTTCCTTTTCTCAAATAATATATTTTGGAAGCTAAATTTTGTTTGTCACAGGAAAGGATGCCAATGAAAATCAGTCAGAACTTTGCAAGAAGGAGACATAATAGTTTGGAATCTGCTAAAGTAAATAGCTGGTTGTTTAAACCTACTCAATTTATGTGCATTTCTCTACATAACTGGTGAAAATAGACTTGTGGTGCATAAGGTTGAACTATTGAATCTGAGAAATCATACAACTGGTAAACCATTCTGGTTATGTTAAGTATTCCACAAAATGAAAAATGTGGTAAATAATATGATAGTGTGTTTGTCTGGGTTATCCTGTGATTAATGTCAAATGTTATCTTTTGTGTGAAGAACCCTGTTCACTAAAGCCACTGTCTCAGCTGCAAATCAGTGGTTTTGATGCAATTGACATGGTTTGTCTTTTTAATTGATCTGATCCTCCTTGTTCTGTACATATGACCCTAATTACCAAAATTAGGCATCCACCCCTCCTACAGTAGTCAAATGATTTGACTATTCTCCATTTTCCTTTATCAATCTAATTTTCTTTGTTGTTAACACAGAGGCTCTTTCCTGCTGCCTAAATAGAAAATCTTCTTTGTGAGATGCATGGTTTGAATCAATCTTAAAAAAAAAAAAAAAAAAAACCCAAAACCCCCACAAAGTCTTATAAAATTTAAAAAAAAAAAAAAAAAAAAAAAAAACTGATGAAAAAACATACATTAACAAGAAATGAGACTTGATTGATTTGATGCTAATTTGATGCCATCCTAGGTGTGTTGCTTGAAAACAGCGTCAGAAGTTTTGTTCCATTCTCTTCAGAATTTCTAATCTCTCTCTGAACAGAGCCTTTCCAACTGCTCAGATTCCCTTGTCTTGGGAATTTAATTTCCAAAATGATATAACTGTTTCAGAAAGCATCCATGAATATAACAGGTTCAAAGGGGCAAGTATCAGCACCTTAGTTGTGCCATGGAAGACAATATCCATCTTCTCTGAAGAGGAATAGTGTTTTTCCATGCTGCTACTAAAGGGAAACCTCCTTTGGGACCTTGTTAGATGCTTTCATTTGAAGACCATTTGACCCACTTATGATTAGTGAGCAGGCTTAGAAGGCAGTAGTTGTTGGGGGATGCCTTTGGCTGATATCCTTCCCTTTTTTGTAGTAGGAGAAAATTCTCAGTGGAATATATTATGGATAATAATGGGGTAAAAATGTCAGTTAAAAGGAGGGTGACGGATGGCGTGCCTATTTTTTAAAAAAATTCTACAATAGGTGTGCTTTCTTATTCACTGCAATAAAAGGAGTATTAGGCATTAGGATAACTTTTTGAAGTAGGTTATTTTTTTTAACCAATACAATCTGTTCTATCATTTTCAGAAATGCTATGAATGACTATCATGTAATGCACACATGCACATTTATGGCAAAATGTATCATTGTTTTTAACATAATGAAGTCCCTTTTTTGTAATGCAAATATATCTAATCTATGAGAGGAAATATATTAATATATTACAAAAGTTCATTAATTTTTTGTCTCTCAGTTTTTGGGTTTCCAATGTTAAGACAGCATGTGTCTGATTTTTCAGAGTTGCGTAAGTCTGGTAGATTCCACTGTAGTCAAGTTCTTTGTTAATAACAAAGAAAATTGGATTAATAAAGGGTGAGGGTAGGATGGCAAATGCTTCTGAGTAGTATATATTTCAGCTGTCAGTGGACAAGATGAAAGAAAAGACAGACAGACAGTGGAGAAACCACAACTGGAGCATAAATAATATTTCATAAGCCATGCATTTTTAGAATAGTTACTTCATTTCCTCCTGGTATATGAGAACATTTAATTGCATTGGTCATGATGTTTTTTGGCCAAAACTAAAAATCTCATACTTCTCCATGCTTCTTTTGACACAATGTATAGTAATTCCTACATTTTCATACCTATTCACAAATTTTCTGTGTCTTGGGATTGGGGTGCCCAGTTTAAGACACTTTGTGTCTAATGATCAAAAGGGCTGATAATCCACCACCCCCTCATTTTTTCCATAACACAGTGATGCTAAACATCACAGGGCTTTTATGGGTATCAGAATTACCTGATTTTGATTTCATCATGATCTGTGTCGGTGAAAACCAATGCTGAGGTAGATTTTCTTTTCCTGAACAACTCTGAACAGACAACAAAATAACACACAGGAATGATATGGGGATTCTCTAGGAACCCTAGTGACTGATATACAAGCTCAGCAACAGAGGAAAGCTACTGATTAAATATTTTAAGACTTTATCTTCCATTGGGATATCCTGTAAAAATTCACTGTAACCAGAGTACAGAATTTGAGAATTAACTGCTCTATAGACTTTGGGCAGGTTGCTCCTGTTCCAAACTCTATACACCACTGTGGTGGTGCATATGGACTGTATATGAGAGTCACAAGGATAGACCACAGGGCTGCTCTGATTTCAGCTCCTGAATCAGCATAAAATTTGGTAGGTATACAAGTGGTGTAAAGACAACTGTGTCTCCACTCCTCTTCGCTTTTCCTCCGACACCCATGCTATGTTGTGTTCTTCCTCTCAGGAGACGCAGCAAAGAATTTAGCCCTTTGTGAATATAATGAGATATAAAGTTCCAGTTCTCCACTGCCTACTATCCACAAGGAAAACCAGCTGAAAGATTTAACAGAATGCTGTTACCAATGTTACAAACATTGTTTCAGGAATAAATGTCAACTTGGAAGGATTATCAGAACTAAATTTACCTATTTTTAACTGCACTGAGCATGAAGCACCTAATTATTCTACATTTTTCTCCTATATTGGTGGTCTTTAACATTACTCATATTTAATCACTATGAATTCATACAGAACAATGAACTTATAGTCACATCAAATATGGGGATCAATGGAAAGGACAGTCGGAGAGAGGTTATGAAATTCATATGACATACAGTAGAAAATCACTTACAAGGGAGGAAAAACCTGTAAAACTGGGAAAATTTTGCACCTAGACAGGTATTTGAACGTTGGACTCTCCAATCATATTTGGTGGCATGATGTATATTATAGAAGAGAGATCTGGAAACATCTATAAAAGGTGAAAACCCAAAGAGGAATGGATGTGAGTGAAGTACTTCTCCGGAATCTTCTAATTGCTTGTGGCTGTCTTCCAAATAAGAGTGTAGCCAAAATACCAACCCAAAAGGATAAAATTTGACCACAGAGGCAAAGCAGAGAAGATACCAGACTTGAGAAATCCAACAGGATGCCAGAAAAAGACATCTGTAGCTGATACCATCTTTAGGAGATTATCTTGAAAATTGATTACAGCAGCCACCAGAGAGCAAATGCCAGATGCTTCCTTAGCCCACAGGGAACCAACTATCTATGATGAGTCATCAGAAATGGCAGGGCTAAAAGAAAGAGATATTCATAAAAGGTGTCTCTATCACAAATGAAGGTGTGATTGCATTACTTTTATCTAGCTAGTGCAACAACAAGTTAAATACATACCCAGGGTCCCTGGAAAACTTGTACTAAGATAGTTAGCCTGCATCAAATCCCCTGCTGGAACATTGGTCACTAATAGCATTGTGAGATGTGTGTATTAATGCTATTTGAGGAATTATATATACCTACTGGAGTTATGCCTTGAAGTCTGCAACCAAACAAAGGGAGAACCATTTTTTTTCAAGACAGGAATAAAGGTAATTTTCTCTGTCAAATGTAAACTGAGGATGGTAAAGCCAACACTAAGGAAGCCCTGCTTGCATGTAGAGTCAATGGGAAAAACAGGTTGACGAGGGAGACATGGACTCAACATTGCACCAGCATACTGAAGAACAAGCAGTGGAGGAGAAAAATCTGATTTGGGGTTGCACACCAAAAATATATATTTCAAAGGTTTATTGGACTGAAAAAGAAAGGGAAAATAACCACCTTCTTATCCATTTCATTGAGGAACATCCTTGGAGGAGGGGTGTGTGATTCATTATGGAATAGATCCTAGATTCACCGAAATCAGCAAGCATCTCAAAAAAAATTGACGTGTGCGAACCTTCTTTAAACAAGGGTTGTAGTCTATTAACTTAAGTCTTATTCTCTAGAAAGTATTAAACTTTTGCATTTGTAACCATTTGTTTCCATTATTCTTACTCATTGCCTATTTGAAATGGTGAATTTCTGTTTTTTGTTAATACATTTATATTTGTTTTCACCATCAATAGATTACTGTGCTGTGTTAACATAAAGTGTGAATCCTGCGTTATAACCTTTTAGCTGTGTGTTGCAGGATGTCTCTTTGAGAAGCAGCTTGCCTGGTGATTTCTGTGAGTGTCCAGTGACAGGGGCTGGATGCTACATGGGAATGCTCTTCAAAGCGGGCTGGGGCATTGTGGTGCAATTAAGAAAACCTGAAAAGCAAAATAAGACAGGGAGAGTCCTGAGCGGAGTGTTTATGTGGTTGAAAGGTTATTTTTTTTTTTTTTTTTTTTTTTTTTTTTTTTAAAAAAAGCTGAAACCCAGCTACCACAAGATCAACTCCCTTCTATTGAAAGCAGGGGAGTAACAAGGAGGCCCTCAATTCTGGGCATCTTGAGAAAGTGTCATGCTAGAATTCTAGGTCTAAAATATTATAGTTGTTCCATAAAACATGTTTTTATTTATTTGTTAATTGGATATTTTTGGGGGTGGAAGGGTGTTAACAATAATGTGCTTTTATATTTCAAAGATGGGATTTTTATAAAGAAGGGATATGATGCAAGGTTAGAGAACAATGAGAATATTGTTGGTACTGCTGCTTAAATAAGTAGAGTACAGTTACATGAATATCTTAAGAACACATTGCAAGCTGTGTCATGTTAAGCATTTTGTTCCCGCGTAAGTTAACTCAGGTCGTTTTTAGTGTTCCAAACTAGACAATTAGGGAAACTGTTCATTGTAGTTCCCGCCTAGCAGACCAGCAGTGCCATACTGGGAAGAATGAGAATGGGAAGCAGAAAAAGCAGAACCAGGAAGAAAGGGACTAGTAAGAGTGTGGGAGATGACTAGGCCTTTTACCATGACTGTGGGAATTTTCCTTTTTCCTGGGAAAACAGTTGGGCAATTAGAGAAGCCCAGTCTGAACAGATCAGGAAGGTGAATCAAGGTTCAAGAGTTCTCTACAGAACTCTGGCTACAGAGCAGTCTGGCGAGGGAAGTTAAGAAGGCAACAGGAAAAATGATCATAAATGACTGTTTCAGTTCTATGGCAATAATATACTGTTCGGCTTCTCAAATATGATTTTTCCATGTCTGTGTGTTCCTCCCAACTCATCCTTCCGTGCTCTGTGTATTATTACAATAGCATACCTATAAGCATTTCATTAGCAGCAGTTGCAGAAAAGTTCTAGACATTAAGGTTCCATGGATGAAATCCGATTTTTTCAGATTACTCCAGTAATCTTGAGAATGGCATATTCACCCCAGAGCAGTACAGTTAAGCTGACCTAACTCCTGATGTAGATATCACTAGGTTGATGAAAGAATTCTTCCGTCAACCCAGCTATTGGCTCTCTCAGAGGTGGATTCGCTTTTGGTGTAGGTCGTGTCTATACTGTAGTGCTGTGCTGCTGTAAGTATTTCAAGCATTGACAAGCCCTAACTAAGTCATTTTTGATGACAGTAATGTTCTTAGTGAATGTCTTATTATCATTGCCACAGTTAAAGGGACCTACACCTGTATTTCCCCTCTGTGGTTGAGCAAGGGCACCACTTTTGGCTTTCAGCTTCCGGCTGTTGTATCTTTTGGGTGGAGACACATTTCTCTCTCCTTTCTGACTGGGGTATTCCGAGGCTGGACAGTTCTCTTGCCTTCATTGTGCATTTCCCAGCAAAGACAGGTTGCTCTATGACACCTGCTTGATTTATCTTCAGAGATGGATAACAATGTGTAGCGCCCCTTCTCCACCCAGTTACTTTATTTTAATGCCAATCTGCTTGCAGGTTTTGATGGACAGGTCTGGGTTCCTGTGGATCCTGCAACCCATTCAGCAGGGTGCATCTTCTTTGTTTTTTCTTATGAATTTATTTGGCGGTGCCACCACCCCCTTCACTCCTTCCTGGCAGAGTCACCAGGGCAGCTTGGGAAGAAAATGCTAACTGCAGAGTAATCCCCACTTACTTGCCATACAGTTGGAAACTTCCAAGAAATAATACAAACTCATACAATATATTCAAGACAATAATGATATTAAACAGGAGACAAATATAACAGGGAAAAACACTATTTTTAGGGTCACTGGTGCCCATATTGATAATACCCATGACTTTCCCCAGTCACGTGACTTGATGTAGCAAAGGTAAGATTAGTGTCCCATTGGTATGTATACTTTGTTGGGGCCCTTGATTACCTATGACCACAAAATTCTTCTCTGATCTTGCTTTCAGGTCCCTAGAGGCCATTTCTCAGTGGGAACCCTGCATGCAGGCCTGGGACTCACCAGCTCCCCCACACAGCCACTCCTGCTTTTGCCCTGGCTGGCTCCAGACTTACTCAGAAATGGCTTCTCCCCTTTCCTGAGCTCCCTGGGAAGGGCATCTCACTCCTTATTGGTTGCCGGGCAGACTCTGAGACCCTACCAGGGATAGTGTGCCTCTCCCTGAACTGCCAGCAGACATAGCCTCAGGAATGTAGGTAATCTCCTTGAGGGTTACTAATGTAATTGCTACAGTTATAAGTTACTACACACCTATTTCTAAGCATGCCTGGTTTATTCTTAAAGTAAAAAGCATTATAGAGAAAATGTATTAATAATAATTAGAGAACTTACACTCATGCTATAAAGCTTACCGAAGTTCATCCCAGCTCACTTGTGAGTTCTGGCAATACCTCACCCTACGGGCATCAATAGAGCATTAGCTCAGAACAAGCACACTCATAACATGTTCAATTTCGTTTTTATGTAGTGCAAGGGTTTTTTGAGCTGGAGTTTCCAGAAGCAGGTAGTTAGCATACAAAAGGTTTCTCTCTCCAGGGCATATCTTCAAAAGGTTGACTTTAATGGAAGAGAATTTTCATTCCCCTCACCTCAAAGTATTTCCTAGGGATATCCACATTACACTTATTATTCCAAAAAGACATTTGAATAAAACTTGTCTTTTGTATGGAACTTCTTCAGTAGAATCTCAAAATAGTACATACATATTTCCATTTGTTATATAGTGAATTCCAATGTTGTTAACTGTAGTTCAATAAGGTTTAACTTAACTGAGTAAAATGTATCTTAATTCCACAAGGTTTGTTCAGTATATTACAGGATATTGTCAATCTCTGACAATCGTGTCCTCTAGCAATGCTCGGATTAGTGTAAGAATCTATGCACCAAAATAAAAAACAGAAACAGAAAATCCAACAGACACATTGCTGATAGCTGCACATTAAATTGCACAGAAAACATAGCTCATGCACTGATTTCCACTTCAAGATCATGGAAATTCTTGGATGTTACTATTACATTTCTGGTGGCTTTGGAAATAGAACTGGAATATGATTAGTGCTTTGGGATGTATGCCAATAATGCTCCAGTTGGTTAACCGCAATCTAGATGACAGGTTTTATTTAGAAAAATGATGATCCCAAACCTTTAAGAAGTATATTTTGTTTTTTTCTGGACATATCTAGATAGAGCATCTAAATGATGCTGAACTGCTGAAGTTCATTTGACTATTATAGTTGTTTTAGTGCATTTTAAATGAGAGATTTACATAGAAAATTATTTGTCCCATTAACTTTTTGACCTTGTTTACCTTCTTGTTTTGTCTTCCCCCTGCAACGCTGATTGAACTTTGATTTCATTGTTGCTGCAGACTTCCATTTACTGCATTATAACTGTAATAATGTCAGTTAATTATTTTGCCATGCAAGTACTGTTTCTGCTTTTGAAAATTAACTTATAAACCCATCCTCTGTTCTCTGTTCATCCCATTCAACATGTTGAGATCTTGAATTTAATACCTATCACAGAGTTCACCACAATGTCATATGTCTTACAGACAGAGTTTATAGAAGATAACTCATGTCAGATAATAACATCACCATCCTATCCTGTTGACCTCACCCTTTGACCTTGCTGTGGATAGATTGCTGTCTTACACAGTCACAGTTGCTAAAGTGTTCTGTCCATTGCCAATTAGGATAGATGTTCTGAATTTTCCAACATATACAAAATACTTTAGCCAATCAGCAAAAGGCTCTCATGCCATTTGTCTTAATCTTGCCAATTTCATTTTACATTGTTAGGCAACCAAGGAAAATTGAAACACTTTCCTGGTCAAGCCATTTCATGTTACCAGGGAAGCTAAGAGATGAACACCTATGAGGTTTTCTTGTCTGTTCTGTGGGTGACAATCAATTCAACATAATGCTGGCAATTCTCAACCTTTAGGATTTAAAAAGGCGGAAGTGAGAAACCAGTAATTGTGTAATTCATTTGCACATAAATGTGATCAGTTATATATATATTCCTTTTATGTTTAATTCTGTTGTACAGTAATATTTTTGAAAAAAAATTAGGAAAATGTATATTTTATTTATTTGACACCCTTGCCATAGTATTTAGATTTATGACACAAATTCAATCCTACCTGATGTTACATGAAACTGTCCTCAACAGAGAAGTTAAGGCCTTTCTGGACTGTGCTAGCTAGCCATAAATAACTCACTAAATGTCCAAAATCAAGCAAATACCTGAACAAACAAACTTGTCTTGCACTACCTTCATATAGTCCACTGAAAAAGGAATTCCCTGGACCAGGGATGCTCAAACTAGAGTACTCACTCTTGTCATCAGGCATGCATATCTATAGTCACAGGGCTTATAAAATCATCTCTAGTTATCTAGACCTGCAGTTGCTCCTGAAGTAGATGGAAAGGCAGTTCAGTTCACAACACACAGTAATTTATCCACATCAGCTTTCACTATCAGATTGTCTGTCTATTGCATGTTTCACGGGATGAAATTTGGGTGAGTTTTAAAGATAGCCTCAGGAAGATCACATTGCAGTAAATGAGACCCAAACGAGAGTCAAAAAAAAATGACTACTTTGAGGGCCACATCATAGGGGAGATGCTACAACTTGTTACCGAAGATCAGATGGAAATAGCACTATAAGCCATAGCTGTTATCTAGGAATCCACGAGTGGTACCCCAGGATTGCAAGGGGCCATTCCATCAATATATAGAACAGTAAGAACTTTCAGCAACTTCAGATTTCCCTTGCCAGTCAATTCCACCTCTCTTTTCTAGACTGAGTCTCAGCCAAGTCATTCACATTCATGTTCCTTTCTTAGCCAATCAGTGAGAAAACCAAGTATCCCCTTGCTATCTTGGGGTACTTTTAAACTCCAGACTACTTTGGGATTTTTAGTTAGCTTGATATCTTTTACTGCCCTTTATATCTGCATTTAGCTAAGAGGTTTATACACATTAAGGCTTTATGCTGCTGTTTGAGATCTGATGAAAAGGAGATTTAGATCTGAGCATTATTCTTCTGTTGTTGGTGTTGCTGATCCAAACACATCCCAATCATTGCTGTATCATATAAACACTGCACAAAAGTGGTAGCAGAATAGAATCTCTTGAGACTCCATGTCAGCTAGCCCTTAGAGAGGATGATCAGCTACCTTCTGAAAACTAATCCACCTCTGCCAAATCTCACAGGTGTATCAGAAGCATTTTAGAGATCACGGACAGAGGATAGGCATGCTCTCTCTGTATGAAGACAGGGAAGTCAAATTTGATCACTGAAACAGACCCTGCTTACACCTGAAAAGCTAAGCACTTCTATACAAAAAGCATTTTTCAGTATTCCTAACAAAGTGAGTGTTTAGATAAATTTCTGGAGGAAACACTAAGTGAGAGAAAATCAGTCTTAAGGTAGAGGTGGAAGAAGAAAAAAAATAACTATTAAATCTTCCCTCCCATCTCTTTACCTGTGAAGGATTGTTCCCTATTGTACTGTTCCCCTTTTGACCCGAACACTTAGTAACACTTTGGGGCCATGTGGGTGGCTCAGGGGGTAAAAATTAGTGGTAGTCAGGTATTTCTTTGTAGTTTTATTTATTTATAAAGAATGTACAAAGTCATACGTCTCTGAATGCAGAAGGAATCAAATAATATTGTTTGCTCACAGCACCAAGAGCACCGTTTTCTGCCTGCAACCCTGACCCAAAAACCTCTCCCCAGCTTTCTTTCAGGGTCAGCCAATGTGCTTTCAGCTGTATCTTTCAGTTTCTTGTCTGTTCTGTTTCTTTGTGCTCTGCTTTGCCTCAAATCCTACTCCTACCCTGGGTGGATTCACGCACTCCTTTTGTCTTACATGGGATTCAAGCTTTTACAATTATCTTAATTGATGGATGAGTTCACATCTATCAACCTCCATAACATTACAAGGTTTTCTTCAGCTCATTACATCACTCTCCTATTTTAGCTTTGCCTGTTGTCCCACTGAGGCCTAAAACAGTGACATCCAACAACCCAACCCAAGCAGAAAGAAAAGAAATAATTTAACAAATTAAAAATGATAGAAGGTTAAATATTTATATATGTACAGAGTCTTTCTGTCACATCACCAACCCAAATCTCTTTGGGTTTCCTTTCATTCACCACCTGAGAATCACCTATTTAGTGGTTCTCAAACTTTTGTACTGGTGACCCCTGTCAAATAGCAAGCCTCCGAGTGAGACCACCCCCTTATAAATTAAAAACACTTTTTAATATATTTTACACCATTATAAATGCTGGATGCAAAGCAGGATTCAGGGTGGAGGTTGACAGCTCACAACCCCCATGTAATAACCTCACGATCCCCATCATGGGTCCTGACCCCCAGTTTGAGAACCCCTCACCTATTGGAATTTGCTGGCTAAGGGCGGCCTTGCCCATTTTGTCCTGATAGGGAATTCACCTCTCACTTTTTTTCCAGCCTCAACTTCCACCACTACATTCTCAAATTTGGGGGCAGCCGAGTTGAAATTCTGTCGTCTAAACTGTAAGCACAAGCATCTGTGTTCAGTATGAATGATGTTTAAAAACATAGATAGGCCAAGAAAGGAGTAGTCACTAGATCCTTGTTCAACTGAAAATGCTAAATCACACCCTGCTGACCACTAAAATACTATATATTGTGACGGAGTCAGACCAGAAGGATATAGGAGAGTGCTGGAAGGCAGGTATATTAGTCTCAGGATGTGCAGGTCCTTGTTCCCTGGATAGCCAAACAAAGGCTACTCCAGGCCAATCAAGACACCTGGGGCCAATTAAGAACCTTCTAGAAAGGAGTAGAAACAGCTAGCCTAATTGGGACACCTGAAGCCAATCAGGGACTGGCTGAAACCAGATAAAAACCTCCCAGTTAGTCAGGTGGGTGTGGGTGTCAGGAGCTGTGGAAAGAGGTTGTGCTGTTGGTGAGACTGAGTGGTGGACAACATATCATACAGAAGGAAGGAGGCCCTGAGGTAAGGGTGAAGTGGAGTTTGAAGAAGCGGAGACTGCTGTGGGGAAGTAGCCCAGGGAATTGTATTGTGTTTTGTGCCTAAAAGGTCAGCCATCTTAGCTGATACTATTAGGGTCCCTGGGCTGGAGTCCGGAGTAGAGGGCGGGCCCGGGCTCCCCCCTTTTTTCCATCTTCCATACTGGCCTGTGATGAAGGCAACTCACTAGGTGGTGACTCTTGCCAATTATACTGAGAAAGGGAGGTCACTCTGGGGCCTAGATGAGTTTCTGAGGCCCCTAAATCTGCCAGGAAGCGCAGGACCCACAAGTACAGACTTGGAGCTTTGTCACAATATATATATATTTTCTATTTTCTGCTTGTCAGAAGCATTCAACAAGTAAACAGGGATCAGTTCTTGTTTCAGATTCGCGGGAACGTTAGCAACTAAGATTCCCTGGAGTTGCTAGGTCTCAAAATAGGATTCGATCTCTCTCCATCTTTCTCTTGATGAAAGGCTACCACTGCATCTAGCTGACATAATGGTTTTTGCCTGTGGGAAGCAGGACAATTAGTTCACTGTGGACTAATTGCATACAAACCATTTGTCTGGCCTGGGCTATATCTTTAAAGGGAATTTTCTCAGACTGAAAAACAAAATAATGAGAGTATATCTAACTGTCGAGATCTAAACGCAAACTGTGACACTGGTCTTAGGATTTTCAAGCTTTGCCCCTTCAGCTTGGCATCCCCAGTTTCCTGAAGTGGCAGAGAGTCTAGATACTTGCAACCATCAATTTTGGCCTGCCTTAAATTTATAATAACCTTTTTTTGTGACAATTTTGTCATAGTTCCAACACTTAACTAAACTGTTTCCTTTATTATTTTTTTTGTATTATTGACAGTTTCCCTTATTTTATAAATCAAATGCATCATTTCTACTAACAGTTCAATATGGTCATGACCCAGATCAGAATCACCTCTTTCATCATATATATTGGATACAGAACTGTGCTTATAGGGTTTGTGGTGATCAACTTTCACTTTTCTCACTAGATCTGCTTCATCTTCTGGTTCTCTGCTGCAAGAACAGATTCAAATTCTGTGGCAAATTCCATGGCCTCTCTGAGTGTCTTTGAACTCCTCTTGCTGATCTTGATCTGTATGTCCAATTCTGTAGGAACAACTATAAATGGTCCATTCTCCAATAAGGCTTGGTGGTATCTGGATACCCCAGGAATATAAGTCTCTGCAGCTCCTCTGCTAGTTCAGGTGGAATTTCTTCTTTCCCCCTCTTCCTAAAACTTAATCTCCACCCTCGCCAGCTCAAGTTGAAGGATACCTCCAAACCGCATGTCAAGGGCTTATACCAGTTCTGGATAACTGTCTTTTCTGGGGATAAGTTCAAATGCGGGCCATCCAAGTTGGCAGCTAGTAACCCACATTTCTGTCCATCTTCCCAGCCATTGATTTAAGTTAATGTTTAATTGTGCCAAATAAGCCTTCTAGGATGTTTTTCCCCAAAAGATAGTGGGGTTTCACATCACTGGAGCTAGGACAGTCTGATCTTTTCCTTCTGAACATGTGATGTTTAAAAATGGGGTAAAAAACTGTTGCAAATATTCAGTCTTGCTCAAGTCCTGTGACTGGCTCAATTCCTCATCTAGGTTACTGTCTTCCACTGTTGTTTGTCTCCCTTTGATTTCCTTCTGAAGCTGAATTTTGAGCTCCTTAAGTCCCTGCTTCCGCTCATCTCTGTTAGCAAGTTCCATGAGGACAAAAGCTTGCCTGGTCTCCATTATTTTGTGGCAAAATTTCTGATCTATGTCAGGTTGTTGGTCACCTCTTTGATCTGTCCTGTTGATCCAGCCTGGGAGCTTTGTAGGTGGGCTTCCCAGCCTGTCTGGACACTTTGTAGTTGTTGCTCCACAGAGATTTGATCTCTGCCTGCAAATCATCTCTCAGCCCTTTTCGAGGGCTCATCCAGATGCAGTGTTAGGTGGTTTTGAGAAGTCTCCCAGTCTTGTTTTAAATTCTTTTGAGATGCTTCCCGTTTTACGTCTTGTATCAGTTCCTTTCGGCCATCTTTGATTTCTGTAAACATCACCATAATTTTGCTCCATCTTGGTTCAACAGGAATATCAGTTCACAATCTCTCTCCTTGGAAACTGGATCCCACTATTGACTCCAATGATGCTCCTTTTTACCAGAATGGGTAGTCAAGGATTGAGCCCTATAAGTGTTCCAGTTGGGAGTAGAAATTGGTTAGATAGTCAGGTATATCTTTGATGGAATTTTTTGTTTATTTAGAAAGACTATATAAAGTCCAGCATCTCCGAATGCAGAAACAATCAAATAGCAAGAAACAGGTTTCTTTGCTCACATCTTCAAGAACACTCTTTTTCAGCAGGCATTCCTGACCCAAATCCTGTCTGAAAGTTTATTCCAGCATGGGCCCCTCCATGCTTTTAGCTGCTAATTTTGGTGTGTGCTCTCTCTCTCATCTGTTCTCATTGTCTTTATTCTGCTCTCCCACCGTGAATGCATAGCCCTCACCAAACCAAGCTCTTATGTGAGTTTTAATTTAGGTGTGAATTCATCTGTCAATTAACACAACTGTAAGCATCAGCCCAATTTATCAACCTCAGTTTCATAACAAGGTCCCCCCCCATTACAGTACATTTCTATTGATTTGTCCAGGGTTCTTCTAAAAATTTCAGAGATGCAGATTTTATCACTTCCCTTGAGAGATTAGTCTAGTGCATCTTCCTGTCAGGAAGCTTGGATATTTCCCCCTTCATATTTGACTATTTTGTTGCTTTATTTTATCCTATTATTTTTTGTTATATCTTCATGTAGTATCCTAATGTGTTCTACATGGAATAGTTATTCTGTGCCATTGTTGTTTACATCCTTCAGATAGCGGAAGACTATCATTTGTAGATATTTGTAGTCACCTAGCCAAGTATATTACACACTTTTTAAAAATCTCTGTTCTCTGAATTCTTTCCAGTTTATCAATAACTTTCTGGTAACATGCTAGCCAGAAATGAATACATTTTCTAAATGTCCCAGCAGAGCTATATTGCAGCACAATGTGTTTACTTTTGTGGCCAAAATTACATTGGGCTTTTCTGCAGCTATATTGCTCAGCAAATGCATATCTATTTTTTTGTACAGTATGTGGCAAATTGCTGGCACTATTATGATGGGTCCCACATTTTCTCTTCTTGGAGGTGGTTTCAGGGAGCCATTACTTGCCCCTGAACAGGGTATTAACTGCCCCATTAGTATCCTAGAGGAGGGGGAGTGGAGAGGGAGGGACCTGGGCCCGCCCTCTACTCCGGGTCCCAGCCCCGGGGCCCTGAGGATAGCAAGAAACCACCTGAACTAGCTATTCCTTCCCCTGGGCTATTTCCCTCTCCTACCCTTCAGCTTGTGTGGCTTCCTGCCCTCTCTCTACACAAGCCAGGTGTGTCTTTACCTAGGGTTTGGGTCATCTTGGTTCCAAACTCTCTTCTGCTTTCCTCCAAACTGCTCTCTGCTCCAACACCAATCCTCTCTCCTTCAACTCCTTCAAACTGGTTTCTGCTCCAACACCAAATCTCTCTGCTCCAACTCCTCCAAACTGCTTTCTGCTCCAACTCCTTCCAACTATCTGATCGAAGCAGGGAGTTTTTATCATGAGATTGGCTTCAGGTACTCTAATTGGCTTCAGGTGCCTTAATTGGCTCCAGGTGCTCCAACCAACTTCTAGTAAACTTGCTTCCCTCTAACACTCTCCTGCTGCCCGCTGGCCATGCTGTATCACAAGTAGTGCTTCTGAGATTTCTTCTTCTTATTGCATGTATGCTTTGAATTATTCTTCCTGAGTAGTCCTATTTAGCTTTGCAAGTTGAGTTTTAGTTTTTCCTTCTCATGTTTCTGATTATGTAGGATTTTTCTGTCCTCAGTTGCCTTCACAATTTTTCCAAATGTAAACAGTTTCCATGGCTTCCTTCTAGATTTATAATTAAATAAGTTAGGGCAAATATCAACATTTTTTCCATGCAATAGATAATTTTTGCAGTTGTTGAGAAAAGCTTTGCTAATCTGGGACAGGAACAAACCTGTGTGGTGATGCTTATATTAGGAATAATATTATATGTTAGACAGCACTTACAGTCATTATGATCACTGTAAGATTGCTACATTAATTCACCACAAACACCAAAAAATAACTGTATTCTTGGTCAGTAAATCTTTCTTCATTTAAACAATGGTAATGGATGTTCTTATTTGTTCTGTTTGTAGTTCTATTGGGAATCCAGAGATCGTTTTAGCTTTAATTCACACTTTGCTTTCCAAGGTTCAAATCTGAACCAGCGTCCATTGTTTCAATGTTTTGTCTTTATTTGCTTGTTTATGCACAATGGTAGTGCACAGTGCTGTCACTAATGTTGGGGGATTTCTACTACAAGATCCAATTTAAAGTGATATATCACCATGCTGCTTTACCTGTATAAATAACAATCCAAATTTGAATCTTGGATGTATGCTGCAAAACCTGTCCAGTTTCCACAAATCCATTGGTGCACATACATCACATTCCTGATATTCTCTTACTTTATACCTAGGGGTGGGAGAAAGCGATCAACAGGTATACAGTAGTTTATCAAGTCTTATAATACATAAAAAACATTATATTTCCTAGTCATAAACCTGAAACACTAGAATCTGACTTTCTTATACCTAATTCCACTCAGAGTAGGTAGACATGGCTAAAAAAATTGTTTAGTTATATTACTCAATACATAATTTCACAGCAGACATATTTTCTTGGACCCAGGTACACTTATGCTCTAGCTAGTGCTTTGAGAGAGAAATGTCTTCTGGGAATGCCTTTGTAAGGTAAAAGAGGTGATGAAAAGTCAATGCTTGGATGCCCTGTGCTACTTTGTGGCAATGAGAAAATGTATTTTCTGGAAGTGCATCATATAAACTGAGTCTCATGGAGGAATAAGCTTAACTGTGCATACAGGGGTAATTTGCTTTTAGAACCAGGACATAAAGTCTTGTTTTATTTAACTACATTTTTCAAGCTGAGGTGCTAGTTAAGACACACATACAGGATCCTCCAACAGAAAGTAAAGGAACAAAGAGGAAAATATGTCTAATCTTGTGATATCAGCAGATTTTTAAAGGTATGTAACCCTTCTGCCCATCAGAATTGGCAGCAACAAGGGCCGAGTTCAGTATCTAGGAGTTCCGTTCCAATAACACAGTGCAAAACCAGCTCAAGCCCCCACCCAGTGACCTGGGACAACCACATACCACTCCTTTGGGTGCCTCTATGAGGCAATACTTCCCCTCTCTCAGGCACAGAGTCTGAGTGTACCAAAAGCCTTTTAATAACAGAGAGAAACAATGTGGCAATATACTGGGGAAACACCACAAACAGGATTCATAAAACAAACCATGAACCAGAAACTCCCCCCCGACCAAGCAAATAGGCTGTGTCCTTGCCTTTGGTCCTTGTGTCCTGCAACCCCAAAAGTCCCACAGTCCGAAAGTCCAACAACCCAAAAATACAGCAATCCCCAAATCACCCAAAGTCCCCAAAGTCCAACAGCCCAAAAGTCTCTGCAGAGTTCAAAAGTTCATCTGCAGATTTTACCTCCCAGTCTGGGTGGAAATGGGGGGTCAGGTTAAGTGGCACCTTCTGTGGTCTGAGGCTGACTGCCCTGCCTCTCCGTGGGGTTCTGCTACAGCCCTCGCCGCGAGCCGCTCTGCCAGCCGCTCCACTAGCTCTCCCACGAACTGTTCCGCTCTGCTAGCTGTCCCACAAACCGCTCTGCTCAACAACAGATCTTCAAGCCCCCCTACTTAACATAGTGCTCAGTGATTTCAGATCTTAGCTGATTTCAGCTTATAGCAGGGGAGCCTTAGTGCAGGTGCACTACTGGGCCCAAAGTGAATTCAGCTCAGCAAGCCAAAACTAGACTCCTAATGGACTCAAAAATTAGCTCTGATATTCCACAGTGAAGAGAGGAAGGGTACAATAGGTTTGTAGGGCCCTCACCAAAAGGTATAGATGCCTGTCTACAGCCTCTCTCAATTCAGTGGGTTTTGGAACCCCTGTCCCTTGCCCAGTGAGTGCTACCTAGATGATGGTGAGTGCCTCCATCATAACAAAGGCCAAGTACATGTCCACAGTCCTTGATTCACATAATCAGGGTAACAACACTTCATCATTCCTACCCCAATAACAGAGAAACTGGGAATCCCACAGCAGCCAAAGTGACTGTGAGCTCAAGCTAGGTGGGGTGGGTGTGCCTATGTAAATAAGATCAGCCCTGAAATTCTTTTCCACAACTCACCACAGTTCACAGTTCAGGATAGAGCTCATCCTGACACTGCTTATAGGTATTTAGGTTCCTAATGGTAAATCAGTGAGTTTGGGGCACCTAGGTGCTTTAGAAAACATACTAGGGGCCTAAACACCTTTGAAAATTGGCCAGTGTGGTGGCGGTAGGATTGCCAAATCTCTAATTCCAGAAAACTGAACACCCTTGTCCTGCCTCTCCCATTCTCAGAGGCCCCGCCTACTGCTCAGTCCATCCCCATTCCTCCCTCATTGTCCCTCACCCTTGCTCATTTTCACCAGGCTTGAGCAGAGGTGTGGCAGGGGATGAGGGCTGCAGCTGGGGATGTGCAGGCTCTGGGGTGTGGCTGGGGATAAGGGATTTGAGCGGAGGAGGCAGCTCCGGGCTGAAAGTTGGGACCAAGGTGTTTGGAGTGTGGGAGTGGGCTCTGAGCTAAAGCAGATGGTTGAGGTGTGGGCAGGGGTATGGGCTGTGCGCCATGGATGTGGGCTCTAGGGTGGGTTGAGAAATGAGGGTTTCAACGTGCAGGTAGGGGCTCAGGGCTGGGGCAGGGGATTGGGGCATGGAAGGGGATTTGGGGTGAGGGCTCTGAGCAGTATTTACCTCAGGCGGCTCCAGGGAAGTGGCCAGAATATCCCTCTGGCTCCTAGATGGAGGGGCAGCCAGGGGCCTTTGTGCGCTGCCCCCCATAACCCTGGGCAGGTGCCACCCTCCACAGCTCTCATTGGCCATAGTTCTCGGCCAATGGGAGCTCCAGAGTCGGTGCTCTGGGCAGGGCAGTGTGCAGAGCTCCCCCATGGCTGCCCCCAAGCTGGAAGGGAATGCCAGTCATTTCCTGGGAGCTGCACAGAGCCAGGCAAGGAGCCTCCCGGCTCCACTGTGCTGCCAACCAGACTTTTAATGGGCTGAAAACTGGACACCTGGCAACCCTAGGTGGTGGTTGCACCTAGGGAATCCAATCAGCATCAGGAAACCACTATGCTTTGTTCTGATCAAACACATAGAAGGAAGCAAGGAGGAATTTTAAGTGGAAAATTTTGTCTTGTTGTAGTTTCATAAAACTCTTTGATTTGCTTATTTGTGATAGTTTATTTGCTATCACAAAATAAAGAAATTAAATACCTTAGCATGAAAACACCTTAAGCAAAACATGAAGAGGACAATCAATGCTTATTGAGAGTTTTGCCATAGACTTCAATAAGGGCAGAATCAGACCGTAAAACAATGATCTGAATTCATAAAAGTTAAAAATCCTGAGTAACTATACCGTGTGATACAATATGTGAATATTTCAGGCACCCTCACTAGATCCAATTGAGTTTCTTCACATGTACCTTGCTGTAAATCAAGTGTAAGTCTACTGAAGTCTGTCAATTTACATCTACATCATCAGGGAGAGGAGAACCAAGCCCACTGTGTCAGAGACGCTCTATGTTTGATACTTAAATGTGAACTTCTATCCTTTAGTGGATAAAAATCATTATTTTCGTCAATAAATTCACAAAGGGAAGAAAAAATCCTTGTTTTGTGTTTAATTCTGAGCTGATCCTTTTTAAATGTCAGTGCTCTATATGAAGATCCTGGATTCATTAAAAATGCTCCATTGAGATCAATGAAGCAGACTACTAGATATTTTAGAAATGCTCTGTTGGTTTCCAGGTGACTAATGACCTCAGCTGTCAGCTTATCAGATTTCACTAGAACAGCATTTGAAACCCACGTTCTGTTTTTTTTGTTTTTGTTCTTTAAAAGTATTTCCCCTTAAAATAGCAATGGTCTAAGAAAAATTTTAAAAAAGTGTTAGAAATAAAAATTATAAATTTCTAGCCTGACACCAGGAGCAAAATTGCACTTCTAAAGCTTGATTTTTTTTTTTTTTTTGCCTTTGTACACATGAGCCACCAGTTATCTAGCTAAAAATATTTTATTTCCTTCCAAACTTAATCTAAAATATACTTTTATTAGTAATGGGCAACCCTCAAAAAGTTCAATTTTAGTATTCACACAAACGTCTAAATCTTTATTCAAATCCGTTAGGAATGCAAAATCAATTTAAAAAAAAAAAGTTTACAAGAAAATTCTCTCTTCTCATTTTCTTTTTTTCTATACTGACCCTGAACGTAAGAACAGCCTCTTTTGAGTTATGTCACCATTCCTGCTTTTCCTCCAGGGCAGACGATAAGAACACAAATTTAAAATAGTAGAGGAAATATTTAAACTGATATTTACTTATTTCCTCCTTCTCTCCCCCCAAATTGCAGAAAAATGTTCAGCTACTATTCCAGTTTGAGCTTAGGGTTAGTACTTTAACCAAACCACCTGATGAGGTCTTCAGTTTTATAGCTCGTTGTCAAGATGACTCCTTGCAAGAGCACATTGGCATCATACTGGGGCATTGGTTCAATAATGACACTGAACGAAAAGAGCCAGCTAGTGAATCATCAGCTTCCTCAACTGCAGTACCCTCTGAAAGCTCTTTCTTAGCCCACTCTCCTTATCACGTGAGAGCTGATAAGATCATAGCTTGATGTAGTATAACTACAAATCAAATATTTTAACATAAAGATAACCAAGGTCATTTAAAATATAAATGTATTTTAAAACCGCAGCCCTATTTATAAACAAGCTATGATATCTAAGTTCAAAGCAGACCCCGCTTTGCATATTTAAATGTTAAAAATAATTTAAAACAAAACACTTTCCAAAGGATGAATATTACATATGTTTTCTTTTAAAAATACAGATTTGTTTGAAAATTCTTGAGGCTGTAATTTATTTCTTTAAAAGAAAATCTCCTTTTCTGTTTATTTACAATGAAAACAATAACATAAATATGCTTAAATTAGCTAAACATGTCACTGATTATTTTTAAAGGCCCAGGTTGCTTATGGTGAAGGGAAGACTTTCCAAAGTTACTTATGGTTATGAGAAAAATAATACTATTCAAAGCTATTCTGTTGGGTGCATTTTACACATTAACTGTGACTTGCAAACTGTAAGTGTCTCTAGAAATGAGTCTAGAGTCTCTCTAGTAAGAAAACTCTAAGGGGACTCAGTCCTGCATTTGGAGTAAAAGTAGTTTAAACAGGCTTGAAAAAAATGTTAAGTTTTAATTCAATATTAGTCTTATGCAGAGTAAATGTTTGGGGTTTTTTTTGGTCAAAAAATCACTGACGAAGCTCCACTATGTATTTAATTTTTATTTCAATAACTTTGGAAGCATTATCAGACCAATAAGCTACTGTGAGTTTTTGCCCAGAACACAAGAGGACACACAAGTGAAATGAAGCAGTGATCCGGAATGGGCATCAGTCACCAGTGTAATTACACTGTCCCTCAATGAATGGCATTTCGTCGTGCATGTGAGGAAAGTGAGATCCCAGGGAAAGTTCTCAGTTCCTTCACCTCCAGTGAGTAGGAAAACATCTGTGTCTCTTTTAAACTGGCAATGTTAATATCTTTCTTACTGAAGCTACTACATGAAGCACATATATAAGAAGGAACATTGTGGAGTAAGAGTTCTCTGGAAGGTTGCCTCTTGGGAAGAATAACAGAAATCTGAATCTAATCTACTGAACTCAACCTAACAGCTCAGTAGCATCAAAATGTTCAAGAAGTATATTCTAACCATCAAGATTACCATAAATCCTATTCACAGAAAAAACATTGATTCATAAACTTCATCAATACTTCATTGTACAGATAAGATCTTGATTCTTGTGCTTGAAAGCACACTTAAAATGTTAACTGATACAACTGGTTTGAGACTGTTCATCTTTTGATTTAGACATTGTTCTGAACAATCTCTCAGTCCCTAGGCTGATCCACAATTGTAGCCATCTTGTGTTTTAGATTATTTGGGGTTTTATGTTAAATCAACTTTATTTTCCAATGCAAACACAGCACATTATTGTTCTTCAGTGCATTTGAGTAAAGGGGACTTTTGAGAGTTTCATTTTATTTTTAGTAATAAAGAGTAATTATGAAGACTTATTTTTAATGAGTATCCTCTTGCTATCAGTGGGGAGGGGAGCAATATTGTAGAGTGGAAAACTGTTTATCAATTTAACTGTACACAATTATAAAAAAAGTATTAATTTTGTGCTTAAATTCTGCTAAATCTAATGTTCAGTGATCAAAGGCCAATGAAGAATAGGTGAGAACTGATAAAACAGCAAATAAAGCACAGCTGTGAAACAAAGAATTCGGAAACAGGGAAACTGCTTTTTTTTTTTCTTTTTGGTCAATATTGTTTGTGTTTGCCAGGTTCTGACTCTTTCCTTCTGCTCTCCAATCAAAGATGCATACATGATAGATTGCAACTGACAATGCAGTACCACACTGCTGTTTACTGGATCATAGTGAAGATCCTTTGTTGTATATTTCTGTACCCATTTATGTTCACAGTGGTTTTTATTATGGACAATGTTGTCATAACCAAAGTTAGATTATGTTCTTTTGACAACTGGCAAATAACCAGTGTGCCTCTTTAAGTGTAAACGGTGTATGAAACAAATATGAAAATGATATATCTATTTAGCATAGCTAATCAATATGCAGTGGGTAGCCTTCAGCTAATCTTTTTGAGGAATTAAGGTGAATTCAGAAGAGAGATTATCATGTGTAAACAATGAAGGCTTAGATATCTTGCCTACTGGCCTAAGGTCTCTGCATAGATCCTGCAGAGTTTTCCTTCTGTATCAGTAGTTAATTAAGGTGAAACATGAGGTAATTAGGGCTAATCCCAGTGCTATCCTGCTGTCCTATTGCCTCTCAGGCCATCCTCCAAACCAAACCATTTTCACAGCTTGAAATGTGAAATGTTGCCATTCTTAGAGCAAATTTTAAATATTGATGTATATGTTTATTACAGATGCTGTTCCTAATCCTTTAGAGGTGCTACAATGAATGGTATCCTACTGGAAAAGCAGAAAGGATGGCACCATGGGTGTTTTATTTATTTTTTCAGTAGTTGAAAAAACTTTATAGGAGGACATACCCTGCAATTGAGAAGGGATTAAGGGATTAAATTTGTTCTATGCCCTTGTTCCCAACAGCTTGTGTGAAGCTTTTATTATTCAAATGGTTTAGATTTGATGACGCAGGAGAGGGATGTACACCCTTGGAAGACAAAAGTTCTTACAGAGATCTGACTATGTAATATAAACTAAAAAGTGTATAATAGCTCTTGGAAGAGCTGCCATAGACCAACATCACAGGCATTTTTCCTAAGGAACATTTTAGCCTTTATGAAGCATTAAACAGTCCTGCTGTGTTACAACTGATCTCTTTGCTTAAGGATAAGTACTTCATTTGAGCGCAGAGTATTTTGGTTGTTCTGAAGAGGATATTTTATTACAGAAGGAATGGTTTCAGCTACTGTTAAGTTTCTCTTTTCAGAAAGGTGTATCTTTCTTTTTATGGATAACATAGCCCCCTTATTTAAAACCCATAATATTATAAACATTTATCCCAAAGATATTTTCAGTCTAGTTAAACGATCATGAATCGTACATCTGACAAAACCACCTAGTTTTCCAATTAGCAGCCAGTTAGTGGGAATAAAGTATGAAGTACTGTAGTAGTATTTATTTCTCTCATCTTTATGTAACCTGAATATAGATTGCCAATCCAGAAGTTCTGGGCTACAATCTCTTTTAAGTTTTGAAAGAACCGAAACTTTGAGATTCAGATCCCTGTATCAAAAAGGGCTTCTATAATTTTGGTTCCAAGTTGAATCTGGAGCAAAGGGACTCCTTTTCTGGCCCAGATTTGGATACAGCCAAAATATAATTTTGAAAATTGAGTTCAGTTGAATTCCAACCCTTTACAAAACCTGAATCCCAGCATTTTAGATAGATATTGCCCTTTTTTGCTGAATATATGCAGCACTCTTCTAGTGAGAATGGATTGTTCTTTTATTAATCCCTACTTTGCCAACATCCTTCTTTGTTAAGGATATCTGCCACTTTATAAAAAGAATAGTTAGTATTCCAACTTCAATTGAATTATCTGCTTTGAAAAATATATTTTACACTAGTTCTAGAAAACAGAATAACCAAGACCACCAGTTGTGTTCATTTTGATATTACTAATTTGACTGCTCTGTTTCTGAATCTCTGTATTTAGATGGATAAAAGTAGTCTTAAATTTGTGGCCACCCTTTTCATTTCCCCATGTGTAACAGCTGAAATCCCTTTATCACTCTGTGTCATAATCATTGCACTGTGGAAGAATAGGCAGTAAAATCACAGGTTTGAGAATAAAAGCGTCTCTTTCAGATTTATTGTTTTTATTCATTTTATAGCCTTTTTACTTGATTTCAGCTTCTAAAACTGGGGGAGGGGGCACATCCCACTGCATAAATGCAAAGAGGATTTGCAGCATGACATTTAGAAGTGTATTGTATGAGGTTTGCTATTGATCCCCCTGGTGGGGATGAGTGCTCAGAGAGTAAATGGGCTGCTTTTATGAGGCTCCTTGTCATCCTGGATTTAGCTGTTTCATTTGCAGATTCCTGTAAATGTTTGCTTGATTCATGGACAGTAATTTTCATTGGAGAAGGAATCGACATATCATCAGCAAATGACTGTGCGCCATTAATACTTTTAGGTGGCATCAGAAACTGTTCACACAATTCCATTGATTCATACTGCTTTCCATTGCTGCTCCAAATGTTGTACTGGTGTGTTGTTGTTGAGTAATTGTGAGTGAAGGCACAATTAATTAGTAGGGTACAGTACTGTGTCAAAGCAAAAATCTTGTGTTACAAATGTATCATGAGTCATGGTACAAGTAGAAATCTGAGGAAAAGAAGTATGAGCAACTTTACCACTTTACAGTTCCACCACTGCTGCCAAAGCCAGGTCTTGGAGGGGCTCTTAGTTAAATATGAAATGGAGGTACTCATCATAAAGAATCCAAGATCTTACTTTTCACAGACATAAGGGTTTTAGACTTACAATCCTGGCCTGATTCAATCTGATCAAACATCTGGCCTACCTATACCTAATTTGCCCTTGCAATTTCAATACAAAGCAGTATTCTTCACTTCATATCCTAAATTGTTATGAAGTGTTAAACAGCTAACGTGTTCCACCCTGAAAGGTAACTGCATTGGTGTAGAGATTCATGTTTATACATTGATTATAATAATAATAAATAATTAATTATGTTCATTGGGTAAAAAAGCAACAATACACTGTTACTGCTGAGAAAGTAAGCAGTCCAATGTCTGGCCCTAATTGAAGGATGACTACATAGATGCTTAGGTGCTTTACTTAGGTTCTAAAAATGATGTTTGTTTGAAAATACTGGCCCCAATAACTTGTCTCACTCACTCATTTAGGCATGTAAATTAGTGTGTGCACGTGTGGGTGGAAGTTATTTATTATTTTCAACTCACTGCTCATAGATGACTCAGCAGTGATTGGCCATTTTTCATGTTAGTAAGCTCTTCCATGGCTGGAATATCCCACATTTTATGATATCAGTTTTGTCAGGGTGTTACAGTAAGAAGTCTGACAGTGGTCAGTGGAAAGCTCAGAAGGAAATCCCCTTTTCTTTTTGGTGTTCAGTATCCACACAAAGAATAGCAATAGACATTCATTTGAACAGGAGAGCCTAGCAGAAGACTGCTTTGCATAGTTAGTTGTTTCCAAAAGAGCTGAACTCCAAGGCAATTCCAGATATTGTATGTTTAAGGGTGCCAACTGCTGAGTTGTTGTGTTGGCACAGATCTATTTCCCATGTTATATAATCTCTGGGCTGTCAGATCAAACTTTTGTAGTTGATACTATATATTGATATGTTAGATACTAAGAGGCAATTTAGAAGCTTGTGTCAATGAGTGTTAATATAATATAAATACGTAATAATAAATACATGGGCATAGGAATATGTGTGTGTGTGCTGTTATATGCATGCACTTTCTAGAGTAGTCTCTGCACCCTGAAATCTTTAAACCATGTTTTGGGGACTTCAATAGTTCAGACATACGTTGGGGGTTATTACAGGAGTGGGTGGGTGAGATTCTGTGGTCTGCATTGTGCAGGAGGTCAGACTAGATGATCATCATGGCCACATCTAACCTTAAAGTCTATGAGTCTATGTATACATATATATTTAAAGTTCTCTGTGAACCTTTGAGATAAAAGGCAGTATCTAATGTCAAATATTCGTGGAATGAAGACTGAAAACTGTGGCCATGAGAGAAAATGTTAGTGCAGGACACTTTAAATGATGTTGGATTCACATTTTTATCATAAGCAAAGTTGTTCATAAACTCAACTTCATTATTCAACATCTAATATAAATGGCATGCGATACTATATAAGTAAGACCAGGGACTGGCTGACTCAGGTTTTTAATAATGGGATACAGAGCCTTTCACTTCTAGGTCATCAGTTTAAATCCAGTTCAGGACCAAAGTCATTAGCAGCTGAAAACTTAAGTTAATGAGATCAATCTAGTTACTGGAAGACAACTTTCTACAAAGTTTTTCTTTCTTTCTTTCTTTCTTTCTTTCTTTCTTTCTTTCTTTCTTTCTTTCTTTCTTTCTTTCTTTCAAGTACCAGCACTCTTGTGATAATCTCAGCAGAAATCACAGTTTGAATAGGTGGGGAAACACCCTATCATCCCTGGAGGTGTTCCCTCCAACTCAGGGTGGGTTGTTTGTGGAAGCTTGCGCTGTTTGCACTGCAGCTGTGAATGTTTTTTTCCTAAATAGAGAGGTATATTCTCTATTTCGGTTGATCTGGCGCTACTCACAAATACAAAATGTGTTTTTATTTAAAAAAAATCTTCAAATGAGGACACAGATTCACATAGAACAGAGGTAAATGGGGGGCATCTCTGATAATGAGGCTAGATCAGGGGCATAATTAGTATTATATGAATTTTGGTATAAAAGAATCCAGATCTTCTGTACATTGAAGAATTCTTCCTGTACAGCCAGTGTTAATGTGGAGCTATCTCTTAATTAGCCAGAAATTTGCTGCATGTTGTCTTTAATATTAAATATCCCCCCTGCTCCACTTCTCTCTCTCTCCCTACCATCTCTCAACAAAACAACCTGTTCTCCCTACACACGGAAAAAAAGAAAAAGAAAAAAAAAGATGAGCATCTGGAAGCGATAAAGGATTATTCATTGTTAGCAACTGTTATACAGAGTAGGACTAATCTGTGTCAAGAAACCCTACTCCTTCATATGTTGCAAACTCATAATGTCTTAAACTGCAGCTTTGAGAAACCAATCAATAGCAGTGAAAACTTATAAATAAAAGTGACAATTGCCTGTTAAGCAAATGATAAGTTATAACCCAAGTCTATGTATTTCTGTAATAACATGAAAATATGCCATAGTTTACAATAAGAGTAAGAATATTGCATTTCTCTAGCACCTTCTATCCAAAGAGCTCAAAGTACTTTATAAACATTAATGAATGTTCCTGAGAGGAATGTAAGTCGTGTAATCTCTTCCCAACACGTGAGAAAATTGAAGAACAAAAGGATTAGCAAATCCCTGATTTTCAAAACTGCAGAGCATCCACAGCTCTCACTGTAGTTAATAGGATCTATGGGAGCTCTGAATGTCTGACCTTCAGGCAACTAGTGACCTGCCCAAGGTCATATATCAAGTCAGTGAGAGAGCTAGAAATAGATCCCCAGGTCCCTAGCTCTGTGCTCTTGTCATTGTGTGAAGCTACTTCTTGATTTATCCTCCCAGCCCAATCAAACAACTTTGTGACAGGGATCCTGGCCGACAGTGGAGCTGCATAGAGATGTGAAAACAGCTGTTCACATCCAAACTTTATAGCTGACCCCTTCGTCTATGACAAGTGAAATCAAAACACTGGGTTCAAAAACCCATCAATTTTCAGGGGAGGAATTTAGATCTAGATCTGAAGGTTGGAGATCAAGCCCATCTCTCATAATCGTCTTTGGAGAGTTATGGGAGACTGGAAACTTTCATGTTTTCCCCCTATTTCCCCAAATCCCTCTGCTCTCAAACACTGAATCAGAATATTTGTTTCACATCAACTGTGAAAATGAGCGGCACTGCGTATGTATGTATGTAACTTGAAAGGCTGCAATTGCATAATCTAGTATGCAAGATTTTGACTGTGTTGGTAGGGAAAGAGGTATAGACTGTGAGACCATTATCCTCTGTACAGAGCCAGTTGTAATGTTTCTTTCTCATTTGCCTTGCCAATAAACTAAATAAAACTATTAATTGTGAGTCTGAAGCAAATCCCCTTTCTGTTAATTTATTCTATAAAAGGTGTATCTTCAATATTTAGAGTCATAAATTGACCTCTGAGTGTGACAAAACTACTACTACTATCTCATGAAACAAAAGAGAGAGAAGATCCATAACTGACTATATTCTGTTACTGTTGATATGGGAATCATATGTTTATCTTCTCAGTAATTAAGGTTGCCTTTGCAGTTGCCTACCATATTTGCCACTCACAATTTCTGCAAATGTGTGAAATAAACAAACCATGTATTCATGGGTTATTGTGAAAAAGAAAGCTATGCATGTACGGATACACACACACGTATCCTACTGTATATTATGAAGAAAAATATCTGTTGATTTTTCAGATAAAGACCGGAAACCTATTGTTGGCAGCAATTTTCACCCTGAATCAGTGCTGAAAACAGGTTACTTGATGGGGTAGACAATACCATTCTTAATCTTATTACAAGAAGCTCTTGACTAAGTTTTTCCATGTCTCACCTACACAAGCACAACCTTTTCTCCTTGCAGAAATGAAACTAAAGTATTGGGGCAAGATAAAACCTTGGAATGGGGCACTAAAGTCACTTTAGAGTAACCAGGACCTTTTTAGAACATGGACTATGAACTGGTCCCAAACCACTGGTAGATCCCATTAGAGATGAGACTTGGACTTGCTCAGAGCTGTTGCAACTATATATGGAGTATGGGTCTGGAAGTAGTGCAAAGTTTATTCCCACTGAAGCACTGGGTTCAAATTAGCCTAAATCTATTCAGAGCCCCTTTGGAGAATGAACTCAGATTATACTAAAACTTCAGTTCAGTCATCTGCAATCATTCCACCCTGCTCTGCTTGTAACTTTTTCAGTACCTCCTATGTGCTGTTTAATGAAACCCCACTGCTAGCCGTTGTGAAAGATGTTGCATATAGAATCCTCCCTGCTGGAGGGAAATGTTCATTGTTGTCAGTTGGCCGCATAGGAGGAAAAAGAGGCTGCTCCAGGATGAAGCTGTGGATGTTGCCTGCAGCGAAGAACCTGTTGGTGCCCACTAGCAAAAAGAAAAACAGACAAAAAAGCACAGCAGGTTTTTGGATCCATAAAACATCACCTTCCTAACTGTCAGACTAGCAGTTTCTGCACCTGGTACTCTGCTGACTCTTTTCACCTGAATCATCCAGTCTGTTTAGTTTTGTTTGCAGGGTGTTCTAATTAACTCAGAACAATAATAAAAAAATACTGCATAAAAGTGTAAGAAATCAATAACTGTAATAGATAGGAAAAGCCATTAAATATCCTGTTCCCCTTGCTGTTGTTTAGTGACATTAGGAGTCTGAATTCCTGGTTATAACTATTTTTTTATTGTTTCTTTAAAGTTTACATTTGCTGGGCAGCCAACAAAACAGCTTAGCACAAATTAATGGTTTTAAAGCATTTCAGTTAAACTAACTACAGAAATCAAGCCAAAATAATACAGGACTCCTTTTGTTCCTCTTAAGAATCTCCTCATAGCTTAGAACAGACAATTCATTTTTTCTCAGGTCTCCAGAAATTGTGTGACCTAATTCTTCCGGTGACTAAATGTTAAAAGCACTGACATAATTACCTCACTGTAATTAATATGTAATATCGAATGACATTTCAGTTAGCTTTGAGCATAATAGTCAGAGTCCCATGAAGAATAAGAATTATTCTTATTATTTTATTGTTGTTGTATTTTATTAATGTATTTAATTATTTATCTCTTGGTAATACTCTTAGCTGTTTCAGCTGCAATGATATTTTTTGTTCATTTTAGATAGGATTTTTATAGGTTATTTTTTCCTGTCAAGGTAAGCTTGCAGGATCCTATTATTATTCTGAAATATTTCCGATGTCACTGAGTTGTCTGTTTGGATGGCTAGGTTGATATGTGATGATTTTTCACTACAGTGTTGTAATCTATGTATCATGATTAAGTGAATTTGCATCATGGCAAACTGAACATAGTCACATCTCATCACAAACGTCAGGACATACTGACACCAAGAGTTTGACCACCTTACTCATGAATGGCAACGATGCAAGTGAATTATGCAGGTCATCCCGAACAAGTGTTGTCAACACCTCTGTAATATGCCACACCATAAGCTACTCTGTGTCTCACGTTTTACCATTTTCAAATGTTTTGGTGGCTTAATTATATTTGTACTTTTTTTATCCTTCCACTTTTAATACCACAAGTACCTTTGCTCTATGAGTCACTTAGGACAATTTTTCAGATGATGAAAACATCCCTAAAAATTACTTGAAGTATCTTTTCTATATAAAATATTCTGATGACTAGGTCCAATATTTTCTAGCTCTCGATAGCCAGAAGGAAGTTCTGTGTATCCCATTTAAAAGCTGGGAATTTTCTATTGTCAGCTGGGTTGCTGGGTGGGTGGAGGTGTATTGTGAAGCTGGGGAACATAAGAATTGCCATACTGGATCAGATCTGAGATCTTATCTCAGAATATCTTGTTGTCTCTGACAGTGTCCACTACCAGATGTTTCAGAAGAATGTGAGGAAAGAACCCTGCTGTAGGCAATTTTGGAGTAACTACAAAATAGAAAAATTTAATTCTTACTCCCATTATTGAGAGCTTGATTTTATACCCTGTAGCATGTGGGTTTATATCAGTTCCAAAACTTTTTTTTTTTTTTTTTTTAATGAAAGGATCGCAGCAGGGAGAAGTTGAGCTATTTAATCCTTACAATTATAATTCTAGATATTTTTGTTCTGCATTTAAATGTTCAAAACTTGGTTTGAGTTCTCTAAGCTCTTCACCTCAGTGATACCTTGTGACAATGAGTTGCACAGCATATTGTACATTGTGTTATAAAGCATTTCCTTTAGTCAGCTTTAAATTTGCTTCTTTTCAGTTTAATCAAATATCTCCTTATTTCTAGTATTATAAAATAAGATGAACAGAATTCCCTCTTTTCTTTTCCTTTTCTTTCCTTTCCCTTTCTTTTCTTCCTGACCCTTAGGTACATATAGCATCCACCAGTTTTTGCCATTTATTTTGGTCTTGTGCTGGTCAAGCTTCTGAGTGTCATGTTGATGGATTTGACTTCTCTCTCTATTGCCCTGTGTAATGTTTCTCCAAAACAGCCTCTTTTTTTATTTTTCCAGATGTTGTGCATGTTATCACTTGATGTGAAAGATGCATTGGTAGCAACCTTAAAGTGTGTACTAAATAGGGACCTTCCCTATCTTCTTCATTATTTTGTATATGTAAGCAGCATCAGGATGAGATCTACTCTGACATCTGGTGGTGAATTATGGGAACTGCAGTGAGTTATGGAAAATAACTTCAGGGCTGATCTCTTTGCATAGGCACAGCCACAGTGCCTAGCCTGAGCTCACAGCAGCCCACATGGCCACTTCGGCTGATGTGGGAGCCCCAGTTTCTATGTTATTGGGGCAGGAATGATAAAGTGTTGTTACCTTGATTATGTGAATGAAGGACTGTGGACATGTACTTGGCCCTTGTTATGATGGAGGGACTCGCCATCATCTAGGTAGCACCCACTGGGCAAGGGACAGGCGTTTCTGAACACTCTGAATTTGAGAGAGGCCATGGACAGGTGCCTATACCTTTTGGTGAGGGCCTTGTCTAAGGGCCCCATAGGCCTATTGCACCTTGACTCTCTCCACTGTGGAATGTCAGAGCTAATTTTTGATTCTATTAGGAGTCTAGATTCACTCTGCTGAGCTGAATTCACTTTGGGTCCAGTGATGCACCTGCACTAAGCCCCCCTCCCCACTAAAAGCTGAAATCTCTTAAGAGCTGAAATCACTAAGCACTGTGTTAAGTAGGGGGGCCTGAAGGTCTATTGCTGAGCAGCTGACGGAGCCGAGCAGTTCCTGAAAATATTACGGAGCAGCGCAGTTTGGGTGTTGGCTGGCAGGGCGGCCAGCGGAGCAGTTTGCACAGCTGGCAGAGTGGCTGGCACAGCAGCGCAGTTCAAGTGTCAGCTGGCAGAGCGGAGCAGCTGGCAGAGCAACTGGCAGAGTAGAACAGTTCGTGGGACAGCCGTGGACCACGTAAGGTGCCCCATAACCCGCCCTCCCTTTCCACCCAGGCTGGGAGGTAAGGCTCTGCAGGTTGACTTTTGAACTCTGCACTGACCAGGAACAGAGACTCTTGGGCTGTTGGACTTTTGGGACTATTGAGTGACTTTTTGCGGTTGTGGAACTCAAGAGCCAAAGGGAGGGACGCAGCCTATTTGCTGGGAGGGGGGCTTCTGGTTCATGGTTTGTTTTATTAATCTTGTTTGTGGTGTTTCCCCAATATAATGCCTCATTGTTTCTCTCTGTTATTAAAAGGCTTTTGGTACACTCAGACTCTGTGCCTGAGAGAGGGGAAGTATTGTCTCTTAGAGGCACCCAGAGGGGTGGTATATGGTTGTCCCAGGTCACTGGGTGGGAGCTCGAGCCACTTTTGTATTGTGTTATTGGAATGGAACCCCTGGATACTGAACCCGGCCCTTGTTGCTGCCAACTCTGATGGGCAGAATATATCTTTATCACATCTACTCTTATTTGTTTGTTCTCTGAATTAAACAGTCCCAATCTTTTTAACTTTCACAATCTTTCCATTCCTCTAATCATTCATATTTCCTGTCTCTGAACTTCCTGTATTCTGCTGTATTCTTTATGAGATGGGGTGACCAGAACTGAACATAGTATTCAAGGTCAGAGAGTACCATTAATTTATATAATGGTATTATCCTTTTACATTTCTTTCTATATGCATCCTAGCGATTTGTTTGCATTTTTTGACCTGTGTTAAACATTCAAAAGAGGTTTTTATTGAGAAGTCCATAGTGTTTCCCAGGTCTTGTCCTAAATGTTACCTTTAATGTCTTACTAAATAATTTGAGTCATTCATTCATCTTATTCCTTCCAGAGTTCATTACCTTATGTTTCTCAAAAAGTGACATTATGTATCATTTATGGCTCATTCACCTAACTTTGGTGGATCACCACAATTTTCTCTGGAGGAGAAATATTACACATTTGAATTAAAGGAAACACTTATGTGAGAGATTTTTTATTTTGCTTTTTATTTCTTTTAAATGGCAGCTGTTTGAATCTGGTCAGAAGTTTCAAATGTTGGAAGTAACCCCACTGGAGTAAGTAGGATGGAGGCAAAGTGGTCATAGATGCATGCAAGTATGCAAGTGATTATGGCTGTTATTTAGTATATGATTGATGAGCATTGGCAATAGTGACAAGACTGTAGAGAACAAAAATAAGATGTGGGTTCTTTCCTCAAACACTTTACAGTCTATGGGCAGGTCTACACTAGTGGGGGGGATCCACTTTAGATACCAACTTCAGCTACGTGAATAGTGTAGCTGAAGTTGACACATCTTAGGTCGAGTTACCTGGCGTCCTCATGGGAGCAGTGGGCTCCCGCGTCGACTCCGCTTGTGCCTCTTGGCGAGCTGGAGTACTGAGTCGACGGGGAGCACCTGTGGGGATCGATTTCTCGTGTCTAGATGAGATGCGAAAAATCAATCCCTGCCGATCCTGCAGGTAGTGAAGACAAGCCCTATGGGGTAAATTGGCCGTGCTTCTCTGCAATTTCATTGGATGGGATGTCAAAAAGAGTTCCCCTTGCTTTCTTAAGTAACAGCACCACTTCCCCTAGACACTAGCCAGGAGATCAGGCTGGGTGCACTACTGGTAACGTTCTGCACAGCATGAAGGGGTTGAGCAGCAGAAGCAGCTTTCATGTGTACTGGAGTTATCTGGCATCAGACAGTGTTCCTTCCAGAGCTCTTAGTGAGGTGATGCAGCTCTATACATAGCCCCGTGTGGACACTTCCATAAAGGCACAGTTGATCTCTAAGTAAGCAAATAAAACAATGATACAGATACCAGAGTGTGTGATTAGTCTCAAAGAGAAGTGGGGAGGCGGGGCTAGGGAACTTCTGCTTTTGATTTTTGCTAAAAATTATATTTCATTGTTGAATCGATTTGAGTTAGTATGCTTCATGGGAGAAGCGTGCTATTAAAGTTTATATATGTAATGAATAAAAACTGGCATTTGCAATTCATATTGACTTTCTTTCGCTCTCTGGCTAGCAGCTTTGGAACTTGTTACAGTTACAGTTCTGGATGCTGACAAATTAAGCTGAATGTTGATTAGGCACTGTGAGAAGAGGAAGAGATGTGGGCTAATATATGAAATAAACATTCTTATATTCACAGCTAGAGCAGCATAATTTCCAGATTTAAAAAGAACTGTGAGAACTGTCATGCTGTGCTATCTGTCTTTCTTTAAATCTAGGACATCATACATACATACACACATCATTTTCACTGTTAAAATGAACTTCTTCCAAAAGTGTTTAGTTATGTGATTTCTTGAGTTTTCTGATGGTATGAAAAGCAGCAATCTGAGTAGGATTAAATGAAACCAAAGGAAATTCTTGCATGTGGCATGTTTAAAGACTGGATTTCATGTATGTCATTTCCAAATTGGAGTTGAAATTTAAAAAATAAAAATAAAAATCCACTTTTGGCAATCTGTGATGGATGATAGTTTTTAACAGATATAAGTTGATGCTAAAGACAAAAAGGAAATTTTGTAGGTCAGAACATCATGGTACACAGAGAGCAGGGAAAGAGGGAAGTACTTGAAGGGAAAAATGCAAGAAATTAATTTCAGTTTATCTTTTGAGGTCCAAATGGATATGTTTTCATGCACAGATGCATAGAGTTTTAGAGTCTTCTCTCTTTTTTTCTACTGAAAGATTAGAAAGAAAATCAATGAGGTCATTTCCAGTGATGCATGGAACTTTCAAAGCATAACATTGAATGGTAAAATGCAGGTTGTCTATATTTGATCTATTATTGTAGCCTGCAGACTATCCCCAGCCAAAAAAGGGAAGGAAGAACAGCTTTGAAAAATGTGTCACCTTGCTGGCTAATGCTAATACTCTGAAAAATAAGTATTTGTAAAACCCACATGTTTTTAATCATGCTGCAGGGAAGCTTTTAAAATTAATTATTTTCCTAACAAATGGCAATATGTGAAAATGTAGAAAAGAGAATATTCAACATAGAGAGCGCCAGAGGGACTCACAACAACAGCATGGTATATACAATTTTCAGATTGTTTCTGAATGATGTACTTGGACTAAACTATTCCCCTTCATCAGTTGTGCTGATCTTGTTTTTGTCAGGGCCTTACTTTTATGGCCTAACCCTACAGTTTACTAAGGCAAAACACTTTGAAAGCTTTGGCAATTTTGCCTAAGTAAAGCTTAAGGCCTGTGTGCTCTCCCTCTGCACAGAGTCTTATAGATTGGAATAATGCAATGTCAAAATCTTGCACCTCCATTGATGTGAATGGAATTTAAGCATTCTTGGAATTTAAGCATTCTTTTATCTCGTAGTTCATGGGACCAGCTGGGAGTTAGGTAGGGGTGAGGCCCCAAAAGGTTCTGGAGTGTCAAGGCTATGCAGGGCCACCCTGCTACTATTCAGATTCAGCTGTGTGAAGGGAAGCTTTGCACTCTTCTGCGGGTATTAGCACAGTGGTACCAACAGCCATGCTGCCATTGACTGCCAAGCTTTGGATGTCTGTGACTCTTTAGAATGGAATCAGATAGGGGCAGATTCTCATATCCTTGCCCACATTGAGTAATACCTTACACCACGAAGAGACCCACTGAAGCCAATGGGAACTACTCAGTGTGAGTAAGAGTATTGGAATCTGGACCACATTGTACTAAGGAATTAATGCTGCCTGAAGCACAGGGAAACCTCAGAGGGGGATGATCATGTGTACAGTTTTTTGGGGGGTGTTACCCCCCCCCCGCCCAAATAGAGGCAAAACATAGGGAAGGCGCACACTCTTATGTGCCATGGCCTCCCCCCACCCCCATTTCTGCAAACAGATCTGCCCAGCTCAGAGACTGTATCTCCGGCTCTGCTGACTCTTCAGCTGAATGCAGACTCCTGGATCCTAGTGCCAGTTGCGCTCCCCTTCTGTGTGCTGGGAACCTTCCTGATTTCTGTGGAACAGTGAATGTCAGCAGAAGGGATGGGTAAGTGAGGATGGGCAAAATGAGGGAAGGAGGGGTGAGGCGTGAGGGGAAGAGGCGGCAGGGAAGGAAGTGGCTGGAATAGGGTGAGGGGGAGGAGAATGTGGGAATGAGGGGAGAGGAATGAGAAGAAAAGGGGATAGGGGAATCACGGGGTAAAACGGGAGCCTGGCATGTGATGTCCCCTCAGCAGCAGCTGGGACTACCTCGATAAGCAGGCCATCAAACACTCACCCTGATAAATCCTACCTCCCTATACCTGGACTCCTCTGACGAGCCCCCACAACACCCAGACCCCCACCTAGACTCCCCACTGAGTCCCCATACCCAGGTACCCCCCGCCATGTCCCCCTCCCCACACCCAGGCACCCTCCCTCCATACACCCCCACTGTGCCCAACAACCATCACCTGGATCCCCTGCAGAGTCCCATTGCCCCTGCACCTGGAGCCCCTCAACCATTGCCCCACACAGAACCTCTCACCTCACACCTGGATCTCCCCACACTAAGCCCCTCCTCACTCAGATCCTGCTGGACAGAACCTGCCTACCCACACCTGGTGCGCCTGACATAGAGGAGCTGGGCACTGGAGTTTTTGGGGAACAGACCCAGCGCTTGCACTCTGTCAGGGTCATGTGCAGCCTTACTCCTGAGTTGCTGTAGTGGGGGAGCTGGGGGCTTCAGAGTGATCTCCCACCTCAATGCAGCCAGGGGCCTGTACTCCTCACTGCCATGCTGGAGTCACATTTATTTTTTGACAAATAAAATTTGCAGAATTTTAAAATATTGTGCTGCTTATATTTATTTTTGTGGCACAGAGTTTTAATTTTTTGGTGCAGATTTCACTCAGGACTAAATAATTCCCATTTGTGCACCCTTCAATTGGAGAAGGGAAGCTTTCCTACTGTGTGCATTTCCCTCTACCATTGTCAGCCCTGCTGATTTTTTCCACTCAGTCCATGGGTTGCATAGTCTTGATACTGTGGGAGAGAAAAAGGAAGCATATGTGCAGCCACTTCCCCCGACATTGGTCCCATCACATCTTTTTCCAGTAATTTTGCACTCCTTTGCTCAGGCTGCCTGAGGCAGATGTTGTTACTTTGATGAGCTTGTTCCCATTTTCCAGCTTTTATTTTCAGCCATTAGAGCTAGGAACACTTTATTTCCTCCTCCACCCCAAATGCATAGTCTAATAATTACATGACTTCAGGAGCTCTGCTCAGCTTAAGTAAATATTGCAGGATTAGGGCCTACATTAAGGTGAGAACGAAAAGAAAAAATCACAAACAGGGTTGTTGAGAAGTACAAAGCAAATTTCAAAAGCCTCCCCTACTGAAACATTTAGAAAGTAGAGTGTGGGGGGTAGGGAGAGGGAGGATGGTAGAAAGATCAGGAAGAAGGGTAGATTCCAGGCCTAGAAAGCTGTATGAAGGAAGGGACAGTGATGGACATGGGAGGTGGACACAAAGGAAGCAGTCAAATGTCTAAATTGGGCTGAGTGAAGAAGGGAAGCTTGCCAGCTCAGACCAGATACCAGCTCATGCCAAGGTCCCTAGGCCTCATTGAACACTGACAGTTGTGTAGCTGGAAACCAGTCTGGCTCACCATCCCTGTGTGTTAGTGGTGGTAAAATAGATGTGAAGTTTATAAGAATGTGTTTAGTGTTTTGGCTTGATGAAATGTTTGTAGGATGTTGCATGATACATGTGTATCCCATGGCATAAAGTTATATTGAGTGTTTGCATTGTAAACCTCTGTAACTATGTGACATACCACATGGGAAAGAAGCATTAATTACTGTAAAGTGCTGGTCATGCACACAAGAAAGCCTATTGAAACCAAATGAGCCATTGTGAAACATCGAAGGACAAAGATTATGTTGATTGTCCCCCCACCCGAAACCTCCACTCCGATGAAGAGGAGACAGGTGCTATCACCTGTCCTGTCATTTGGACCTCTGGAGGAAGAGAGGAAAAAATCCCTAACCAGAAAGAACTTTACTACTATGCTACTTGGAATTTGGAGAGGGCAATATTTCTAAGAATAAGCAAAGGATCCCCAGGCTGCTTAGCTTGGGTTAGCTCCTGAGGACATAAAAAGCTTGTATACAGTTTCTACTGCCTTTTGAAACCTAAAAATGTAACTCATTTGTGTGTATGTTTACCTGCTTTAACCTTGCAAATAACTCTCATTTTTTTTCTTAGTTAATAAATCTATACTTGGTTTATTATAGGATGGGCTACAAGCTTTGTTTTTGGTGTTTATGGTACAGTTGACCTGGAGTAAGTGACTGGTTGTCTGAGATTAGGAATATACTGCATATTGTGTGATTTTTGGGGTAAGGAGCCATCTATCACAAAGACAAGTTTGCTTGGGTGACAAGATAGACCGGAGTACCCAAGTACCCATGTAACTCCATGTTAAGGTTGTTATAGTGCTTGAGGAGTTCACACTTGATACTTGGTTGGTGAAATCTATTTTTAGAAGACACAACTAACTTGGGACTTTTGCCCTGCTTCTTAACAGTCTGTCTTGAAGTTGGCACTCATGTTTGTGAGCTACTCCAGATAGCTTGGCAGATATGAAGTAGAAGGAAGCTAAGTTGTGGACAGTGCTGAAAGCAAAAACAAGGAGTTTGACTTATTGACTTGAACTCAGTGTGAATTCTGTCTCAATGAGCACTGAACAAAAATGGAGTAATGATAACCTCCATTAGCCCACAGTATGCCATTCTGATCTCAAGGCTTGCACACATCCCACTTATTCTGCCCTGTTGCATACAATTAATGCTGAGCCTCAATCTGGTATTTGGAACACTTTATACTGGATTTTCTCATTAAAATTTAGTTCAAACACAAACTATTTTGGAAAGACTTCTTTTGCAGAAAACAATCTGTATTGAATTTTTTTAAAAAAGAATCTTGAATTAATTCACAAATTACAAATGCTGTCTTTGTTCAAGGATTTTTTTGTTTCTCTCAGATGCAGAGATACTGATCATTTTTAGGCAGTTCCGCTTAACCATTGATGACAGTAATGGCAGATAAGCTTAATCTCTTTATTTTTATCGAGCTATAATTAGTACATTGCAATTAAAATTTGGAACCAGATGGTGCCAAACACATCATAGCAATAATTGCTGTAATGCTGTTTCCTTTAGAAGTTTCTCAGTTGTTGCCCCTTTTTAGTCATGTGTATATTCTTAGCCACAATGGAATTTTAGTTGAAAAACTAAATGATTACAAAAAATGACCGACTCAGCCTAAATTGCTAATGGGTGGGAGGTATGATGGATTTAACAGTATTCATTGGTGAAATTCTGGTTTGCTAACCAGATTTAATTAAGTGTTTCAATTTAATCAGTAGATGTCTTTTCATTATCGATGCAAGGTGTATACCTTTAAATTTAATTACTTTGGCCCTGTTTTTATTGAGTTCTTTGGCCTTTTATTGAGATTTTTAGCTAGTCCCCAAAACTACTTTTTTAAAATACCCAAATAACATATGAGGAAATTTTGAAATCTTCTTCTCAACTAAAAATCTCTGCATAAAATTATTGTGCCTTGTTAACTAGCTTGAAGACAGGTGCTAATTGCACCCCAATTTAACATATATCACTTTATCACTATTGATCTATTTTTTTTAAAGTAAGTAAATTGAGCAAAAACCAGTCTTATTACTGAAGGAATGATGTATTGATTCTATCTGACAGTGCTTTGTCTACAGATCAATGCAGATACACAGTATAGACCAGTATGAAACAGGGTCAACATAGGTCAACAAAGGAACAGGGCATCCAAGATTATTGGAGACAATGAAATGAACATATCATAAAGTAGACCTGATTGGTATTTGTAAAAGAAGTCAGTGGTAACAGGTTTTACCATGTAAGTTGGGGATAATAAGATTTATCTGGGATTTCAGAAACCTAAAAGAGTTCAAAAGGAATCTGTGCCTTCTTAAGAGCAGCAGTTCACTATCAGGAGTCTGTTGCAAAACTGAAATTGTGTGTAATACTTTAGCACTTTGCAGCCTTAAGTAATTGTAAAATCTGAAACTTGCTTTTGTGAAAGATCTTGGTTTTTGCTGACTGCATCAGAAAATTATAAAATTCAAATGTTCAGATGATCTTATTCCCTTGACACCCTCGTCTGAACCTTATTTTGATGGTTCTAATTGTTGGCTTGTGCATCCTTTGAGAGCCTAGTTCTATTACATTTCTGCTTTCCACGCTTATTACTGAAGTAGATATACGCTGGTTTAATTTTACACCAGCACTGAAGTGTACTTGTACCATGGTGTATTATGCAGCAATAAAGTACATTTCTTGTGTCCTTGACATCCGCTGGGACTGCCAAGGGCTTTATATTTTAAATAAGCAGGACCTTTTCTTTACTATAATATGATCAACCCCTTACAGCTTCATGCCTTCTAATCCTCCCTCACTCTGCTTTTGAAATTTCACTTTTAGTAAGAGAGGGATGTCTGCACTACACAAGAATTATAGTTTAGGGATTAATCCCCAAAATTAATGTTTAATCTGCATTGCCGCCTTGTCTGTAAGAGCTATTGAATGAGTGTCATTCAAAAGAGTTGCTTCCAGGGTTTTCTAATCCATGTTTTTATATCAATCATGCAGTTTCCTTAGGTTTTACCATATTTTATGGGTAAGAGTCTCATGCTGGGCTGATGAAAGGTTGAGAAGTACAAGATAGATCTTCCACAATAATCACAAATCAACAATTCACCAGATTGCCAGCCCCGCTCCCTAAAATGGGATGTACTTGAGCATTTTCTCAAATTATAGATGTATATTCTTTAGGGCATATCTTCCACAATGCAGGGCTGCTACAAGTTGTATTTATTTATTTTTTTCAAAAAGGAAAATATTCATCACACACTTACTTGTACCTCTGATTCCTCTTCTTCTATTTTCTGGGACAAGATATTTTTTAGGGATGATACACAATGCTGATATTTAGAACAGCTGCTTTTAAGACTGAAAAGTGGTATGAATTATTCACATAAAGACCTTCAATCTCAAAGGCATTCTAAAGATGGTCAGATGTCATCTTTTGAGACAATGCAAAGGAAATGTTTAAAAAAAATATGTTAGGATGGCAACTACAAACAAAGGCAATCTAATTTATTTAAAAAGCAGTTTAATGAGTATTTGGTGTAAAATTCATGTCCAGTAAGAGTAATACAGCATTAAAATGATTACTAACCCTTCCTTTTAAAAATGGAAATAATAGAGTAGTCAACTGAATTAATGTTTTTTATTTAGTATTTTTAACAGACTCGCTGTTGGAAAATGTCTGGCAAATCAGCTCTTCACTAACTTTTTGGACTTAAAAATCTGGAAAAGTGTTTACTATAAAGCTGTGTGGGTGTAAGATTGCTGGGAGCAGGGGGGTGGAGGCAGGGAAGGAAGATGCTGAAATGACCTATATCCACAGGAGGTGTCATTCAACCTTGAAGTTCATTGACTGTGCAAAGTCAAGCATAGTGCATATTCAGTCTTTTCTTGACGTATTCTACCTGCCTTTGGGATAAAAAGTAAATTTAAAATTTTGGTGTGATTAATCCTGTACCATTTGTATGTTCAATATTCTCCATGTTAAGCTAGGTCAGAAACATCATCCTTTCATTTTTCTCCTTTATGAACATTACCTTATTAACCATGTTGGAAGTATCTCAAATAATGCATTCATTAGAGGTACACTTATTGTCTGAAATGATCATTTCAAAATCTGTTTCCCTGGGTTCAGGATTTATAGTCACTGAGTTAAACACATTAAGTTTTCACCATTCCACAGTCATTGGGAAGTGTTCATCTCAAAATATTGTGGCCAAAATCACAGTTATTTTTATTTTCTAAATATTTGCTTTCACAATTATTCACAACTGGTTTCAACGTTCACAGTGCTGATTGCCATCAACCATCATTGACTTTATTAGGTGTTGAGGACACTCATCACTTCACAAGAATGCTCAGAACCATTCAGGACACACTAATACAAAGCACATGTCTACAGAACAACAAATAGCATGACTTTGGGTTTTTCCTTTATAAAGGCCATTTATTTCTACACTTTAAAACAGTAAATATAGTTTTCGCTATATGAAGTAACCAATCACCCTAAACCTCTACTTCAAAGCAGTACAGCCAATTACAAAATAAAAGTCTCAATAGCTATTTGCTTAATATCAATTGAAAGAATAAGTAGTGAATGAAATTCATCCTGTATGTAACTCCTGGGTAAAGATCTTTCTGGAATGAATTCAGCCTAATGAATGCACAGAACCGACTTATTCTGATATGCTTTTAGAGTGTGATCCTGCAATGTGCTGAACGCTTCCAGGGAGTGCTGAGCACCCTAAACTCTCATTACAAGCAGCAATTCAGCAAGATGGTTGAGTATGTGCCTATCATTAATCATATATGTGAGTGGGGCCAATGTCATGGGAACTGAGAGTAGAACTCAGCTCCTTTCAGAATCAGGCTTTTAATCAGGAGCTGCTCAAATAAATCCATACATTTTATTCTATTATCGTTTTGTTTTGCTACTTTATGAGAAGCAGATGTGAAGGCACTATGGTAATACAAATATTAAATAATACTAATTTTATATCCTGATTTTCAAAGCTGCTGAGTGCCCAAAAGATCCTTGAACACTGGACTAAACAAAATTAAAATAGGAGGTGAGATTTTATTAATTTATTTTTTATTTTAAGAAGTGGGGTTAGGTGGTAGTAGGGGACAGTCAAACTCAAAATGCAGCCTGCTGCTGTATTTGCATTAAAAATTGTGAGGAAACTCCCCAAATGTCATAAGAGCCATGTAGAACTTAACAATTGAAATAAATAAATAAAAACTCATTTTTTTTCTGTTGGCATAATTCTATCTGTTTGAATGTGGTTACTCTAGCAAAGACATTTGACTATAAGTGTTTGGGGAGAAAGTGAAATGCACAATTTCAGTGACATTAAAATATAACTGTTATTGTTAGCTTGGTCTCTTTATGAGCTTCTATGGATTAAAAAGTATCTGCCATCTTATTTACAACCAGCTAAGAGCCATTTACTTTAAAAGAGGCAAATTAATAAAATCCTATAAATCATTAACAAGCAAGCAACTCTCTTTCTAGAATTCCAAGTATCCAGGCTCATGTTATCATAGTAACTGTCACCGAGCTTTATCTAATTCACTAAGTAACTGAATGTGTTAGACAATAAATATGATAAAGAGCTCTGGAGTGTGAGGTAAAGCTCAGATGCAGAAAGAGATCAAACATTTGGCCTTTTCACTTGCTAGCAAGAGAAGTTCTGTAGTTAGTAATGCCTTGCCTGTCAAACTTGGGCTAGTGTACCCACAAAAAACATGTACTGCTTTAGCTAAACCAGTACAGTGAAAGCAGAACAATCTTCCCTAGCAAGAAAGTGGTTCTCTCAGTATAAAGGTGCTTTATGCTAGTATAGCTTATTCTCCTTCCGATACGGGAATAAATTATACCAATACAAAGGTGTATTTATACTGATATAATTGTGTCCAAGCTATGGGTAGTATAACTATACAATAACTCCTCACTTACCATTGTAGTTATGTTCCTGAAAAATGCGACTAAGCAAAACGATGTTAAGTGAATCCAATTTCCCCATAAAAATAATGTAAATGGGGAGAGAGGCTAGGTTCCAGAGAATTTTTTTTTTCACCAGACAAAAGACACACACACACAGAGTACAAGTTTTAAACAAACAATTTAATACACAGCAATGATGATTGTGAGGCTTGGTTGAGGTGATGAAGTCAGAGGGTGGGATATTTCCCAGGGAATGCCTTACTGCTAAATAATGAAATAGTAATCAGCTGAGCCCTCAAGGGTTAACCCATTGTTGTTAATATAGCCTCACACTCCACAAGGCAGCACGCATGGAGGTTGGGGAGACAGCACGGCATCCAGAGACATAGACACACACAGTGTGTGTGTGTGTGAGAGATGTGCTTTGACCCTTTAAGTACGCTGACCACGCTCTAAGTTTAAGTAGATCAGCAAATTGAGATAGAAGCTGCTGCCAGGAAGTTCCCTCCATCCTGAGCCCTGTCGTGTCCCCCCTGCTCTATGGAAGATGGGGTAAGTGGGGTGCAGGAGCAGGGGGGCTGGACACCCTGACATTAGCCCTGCTCTTCCCCCACCCTTTCCCTCGCACAGCAAGCAGGAGGCTCCAGGGAGCAGCTCCAAGGCAGAAGGTAGGAGCAGCACATGGCAGTGGGGGGAGAGAAAGCTGAACTGCCGGCAATTGGTAGCCTGCTGGGCAGCTGCCGCACAGGGAACGTAGGGGAGCAGGAAGCTGATGGGGGGGCTGTCGGTCCACCCTGGTTCCAAGCCCGCACCAGCTAGTTCCAACAGGCTGCTCTTCCTGCAAGCAGTGGACACAGCAGGCGGCTGCTAAACAATGATATAACGGAGCATTGCACAACTTTAAACAAGCATGTTCCCTAATTGATCAGCAACATAACACCATTAACTGGGACGACTTTAAGTGAGGAGTTACTATAACTATTTTGGCAGAAAAATCATACCCCTAAATCAGGGGTGAGCAAACTATGGCCCGCAGGCCAGATGTGGCCCGTGGGACCATCCTGTCTGGCCCCTGAGTTCCCCGCAACCCCTCCCCCGACCCCACCTTTCTCCCTCCCCCAGAGCCATGCCACCATGCAGGCAGCGCTCTGGAGGGACGGGGCTGCACAGCACATGTCTAGCTTCATCTGGGCTGCTGCTCTGAGCAGCCTGGTAATGGAGCCAGAGCCGAGGCCAGGGGCGGGGGGTTGGATAAGGGGCGGAGCTTAGAAGGGGGTGGAATCCAGGGTGGGCAGTTAAGGGTGGGAGATCTCTGGAGAGGGCAGTCAGGGGACAAGGAGCAGGGGTGGTTAAGTAGGGGGTGGAGTCCTGGGGGGCAGTTACGGTGTGAGGGTTCTTGGGAGTGGTGGTCAGGGGTCAAGGAATGGGGGGGTTGGGGCAGAGGTTTCTGGAGGGGAGGAACAGGGGACAAGGAGCAGGGAGGTTGGATGGGTTGGAGATTCTGAGGGGGGAAGTCAGGGGACAGGAAGTGGGAGGAGGTCAGATAGGGCGGGGCCAAGCTGTTTTGGGAGGCACAGCCTTCCCTACCTGGCCCTCCGTACAATTTTGGGACCCCCATGTGGCCCTTGGACAAAAATGTTTGCCCACCCCTGCCCTAAATGAAGTAGTTAAATGGTTCTAAAACTATGTTGTGGCAGGGTTGGGGTAAAACCCCTTGAATGCCCTGCCCCTGCTGGCTAAGCCCTGCTTTCTGGCAGGAAGGCTGGGGCAGAAGCTTGGAGCAGCCAGCAGGGAGCCCAGCTGGGAGCCCTAATGAGGGCTGGCTCACAGCATCAGGCTGGGCTAAGTGAACACAGCTGAGGCTGGGAACTGAGAGGGCTAGAAAAGCCCCGAGCCAAACTCAGTTAGAGGAAGACCAGGAAGGGAACAGGAGGTTGCTATGCTGTCGGCAAGGTACCTCAGTGGCTGGGAAACCCTGGAACCAGGATGGAGAGGGTAACTGTTGGGGGATGGAAGGGAGCACTTTTCTTGCACTGAAGCCACTAAGTCTGCACTGTAAGTGAAGGACACTTGGGGAACACCAGAAGAGGGTGTGAAGACCTTTATTTTGATCAGCCAGAACACAGGGGAAAGACCGAGAGACCTGTGTGGACCCTGTGACATATGTGTAGTCTGCAGCCATCTCATATCTGATAACACAGTCACAGTATTTTGATTTTGGAACAGGAATGCACCAAGCTGCTAGGGCCTGATCTAAAGTCCATTGAAATCAATTAGAGGCTTGAAACTAGGGCATGTAATTTGAGCCTGCAGCTGAAACTTAATTAACAATCTTGTGGATGCTGTGACAAAGCTCCAAGTCTGTCCTTGTGGGTCCTGCGCTTCCTGGCAGATTTAGGGGCCTCAGAAACTCATCTAGGCCCCAGAGTGACCTCCCTTTCTCAGTATAATTGGCAAGAGTCACCACCTAGTGAGTTACCTTCATCACAGGCCAGTATGGAAGATAGAAAAAAGGGAGGAGCCCGGGCCCGCCCTCTACTCCGGGCTCCAGCCCAGGGACCCTAATAGTATCAGCTAAGATGGCTGACCTTTTAGGCACAAAACACAATACAATTCCCTGGGCTACTTCCCCACAGCAGTCCCTGCTTCTTCAAACTCCACTTCACCCTTACCTCAGGGCCTCCTTCCTTCTGGATGATATGTTATCCAACACTCAGTCTCACGAACAACATAACTTCCTTCCACAGCTCCTGACACCCACAGCCCACCTGACTAACTGGGAGGTTTTTATCTGGATTCAGCCAGTCCCTGATTGGCTTCAGGTGTCCCAATTAGGCTAGCTGTTTCTACTCCTTTCTAGAAGGTTCTTAATTGGCCCCAGGTGTCTTGATTGGTCTGGAGTAGCCTTTGTTTGGCTATCCAGGGAACAAGGACCTGCACATCCTAAGGCTGATATACCTGCCTTCCAGCACTCTCCTATACCCTTCTGGTCTGACTCCGTCACAATGCATAAGCCAGAATGGGATACAGCTTGCTGGCTCTACTGTAAAAGTAGTCAAAAGTATTTTTGTCTGTAAAGTTAAAGCAGCAAGCAGACCCTCTGTACATCATACATGAAGCTTATTTGTTAGGTAAAATGGTGTCATTGGTGTGTTGTCAGTTTTCACAACAGAACCACTTTGTAAGGGATTGTAATGATTAGGCTTCAGAGTAACAGTCCTCTGCTTATCAGAGAGTGCACTTTCTGGCCCTTTTCTAAAGTATATGTCTAAGGTTTAGATGTTTTTTACATGAGGGACATGAAATAAATCAGTTATTTTATATGTACATGGCATGAAGTCTTTTTCAAATAACATGGAATGAAAAATCTGAGTTTCTGAATTAGAAGATTATGGATTGCTTAAAAGGGGAAAATGTTGCAGACAAAATAAAAACAAACTTCCCCTTACAAGCAAGTTTTTTGTTTGTTCTCTTTAACAGCATGATTTATCTCTGTTAAATAGGCAGAATCTTTAATATAAACCCTAACATCAATATAATCTTCATTTTCACTCATCACTGTTTACCCAATTCCTACCAGATCCTTATGGGGGTGTGGAATCTCACTGGTGTTACAAGGTGCCTAAAATTAGGCTCCTAAATCATATTTTGATAAGTCACCTGAGTTTCAAAAGTGCTGACCACACAGCTGCACCCATTGAATTCCAGCGATTCTGGAATCCAGCCATTTATGTAGATATGTAAATATGGAGTTCATAGCTTCACTTTAGGCTCCCAATTTCTAAATTATTGACAGCAACATGCATCTGGAACTGTACATAATGTCACCCATTTATGAAGATAGCTTTGAAAATACTAACATCTTTCTAGTTAACTACCGGCCCCAATAAAAGTAATGGATTCAGTAAGATTAGTCATATATGAATAGCAAATATGTTTAGAAGATCAATGTTCTCTGTTTTTTAGAATTTGTTTTGGTGCACATTTCAAAATTATTAAAAAAAACTGAACAAATAAATAGCCAAAATGTGTGAAACAGTTTTCTTAATATCAACTGATGACTGAATATTTTTTTACCCAAAGAATTATAATCTGCTACAATTGTATTACAATATTTACTTTGTTGTAATTTTCAAGTGGTTATTGTTCTGAATATCACATTCCTTGGATATATCATTAAGAAAAATGCTATAATGTTTGGCACCATTTCCAACTTCTACAATCTTGGGATTCAAAATCTCTATAAGGCAAAACAAACAGAAATCCTTCTTTGTGGAGAAGTAGTACAACTGTTCTTAAGCATTAGAGAGACAAGCATACAACTTAGTGCTTATTAAGGCAGGCTAATCCAGCACAGGTCCAAAAAGTCAAGCTTCTGTTGTGTCTAACCACCACCTCACAATAATTTCTTTGAAGAAAATGAATAGTATTTTTTTCAAGACCATTGTAATAGACGAGCTGGAGACATTGATATTGAAGAGGTCATTTTTTTCCTGGTATAGTCTAATTTGAGGGTGATGTTGTAAATGTTGCAGTTTCATAAGTTAAGTGAGAAATCAATTTGTTGTCTTCTTTCCAGATATTTTCCAAATGTGTCATCAGTCACATATAAAGCATATAATCTTTTATCATCACTATGCACCTTCTGACATTGTGGCGATTTAGTCTTAATACTATTGATATAACTCTGCAAATGAAAATCCCATATTGTATTAGACACACAGCATCTTGGTTTTGTGCCTGATCATTTTCGCTATTTCCCTTCTCTGTCATCCAGTGCAGGTTGCTCCTGCACGTTGGTGCTTGTCAGGAAGCTGTTTCACAGAGAAATCATGAGTCAGGATTTTCATTTAATTAGAACCAACATGACACTGGTGTATGTTCAACTAAAAGCAAAAAGTGGCCCATATTTGTACTGAAAATCCTAATGTAACCAGGCAACATTTTCCCCTCAGAGTAGAATTGATACTTGTAACAAGTAATTTCTCGGGAGAAGTCAGTGAAAAACAGAGATGAAAAGGGCAGTGATTACTGAACTAAGTCCTTAAGACTTCCACCTGAATTCTGTGCCCTCATCGTGCAAAGACTTACACAAGAGCCTAACTATATGTATTCTGAATAATCCTATTGACTTCGGTGGGACTACTGAAATCGAGTAAAGTTAAGCATGTGCATAAGTCTTTGTGGGATCCGGGCCTTCAAATTTTGCATGGACTAATTAAGTACATCAAGATTTGGCCCACTTGCTTTGTATGGACTGATGAGTGCAGTCCAGAAAGTATCTTTCCTTAAGTCCTACAGGCAAAGTAGAATTATGTAGTGAATCACATTTCCCACTCATTTATCCAGCTCACATTTTACCAGTGGGATCCAGAATTCTCACTTGTGATTGATTGAAATTGACAAAACTTGGAACTTACTCTTGTAAATGCTATCCTGGCATTTCCCAGCCCATTTCCAACACTTAAAAAAGATATAGCAAACATGTGTTGGAGAAGTTCTGTTATGATAATCCCACTACGTTACTAAGAGACACTTCCAGCCTTTACATGACATACAGCTGGTTCCTAATATTTGACAGTTATCACTCTTGGAAAAGAGAGGATAAGTTACTTTACAGTCTTCTACCTTTGCCATTACAAGAAAGCAAACCACAATTTAAATAATGGCAAGTCAATATTGGCTCTGCTATGTTTTTGTGCTATTCCTCATAAAGCACCCTTCCTGCCATTATTATAGCCATTGTTACAGAGAAGGATATTTTAAAAATGTGTATGTGAATTATCATAAAATAGGCTTTACCTAAATACTAAAGGTGGCTTTTGACTAAAAACTATAAACTACGGTGCTTCAATACTAAAGAGGGTTTTTAATTGAAAAGTATAAGTGAACCTACAAAGCAGGGTTAACACTTACCGCTATAATTTTATGCATGCACTTTGGCAGTCGCAGTGGCTTTGATTCAACCTTGACTTACTATAAGATCATAAAAGGTACAGAATACTCTCATGTAAAAGGGAAGAGAAGAGGAGTACGGTACAGATATGAGTGGCACAACAAATACCACATATGAAATGGTAGCTTCCAAAGGAAAAATAAAATGTTATGCCAGTACTTCTGAGAATATTACAAGGAAAAAAATACCCTATAATCTGCAATCCATTTTTTATTGTCATAGTTGTACTTAGAACTTTACAGCTTGGATTTCCAGAGGAGCCTAAGAGAGCCCGTCTCCTGCTGGCAACTAGGTGGCCACCTCCCTTAAGCAATTTGGAAAATGCCAGCCTACTTCTTGAAAGTCTTTTAGGAGCCCTGACTAATGCTCACTGCACCTCTGTGAAACAGGTAAATAGCACTGTCCCAGATGGGAAAACTGAGTGAGATGAGACTTCTCAAAGCCACAGAGAGAGTTTCTCCTTTTCCTTCCTGTGCGAGATCATTAAGCACCACGGTTTTATTAAAAATTGGAAGTATGTTTCCAAGGAATACAGAGAAAGAACTGCACAATGAGGACACTTTTTTAGATAATAAAACATACTGAATCCCATATTAAGAGTAGGCCATGTATACCGTACAGGTTATATAATTACTGACTATGACATATAGTAATTGGGTCTATAACTGAATTATCCAAAGACATTGGCTCATTTAGAGCTATGTCGTTACTCATCAAGTTTGTGAGATAAGCTCTTTGTTGAAATAGATCCAAAGGATCTTCACTTGAATTCGGAGATACCATAGTCATCCTGTCTGGAGGACCAAAAAGAAATCATTGCGCTATTAACTAATTGAGAGCAAAATCTGTATTGATTCTTTTTGTGTCTCTGACTTATGTTAATAGTATCATACTTTAGGTCACTAACTACTTTTCAGCACCATTTAATTGCCCAGGAATCACTTAAGAAGACAAAAATAGTCAGAGCCAAAGCCAAAAAAGAAAAAGGAAAATGTGATGACACAGACATGGCTGCCTGCATGTTTGATGTCCTAAGGCTTAAAGCTTTCTTTGTATTCAAGGACTCTGAGAGGGGGAAGCAATTTATTCTAGATGACATTAACAACCTTAACTGGAGCCAAAAGATCCCTCGCATGCACTGCAAACACTTATTTCATTTAATGTGACTTATATATGAAGGCAAAAATTGGCACATGGACTGCTAGTTTTGCCAACTGTCTCACTTTTGAGTCAAAAATAATGGAAAGAGTTCAAGGGCCAGCTTTTTTCATTTGTATGTACCTGTTTTGGCATGCAAAAATGCATCCACAATTTGTGTACCTAATTAATATGTGCTGTTACCATTATTGTATATGCAAAGCAGGAATTTTTGTGCATTAAAATGTCCAGGTAGAAACATTATCTTGTATGCATGATCATGACAACATCGTGCAATATTTACTTAGGCAATTGCATGTAAATCGTTTTGAAAAATATGCCCCCAAAATAATGTAATTGATTAATCACTTTAAAACTTTTGTTTGTTCCAATAATGACCTTTTTTGTTGTTGTTGTTTTTAGGCTTTATGAAACTTTTTGTCTAATGGCAAATCCAATAACTATTTCCTTCAACTATGTTTGGAGGAAGGAAATCAAGTACTGGTTCTAGTCTGTGTCTTGTTTGTAATGTATTTACTGACTAGACCAAGCTCCTGGCCTGGTGTTTTGAAGGTGTGGTGAATTCACTCTTGTAATTTGACTGGTGTTATAATAATGGCGTGAAGCAGCAACCTCACACATCAGTGTCAATGTGCTAATAAACAATTGCTTCATAAATTTGAGTAAATTTAGAGGGCTAGAAGTATGGAGGAGAATAGACAGAGATCCTGCTGGGTGATTGCAGCAGACTTTTTACACAGGAAAAGCTATTCCCATATGCCCCAAAATAGGCATTAAAACCAATGTACCTCTTCTTTGACATCTGTTAGAACCAAAAGAGGCCATTTGAAATCCCCAAAACATACTCATAGTGACAAAGTGTGGTCAATGGAGCAAAATGGTTTTGGGGAATGAGAAAGTATAAACAAGACAATCAGATGTCATTAACTTTCCTCGATTTGTTGTGATATTTTTTCAAGGCTGACTGAAGTAAGCCTTTGTGCATTTGCTATGTAGAATTTCCACCCTGAAGGACAGAGCTGTTAAAACCATTTCTGTTCTGGAGCTGTTGCTTTCAAGTGCATACAAGTGAGATTGGACGGTGTGCCAAGGAGTTCATTGTTCTTAAAATAAAAAATATATGACTTCTTTACTATTGTTGCCAGTTGTCAGACTGTTAGTGGGAATAATTTTACGACCGTTTTCAGAAACAGTTATAATTCCTTTCCTCCTTTTAATTTTTGGAAGAACTTGCTAACTGGTGACTGACGCCTCACACCAGTTTATTGTACATACTTCAGCAGCATACCATGTGTTTTCCATTTTGAATGGTTAGCAGTGATTTCTGTTACTGTTTTTGTTAATGGCAGTGTACATGTGTAACATCACCAGGTTTTCCACAACTAAATACGCATTAGACAAATTTCAGGGTTTAGCAAAAAGGAACAGAAGTAAAATTGTTGGGCCAGAATGAAACTATATTGATTTGCAGCAGTTGAAAATATCCAGATCCTCAGTACTTTCCATCTACTTTTGTGCTCAGTACATCTCTTCTTCATTTGAAAGAAAAAAATAAAACTGATGGCAAATAGCACATCTTCCCTGTTTTCCTTACAGGACATGGTGCATAGCTTGGGGAAAATTTATGTATACATTGGAAAGTGTGAAAGAAACTGCATATGTTCAAAATGGGTAGGAGATAACACTACTTACTTGTTTATCCCTAGGATGTGTTGTGGTGTTTCAGAAAAATCATGTGATCAGCAAGCAAGTCCTGACATATGCTGAACAAATGCAGTTTATGGTGAAGCTGGGAGCACTAGTCAGAATTGGGCCTTTGATACCTGATCAAATTCCCATTGAAGTCAATGAAAAGATTCTCACTGACTTTAGCAGACGTTGTAATGGGCTCCTAGCCTACAGATTAGCACAAGCATTATTGACCTAGGCAGCATTAAGGGGATAAAACTCTCTATAATTATCTGTAGGGATAACTTGATATGAAAATTGTATCTAATATCTTATTTGCTGAAAACATAGTCATTTAAAATATATTTACAATTAGCCATGCTCCACTTAGTATTTTTCAATACTTTGTATAAATTTACACCAGTGTTATTTAGTAAGTGGGCATTTGGATGACTTACTCTGTCAAGGTCCAGAACATGCCCTCATCCCACTGCCCACTGAGAGCTAATATGGCACTAACAGCAGAGAATATGGGGAGGCAAAATCCATAACTATTGTTTTTGAAAGGTAGTTCTCCCTGCTATTTTGCATCAATCTCAGCAGGTTCTCAGCACTATCATCTGTTGGAACCTGCTGTTTTGGTTTCTGTAGAAACATTCTGTGTAAACTGTTAAAAGGCATGAGGACCAATACTGTCCTTCTATGACAGATGAGAAAAAAGTTGTGTATTTTAAATCCAGATTTTCACCATTAGCTAAATTTGTCCCAAATCATCTTCCATTTATCTGTCCTATGACTTAGGAGACTGTAGGTGTGGACATAAAATGTGAACCATTAAAGGAAGAAAATGGTGGGGAGTGAGTCCTTAGATTCAAATTTTCTAAGCATCCTCATATTTGAGTTGAGTTGTGGCCAGATGATCTCACTCTTAAATTAGGAACTTACTCTACATGTTTCCCACCGAAATCAATGGGATAGCTTGTTTGTACGGAGCTACTCATTGTGAGTAATAGTCGCAGATTCTGGCCTGTATTTTGTGTGTAATGGAGGGAGAGCCATCTAACTGCCAGAGCTAAAAGCTCGGAGTGAGAATATCTGCATTTTCTTTCTAGCTCTGCCACTGACATGCTGTGTGACCTTGCGCAAAGCATTTAATCTTTCAGTTGTTCAGTTTCCCCATCCAAAAAAGGTATACTAATAGTGACTTAACTCTCATAGGTCTTACAAGGCTTAAATAATATTTTAAGTATTTTCATATCATTGGGGGAAAATCCACTCTAGTTTATTAATACTTTTTATAACTATTCATTCATTTTTATGAGTTGTCTGAGTGAAGCTGATTCAGTCATGCTCATAGATCACTAACCCAAAATAATGCATTTTACTGATAGAAGGGCAGCCTACTTGCAAGTATCAGTTCCTTAAGGGTCACTATAACCAAAAGAAAGTAAAGAAGAATAAGAAAACGCTTATCCCACCATTGACCTTTTTTATAAAAGTCACATTGATTTTATTGGGAACACAATGAACAGACTAGTGGTGAGATAGAAACCTGAGGGATTAATGTGCTACAATTTAATATCCCATTAAAATGAAATAGTCAGGAAGATTGAATTTCTTAGGAATGCAACTTCTGTACTTAAATGACTATGAGAAACCCAAGATCTTTGCCAAAGGGAACTGTGATGCAGAGCACACAGAAGAAAGAGAATGTGAAAACTGGGAGAGGGGCTACATGAATTTAGGATCCAATGCTGGGACGTACTAGAGTCCCAGTGGGAACTGAAGGCAATTAGCAGGATAGATCACTACATTTTCACCCTGTCTTTTGAGTATAAATGTAATAATTACATGTACATCTTGTCAAGTGTTTTAGGAGGCTACTACAGTAACTAATACATGTTGAGATATGCCATAATTATAAAAAAGTATACAGTGAGAACAGAATCACTGTCAACTGGAAAGCTCTTGTTTTCCTCAGAGTAGATTCAGAGTGTTGTATGTAAATAGATCTGTAAGATTACTTTTACTCATAGATAATTGTGGTGGGGTTTGTTTTTGTTTTTTGAGGGGAGGTTCTCAGGGTTGTGGGGTTTGTTTTAGCTACAAAATATATGTTCAAAACTGTAAAAAAATACATTAAAATATCTTTACTGTAGCTGAATTAAGGGCCTACTTTTCTCATTAAAATTGAATCATGTTTCCATCACAGCTCACTGGGAAATCCACCTAAAACCACTTCATTCACTGGGCAATGGGTTTTGGCATCAAAAGTGTTATAGTTCCTTTGCTGTACTGTATTTCAGTTGCTTATGCCCTATCATTGCATGTGTTTAATATAGCAAACATGTGCTTAGCTTAAAACATTTCAGTTTATTTAAACAAAATTATCCATGTGAAAAAATGGCAGATGTGTCCAGTCGGTAAACCTGAGACCTCCGAGAGAAAAATGAGTCCTAGTATCCTAGCCATCCTTTTATTATTAGAAGACATATTTCAAGACTTTTGAGACTTGAGACAATCTTCCTGGTGAACACACACTTATTCATAACAACAAGAAGAAATTCAGAACCTAAAGAGAGATTAATTTAAAGATTGTCTCCCCCACTTACTATTTCAGTCTTGTATTGGGAATAGTTGGCGAACAGCATAGGTTTGTTGTTTTTTTTTAAAAAAAGAGCTTGCATGGATGAGAGCACGAGAGATTCCAAATAACTAAGCATGAAGTTAATCCAGTACAAAAGGCTAGTACAACAGTCGACTATATACTGTTTTTGTACTGAACCAGTCCAGGAGCTTTTTGGTGGCCTTCTGATGAAATTTACACTATTAAAATATGTATGTAAACTCAAACATGACAAATGCATATATTTTAAAGAAAAAAAAGAAACCTCTTCAATGGATGGTGCTAGTGGATGGTCTTTCAACCTCCCTACTGCCCTTCATTAAAAGGAACTGCTGCTCACCACGTCAGTGGTAATGTTGCTGTCTGGGAAGCTGGTGAACCTGCTATGGATCTGATTCTGCATCAGATGAAGTCAGAGGTAAAACTCACATTCATTTGTTTGTGTTTGTGGCAGGATCGAACCCCACATTAATAGACATGGAGTTCGGAGAAGGCACCATTTTCTTGAGATAGGGAAGGCTGCCAGCGCAATCAGAGAATCAGGACAGTCTCAATACGCTTGGTATTGTGGACCTGCAGTTAGCACAGAAGGCACAAGCTAACAGGAACAGGTGGTGGTGTGTAAATTTTCCACAGTTATAATAGTTATGGAGAGTCAGAAAGCTGTTAGAGGAGAAAATGGAAAGAAGTATCCTGAAAATGAGACATACAAAAGACCTAAGTGCCACTCAATTGCCTTAAGGCATTGCCATTAAATGTAATTACCCTACTTACTAAGTACCAGTCATAGCTATTAAGTATCACTGGGTTTAAATTAGTTCCCTGGGAGACATCCCGTTTAAGCAGATTTCCCAGTTAAGCGCTGGATACTGGTTTTAAAATCAATTCCTCCTCCTCTTAGCTGCTGTAGTGTAGTCTATTCCATGATTGTTTAGGCCTGCACTCAGCAGGGTGATTTAAATCAAGGTGATTTAAATCATGATTGTATCACCAATTGGAAACCCTCAATTTAAATAACTGATTTTAATCAACTTTTTCATTTGTTCTTCAGTTGTTTTCTAAAGAAAGGTACATTCTTATTGGTTGATATAGCCATTAAGATTTGTTGATTTACAACTAAATAGAGCCTTTACACTAGATTTTGTACATCTTTCGTGCTACGTAGGAGAGTACAGTATCGCTATATACATTTATCTATGCAATTATATAGGTTAATATTTTCAGATTCTTATTAACTGTACATTTTAGTAGGTTAGAAAATGGTGACTGATATATTACTTATTTACTAGATAATTAACTTTTTGCTCTTGATTTATATCAAGTTCAATTAGTATGGCAACTGCAATTTAATTAAACACACAAAATAACATCTAAAATATCTTTATTAAACAAAACAACCTTAAATGTTTTGGATACATAAACTCCAGTGTTTTTCCATGAGCTGAAGAGTAAGTTTATATTAAGGGGGTGGAGTTAGAAATAATCATAATCTGAGAACTGAACCAATCAGCATTCAGGGAGAAGAAGCTATAACATTCAAAACATGAGACCACCCAGATGGACCTTAGTGGATGATCCAGATGAGATACATGATGATGTGTACTGGAGTCAGAGGTCAGGTTCCAATGCCCGTGTTGACCTTTCCAGTCTCTTGCACCCAGTAGCATACCCCCTGATTCTCCACAGGTTCAAGCCCTGAATACAGTGCATGATTTGCTGTGCCATATTTACATAGTTTGACCTCCAAAATTAGATAGTTTTCTCCCAATTCTTTCTTTATATACAAAAGCAGCTTTAGCACCAAAGTTTTTGATAGAAGCTCCTGGGGTCAGTGTGTGTGTGTGTGTGTGTGTATGTGTGTATATATATATGTGTGTGTGTCTTTATGTATATATATATATATAGAGAGAGAGTGACGGAGTCAGACCAGAAGGGTATAGGAGAGTGCTGGAAGGCAGGTATGGAACAGGGACCTCAGGATGTGCAGGTCCCTGTTCCCTGGATAGCCAAACAAAGGCTACTCCAGGCCAATCAAGAAGCTTCTAGAAAGGAGTAGAAATAGCTAGCCTGATTGGGACATGTGAAGCCAATCAGGGGCTGGCTGAAACTTGTTAAAAACCTCCCAATTAGTCAGGTGTGGGGAGTCAAGGAGAAAGGAGCTGCAGGAGAGGAAGCTTTGCTGTAACCTGAGGTAAGGGAGAAGTGGGAGAGCTGTGGGGAAGTGGCCCAGGGAAAAGTAGCAGCTCTGTCAGTGAAAGGTTGGCTGCCAACAGCTGCTACCATTAGGGTCCCTGGGCTGGAACCCGGAGAAGAGGGTGAGCCCGGGTTCCCCCCAACCTGCTACTACTGATACCTCCTGGAAGCACAGGACCCACAGGAACAAGGCCAGAGCTTTGCCACAGTATGTATATGTGTATATATATGTAGTTTTAATGTTGCAAGAGATTATCACAAGTTTAGGCCTTAACATACCGTGTGTTAAATTCAGATTTCATTTTAAACAAGTTCATTATTAAAAAGAAAAATGTATTATAAGTTCAATAACAAAATAAAAAATAATCAAATTTAAATAAGAAAAATCTTTTTAAAAACAATGTTTATCTACCCTGGCTTGCAACATGCATTCATGTGGGAGATAAAGCTGCTATAATCAACTAATGAGGAATTACAATGCTAGGTCTTAATTTGTATCCAGCAGCAGCCTAAGTAAAGAACTGATATAACAAAGTTCTTCCTACTCCTTTTGTAACCTATGAGAACACTGTATTCGTGATGTGTACAGAAGTTCTACACTGCTAAGAGTAATGTGCAAGATTCCAGGTTTTCCCTACAACAGTTTTCAACATCACAAACACCTAAAGAGGTGCTGTAAAATATAAGAAATACTCCCGGCTTTATTTTAGCTGTTTGTACTGATACCAACTGTTTAAAGGGAAACATGGAATTATGAACTCAGGTTTGAAAGCATCAAACTATACAAACCAGGACTGACACAGTTTGTATTTTAGAATCATAAGCCATATCCTAAGCTGCTGTATATTGTCAGAACTCTATTAACTTTATCGGAGCTATACCAGTTTGCACAAACGGACATTCTTTCCCCTAATAGTTAAGGATGAAGAAGATTTTTTACACCAGGAAGATCATTTGCCAAGAAGGGTAAGGATGCGGGACCTGATCCCATAACAATGAAGTCGGTAGGAATCTTTCCATTGATTTCAATGGGGTTTGGGTTGAACATGCAGTCATCTGATAGTGGATGTGTGTATATATGGTAATCTGATACTACTCTTGACTTTATGTAGGAGTCTTAACAAGTAGTGTTTTCACTCTTCTGAATTTATATACATGTTTTACACAAATCTTTGTAATTCACCTTTAAATAACAAGTTAAAGATCTGTAAAACGCACTGTTTTCCTTTGGTCTCCTGTCCCTCACTACCTTAATTATACACTGTTTTCCATATAATCAATGTCTCAGTCTTCCTTTGCCCTCTATCTTTCTGTATGCAGAATCATACAATTGTGGGGTTTTTTTAACGTTAGCTCAGAGAAATCGCTCTCATAAAAAACCTGCCCTTTCCCAATAGTTTTGATAAGCTGGCTGATGCCATGTCAGGTTCATGCCTTCCTGCTTTAGTACCAGATTGTAAAAGAACTCTCAGTGATGGCAGCAGTAACAGTCTTTCTCATAAACTCACTTGGCTTGAGGGAGTGAGACAAAGTTTGAAGGGGCTTGTTTGCCAGAATTCCAATATTTGCTCATTAGAGTTCTAGATTTAATTTTCTTTTGCAGATATGCAATATACAGTTTATGCCAGGACTTTCAAGGGAATATTCTGTTTTTAAAATGCTTATTTTCAGTGGAAATTATTTCATAGGCTTATTTGTTTTTGTTTGTTGCAAAGAAACTGAAACTAAACTAGTGTTGTGTTTATGCTTTACTGGCATGGCAGCAAAGTTTCTGATTCAGGAAAATATTAACCATTATCTTAGTCAATAGGTGTATTATCTTCTTGAATAATATGAATAGGTTGACTCTTGTTAAGATTATGAGAAGTTAACTACTTTTGAATTGTTGTTATAATTTTTTGATGATTCAGCCTGTATTTGTAAGCTTCTGATGGATTAACCCCAGAGATAGGCTCCAGGTGGAAACTCCACTGGGGTAATAATGTTAGGATGGTGGAAAGCAAGAGCTGAATTCCAGAACTAAGAAAGTGAGCAGCCCTGGCTGGAAAGGCGTCCTGGAGAGGGAGACTAGTGTATGTGCTAAGAACACTGTGCCATCTTTCCTTAAAATGACTTACTATACTTGAGAGCTAAAGAGTAGTATATATTGTACCTATCTTTAATCTGTGTTTGGGGCAATCCTGGGAATTGTAGACTAGTAAACTTTGTTTCAGTACCAGGAAAAGTAGTTGAAAAGCTAAGATTTAAGATTATGTACCACCTAAAAAGCATGGGTCCAGGGACAAATCATCATAGCTTCTTTTAAGGAAAATCCTGCTTCTAATCTACTAGAATTCTTTGTACATGTCAGCAAAATATGGAAATTAACATTTAATTGGATTTGCAGTAAGTCTTTTGCAAAACTCCTTGCAAAAGGCTTTAAAAAAACCAAAGTAATCCTAGTAGGGAGGTAAAGTTTGGTCATGGGTTAAAAACGAGCTGAGACATTATGACACAGAAATCCATGGGTGGTACACTACTCTGAGTGTCAGCAAATCTTGTCAGGCCTGACCACACTCTATCAGAATCTGTATCTAAAAGGTGTGATGTACTGTGTAATATACAAACTACTAACTCGCTGATCCTGAAAATTGTGTGCATATGTACAGAGTGTATACAAAGACTTAGAAATATGTGCTTGAATTATGTTCTTAAAATGTGTTTGGCAAGCAATGCATAAACCCAGTTGCCTTAGACAAAGCAATGTGCATTTGTTTGTCTGACCAGCCTGGTCATCAGGCAGTGACAATGAAGGTACTTTTATATATAAGATAAACAAAGCCAACAAGCTAACAAGCAGAGGAGAAAACAGTGTGGCATTTACATCCTAGCCGGAGAGAAACTATAATAGGGGATACACTTTAGAAGATTACATTTCAAAAGTTAACTGGGCTATAAAGTCAGGGGATTTGAACCTCAAATGGTGAGTAATTAAATCAACTGATTGTATACAATATTACTATATTAAAATTGTATTGAGTAAGGTCTTTTTTGAAAGCCTGAGATATACTAGTGATTACTGTCTCTGTGAAATATATGCATTAACACTATCTGAAGAATTATGGATATTCACTGATGTTAAGCTTTAAGGTCTCTGACCAAATGCAGAAACAGATTTTCTCCTAGACGGGAGGGAAGGTAGTTGTCTACCTGCTTCCAGTGGAAGTTAAGCCTTATAGAATCAAAACAATGGAAGCTCCATTTACATCTGAATCTGCAAAAGGATGGGAAGTTAGCAGAAAGGGAAGAACAGCAGGAATCCCCCTTGCCTCCTTTAACTCTTACTTGCTGAAGCTGAGAGGGGTAACACTGTAACACACAATTCTGAGAAACCCTGCAGACTGTCACAGCCACAAAACTAAAAATAGGAATAAATGGTCAATTTTTCTGGTAGTCAAGAGTTAACAACAGAGTGTCTGGAAGTTCCATGCTAACACTGGCAGTGTTAAGCATTTCTATTGATGCTTTTGAAAACTGAGTGAATGTGGAAAGAATTAAATATGACACAAAATTATTTATATTATTCAAAACTAGAGAAGACAATGAAGAACTCCAGTGAGACCTAAATAAAATAGGTTAATGTTAGAATAAAGACAGGTGGCCTTGGAATGCCCTTAGATCATGCCCAGGTCCTTCATGTTGCAATCCTTTCCCTCAGTGTGTGAGCTCAAGCTGATGCACAAAATGAGTTCTCAACAATTAATTGGGAATGAAGTGAGAGATGTTTGGCAATACCAGAACGCTTGCCATTTGTCTCTGTGCAATAATATTTGTGATGTGCACACAGCAAGAGCACACCTGAGACCCTGTGAATAAAATAAAGTCTCAGCAACAGTACAGAATGCTTAAAAATAAAGCATTGTGGTGTAAATCTTCTAGTGACACAATCATAGATGCTGGTAGGATGACATCTGTCTTTGGTGACAGGCAGTATGGTTTCTATGGACAAAAAGGCAACAACTAATCATCCTATTAGTGTTCTCTTGTTCATCTGTGTGGTTTTAGCTGTGTAATATATGCCTTTGATTCCACATCAAATATTTCACAAACCCCCAGGTCTGCCAGGATACCCATCTGTAAGGGTAAGGTTGTATGACAGTTATGCTATCAACATTTCCTAATGTCCTGCCGGTTCTTCCCTTCCTTGCTACCTGCTCAGATCATTGTGTTTCTCCACCAATCTGCTCTCCTAACTTCTAAAACACATGGCCTGAATGGACAACTGAATTCCACTTCAGGGAATGTTCCCTGCACTGACAGGTTCTTGGTTCCCTCCTTTGGCCATCAGTCTCAGATAGAGCAAAGAGGGGTAGTGGTTAAACTGTCAGAAAGGAAGGGGCTAGCTATTTGTGTGTGTGAAACTTTCCCACATTACCAGGCAGACCAGAGGGGGAATGATGGAAAGGGGCACCTTATGAAGGGAAAGAAAGAAAAGCAAGAGCAGAAAAATCCATATCTCCCTCCAGTACTGTAGATATCCTCCTCAAGTTTCTGGAACTTGGCAGATTGCTATAAAAGATATGTCCCTGCCCACAGTTACTGTACAGTGGTGTCTGGGATTTCATAGTCATTTTGAGGCTGGGGGAAAACTTTGACATCTCAAATTCCAGAGTAGGGTAACAGCAGATAAATGATTAATTATCAGTAGTGACAACTGTGTCTACGCTCTTCCAAAGACATTGCAACATTTTAATTATTCAGTAGCATTCTTACTCATTTGTTTCTAGTCCCTGTTTTGCTCATTTGGGGTGCACTGCATTCTCTTTTTTTCATATGAATCTAGATGCAAAGTCAGGAATTTAGGATTATATAACTTTACATAAGCAAGAAACGCTCATTCCACACCTGGTCTTTCTCAGTAGTGATTCACAAATGTTAGTTTAAAAAACCCTGAAACATAATTATTTTCTATTACACCATTTTTTCACTAGGGTGATCAGATGTCCTGATTTTATAGGGACAGTCCTGATTTTTTGGTCTTTTCCTTATATAGGCCCCTATTACACCCCCTCTCATCCCGATTTTTCACACTTGCTGTCTGGGTCACCCTGTTTTTACACTGGGATAACTCCATTGACTTCAGTGGAGTTACTACTGTTTTACACTGCTGTGGGTAAAATTAGGCCCTATATGAGTAAATTGTCCCCTGGTTCCTATAATAGTGTATGGCACTTCTGTCTCCATGATTTTGCTAGATCTGTGAATGATGGGAATCAACATGCATGTGAATATGTTTTTTATATAGGTGGAGTTTAGCCCAAAATTATTGTTCACAATTGCAACACGTATAAATAAGTGGTTAGTAAAGCTAATATGGCCAACTCATAATTCCAAATGGCTCTACCTGCATGAAATGATGTGCTGTGCATAGTGTCAGTGAAGCAATTTTCATTTCATCGGCAGCAACGCATTAAATACACTAACGTTTGTCAAAAGGGCATAACAAACACCTTAGATTTAAAAAAAAATAAAATTGATCTGTAGGATAACAGATATTCTATCATCTGATTTCAGACTTCAAAAGAAAGCATTTTCCTGGGAGGAAAAAATATAATAATCAATTGTATTGTCATATTTTGAGCATGAAAATTGCCAATTCAGCTGCTTAATATAAACATTAACTGATCATGCTTGTAAAATAATTGAAATGGTGACAAGATTTTCATCACCTTTGGCAGGAAACACTGATTCTAATTAACGTTTAAAATTAAAAGCAGCAATGGAAGAAGTGCTTAACCAGTTGTCTGAAGTATGTTAGTGGGTCTGGAGTTGGGAATGGAAAAGAATCCGTAAAAGAACCTCTTTTTCAAAGTGAATGCGTCTCATGTTGAAGCTCAGAATTATTTTATCTGATAGAAAAAGCTATTCATTTCCAGCGGAGAGTTTAATTGAACAGGTAGTTTTCAGATCTAAATGCTGATGTAAAGCACAACAGAGATTATTTTTATTTCAGTGCTTTGGCAGGTGAACAGTCCCATCCTGTTTCCCACCCAAATACACACACAATTTTACCCTTTCAGTGTTATTCTTATTTATAAGATCTCCTTCCGAGTGCTGGAGATTATATGAAATTTGGAGGCTTACATTGTAATTAGAGACAGGACACGATTCTCACACTATAACCCTTGAAGCTCTTTTATTGTTGCTCCGGAGCCTTAGTGTAAATAAAAATAAGGCCCAAAATGTCAAATTCACTCTCACAATTTACCTACCTTTACTACTGCTAAACATGACAGAGACAGGGTGCTTGTTTCTAAATATTGTAAAAATCCATTACTCTGTTACTCAGATTTCCTTTTTTCTTCAAAATATTAATCACTTCTATACGACCTAGGTTTCCTGCTTCTGGAAAGCCACTTGCAGGAGTATACAATGAATAAACAATATTCAAAAAAGCCATACACTCTGATAGTGTTGCCCAAACTAGGAAGTAGAAATACATGCTAAATAAGTTTCAAGCTCCATTGGAAACGGGGGAAATTACATTTGCAAAATGAAAAAGGGCAAAAAAGGACAAAAATGGTAGTAAATGCTGTTTTATTTTTAAAATAGTTAAAGAAAAGATGCTGTGGTTAGCTACTTGATAATATTCCATTACAAAGATAAATAATGATACTTAACCCTCAGATAACACTCTATGGTAAAGATGTTGCAAACACTTATACACATGCTTGAGTTTAAACATGAGTGTAGTAGCTTCATGAAACCTAAATGTTTGCAGGATCAGGCCCCTATGTTTTCAAACATTAATCCATTAAGTTAGATAATAGATATGTTTTACTACCATTGAGCAGGGAGGGAATTAATATACTGTATTTGAAATTATGTTTTTAACCCACACAGTTAACTTTTGAAATCTGTAAAAGAAGACCTTTGGGGGTACACATTTGATTTCATTGAAATATATCAAATTAGGTGATTTCCCTGCGGAGGGATGGGAAATATTTTGTTTATTTTATAAATATTTTTCTAGTTATTGTCTAGAATGAAAATTTGCTCAATGCTTTGTATAAAGTGACATGGAGAAGGCGATAGTTGCACTGCCCTAAGAAGAGCTCTTTTCAAGTTGGTAACTTAATACAGCCTTATATGAATACAGTCATCTAACCAAGTTTCCACTTCTTGTAAGCTTCCTTTTTGTGTTTAACCTCATTAAAGATTTCACTGTTAAGCCAAGCTGGTTCCCTGCCATACTTGCTATTCTTTCAGCACATTGGGATGATTTGTTCCTGTGCACTCAATAAGTCTTCTTAAAATACAGCCAGCTTTCCTGGACTCCTTTCCCCATCATATTAGCCTCCCGGGGATCCTGCCCATAAGTTCCCTAAAGGAGTCAATGTCTGCTTTTCTGATGTTCAAGGTCTGTATTTTGCTACTCTCCTTTCTTCTTTTTGTGAGGCTCCTGAACTCAGCCCAGGTTGCCATCCACTTCTACTTCCCCTACCAATTTTTTCCTGTTTGTAAGCTGCAGGTCAAGAGGAGCATGGCCCCTAGTTGGTTCCTCCAGCACGTGTACCAGGAAGTTGCTTCATTAAGAGTCAGGAATTTTGTCAAAGGTTTTGGGAAGTTAAGCAAATTATATTTACCGGATCTCCCATTTATCCTGTACTTCATTAATCCTTTCCAAGAAATCTAGTAGGTTAAAGAGTTAAGATTTCCCATTCAGGGTGATTTGACTTTATCAGTTTATAGTTATTCAAGTGCTGTACTATTCTGCCCTGGATTATTCTCTCAGTCAGCTTCTCTCGAACCAAACTGAGGCACAGGGAATTGTTATTGCAAGAGTCACCTTTTGTTTCTTTTTCAAAGGTAAGCATCGTGTTGATGACTTTGTTCAGAATATATAATTCTCTTTAACAGTACCTCAGCTGCTTTTGATTGAGTTCCCTTCCATGGCCTTGGTGATTTTACTGCTCTTACAATTCTCAAGTTTCTCCTTAATTTTTCCATAAGCAACTTTTTTCTAATGGTACATCTTGCTTTTGACGTATCTCCATTAGCTTCTATAGTAAAGGTGAATGCAAAGAGTGCACTTCCCTTCTCAGCAATCATGCCATCCTCTCTGATAGTCCCCTTTACATTTTCTTGGACTGCAAAACCAACGCATTCATTTTCTGCCTTCTCAGTTCCATTATAATTTTACATATTCTTATTAATCACCTAGGAGCTGCATTGTGTGATTACAAGGAGGGAGTGCATGGAAGAAGCTGGCTAAGGAACTAACTGGGACAGTGTAGAAATTAGCACTACACTAGCAGAAAACATAGGACAACTAAAGTAGACCAATGGGAGATGACATTTTTGTTAAGTTAGGTTTTATTTGAAAGACTTGGGTCAATAGGAAGTTATAGGTCTGGTCCCTATAGTAGACAGGGGTGTGTAAAAACTCAAATAAAGTCAGGCAAGCTAAATCAATTAAACAACTATCTGTGTTTGTCTCAGTTTCCTGGTGATACTTGTCATAAAGTACTAGTAAATACCTAGTAGAAAGCCACAAAATGTAGATATTCAGAGGTTCCAGGCCACAGATTATCCTCTGCTGCTTGCGGCCGTACTAAATGTGCTGTGATCTTGTCACAGATCACAAACTAAAAATAGTCAGGCTGGTTCAGTATTTGGATGAGAAAGCTCTAAGAAACACACACATACTGCAAGAAGTGGTTTTAGTGATTCAGCAGCATTCTTCCCTCAGAGTCTGCACTGAACCAGTAGGCGAGCATGGTGCTGGGGGTATTGTACTGCTAGAGGAGATATAAAACTTTGCTTCTGGTCAATTATGGTTATTAAAATTCCTATGAAATCCCCTTACGTTAGACTTAATTTCGAAGCTACATTCCAACTCATGTATTTTCTTTCTGCCTATAGAAATTCCCTCTGTGATGTCAGCTGGATATATTCTTCTTCATGTCTTGCTTCAGACTGTCCTGAAGTATTGCTTTGTGTTGTTAGAGATATGGTGAGCCACTTCACAGTGAGCTACATTTCAGTAAAGAGTGAAGTGATGCTTTCCTTACTGACTTCACAAGGGTATGAAAGGTTTCATTAAATAATGTTTGAAGTCAGTAAATATAAAAGTGTTATAGAAGTCAGCATGCATGTAGCACTATTAAAATACTAGCATTTACCAAAAATCTAATGGAAATAATTGACTAAATGTGGTGGCGGAGAGGGGTGTATACAGAGTTGTGTGTGCCTACAGATTTCTGCAAGCGTTGGAGTCAGGCTGAGCACAGCAGAGTGGGGCATGCCTGGGAAAGGCACCAGATTCCCAGCCAATGGGAGTGGCGAGGGCAGTGCGTGGAGTCGCCTGCCCCCCCTACCCCGTTCCCCGGGGCTGCAGACACGTGCCAGCAGCCAGCCGCTTCAGGGAGCAGCATGGGGCCGTGGCATGCAGGCAACCTGCCTGAGCCCTGCAGTGCCAGTGGAATTTTAGTGGCCCAGAGGTCACGATCAACTGGCTGAGGCTCCAGTATCGAGCAGGCAATCACAATCGATGGGTTGGTGACCACTGAATTGTATATAATTATAGATCTGTTTTTGCAGATCTCCCCCTCCCGCTTCGCCTGAGGTCTTGGGCTTTAGCCCCTAAACCCCCTGCATTAATCTGGCTCTGGCCACATCCCCCCAAAACCTTTGAAATTGTACTCCCCTCCAATTAAGTGTTACAGGTCATCTGACTATGGCATCTCAAATACCTCAGTGTGTTAACTATTATTAAACTGTTGTTAAATGTTGCCATTTTGTTAGCAGCCACTTTCATGCTGGTGTTTTTGTTTGTTTCATTGGTGACACAAACAGTAGGCCTGTGGCTTACAAGTTTTGCTGCACTCTTCACAAAAATGCCATTGTAATTTTAATCGAAATTCATGGGGTTTGCATGCTTTTTTCTGGCTCTTCCCTCACTTTTCCTAACCCCATCAGGTACCATCCATCCTGTTGTGTGATAGTCTCTTAAACAACAAAGAAAAAACCCTCAAACCTTTAATTTAAAAAAATAAAGTTCTCTGATTTATTCCTTATATTAATTGATGTCACACTCTTTGGAATATCACTGTATTGTAACTTAAGTGTCATAATGGGGTAGTTAGCTAGGGAGTGTATATTTGGATACCAATTTTGTGTTCATTACACACCTTCCTTCTGGCTGAGAATAGAACTGCCTTATTGTTCATTGTTTTCCACAAAGCCTTTGGTTCTTGCTGACACACTGAGAAGAGAATGCACTCTCCTATTAGCCCTTTACAAGTCCAATGTATGTCAGCCATGGGATGTGTGAGGAATCTGCAGGCACCATTAGCACTGCTTGAGTAGCTCTTGATAACACTCTCTATGAAGTCAATTAAAGACTTCAGGGGGTGGGCTGGTCTGCTTTCTTTTACCAATACTCTCATTAGGGGAAGCAGGATGGGGAGATTGGGACAGGTGACTTTAAGCATTGTCTGCAGACTGTTTCTCCTCTTTGTTTGGCATTCATTCTCTTTCTCTCTTCATTTCTAAATATTTTTGACCAATTTCCCACTTCCCAAGGCAACTGAAGGAAGCCACATGACTGTATTTCTCAACAAGGAACATTCATCTAGAAGGCAAAGGCTGCACAAATCAGTCAGATGTCCAGCATGGAAAACAGAAATGAAATCTTGGGCAGAATTTCTCAGGACATAGTCTTACCACTTGCTGAGGATCCTCAAATCTCAGTGAGTTGAGGACACTCACCATCTCGTAGGAAGTGCTCAGTACTCACAGGACTGACCCGTTGAGGGGTTTTGTAAATTGCTGTGACGTGATAGAATTTTGATACTAATTTACTAGAACTTATAAAAAATGTGTTTTGTTTATTTATAAAAGCTTTCAATGGCATTGAAACACTGCATATTAGCGAAGACTTCAATGGAGTAATGTTGATTTACACCAGCTGAAGGCATGATCTGAAATTTCTGTGTTTCCGGGACAGTGCAAACAATAGTTGAATATATGTTATTTAGTAATCAAAATTAGTAAAAATAAATTACTAATGCAGAGTATGATACAAATAAGACACTGTAATTAAGATTACAAGAATATTGTTTCACCTAGAAGTAGTTTTGGATTTGACACCTAATGACAAGTGCTGTTAACCACTAATGCATCTCACCCTGCAATTATAAATTAAATATATCTGTTGTATAAGAAAGTAAAAATCACACTTTTCTTTTTATAAGAAAAGGTCCATTTTCCCCACCAGTTTCATTTTTTTCCTGCTATTTCTGTTTGTTTGGCTTTTACCCCATTATTTACATGACTTTTCCTATGAAACACGTATTAACGCATTATGGCTTTGTCGCTCTCTACTGGCTGGATCATGTTTAAAAGTTTATCTGCTACTGCCTTTGATCTAACCAGACTGGTCCTTTAGCTCAATCAGTACAGGATTATGCTTTTTAGATTTAGAGGGCTTAAGTTCAATCCCTTCAGAGATTTACAGTGATTTGAATTTCTATGGTTCTCTGATGTATAGGAAGATCTTCCCTGGTGAGGGGGATTGGGTAACCCATACTAACAAAGTGTGGCTGTTTGTCCCTCTTCAATGGCTTGACAATATGTTACACCACCCTGATTAGAGTCTTCTGCTGCAATTGAACCTGGCATCCCCAGATTTAAAGGTCTGAGTCTGCTGCTCATGCTGACAGACTAACTTAATTAGTGCAAAGGCAGTAGCACCCTTCTAAACTGCAATACATGGTATTAGGAGGATACTGGGATATGATAGAGGTCTATAAAATCAGGAATGTTGTGGAGAAAGTGAAATTTTAATATGGGTAAAACAGTACGTGTTAGCTGAAATTTAAAAAAAAAAAATGCATCAGCCCGAGGCAGTCATCTGACATGTAAAAGTGTGGTTAAAATCTGGCAAAGATTATCTTGTTTTCAGTTGTTTATAACAACATGTGTCTGCAAACCTTAATTAGCACTGCTACACGTCCTACTTTTAACTTATCCTGTGAAATTCCTACTTGACAAAGACACTACACATTGGGAAGGATTATTTCCCTCTTCACTCAATACAAGCACTCAGAGTCACCCAATGAAATGAATAGGCAGCAGGTTTAAAAGAAACATAGTGAAGTATTTCTTCTGTTCTGTTCACTTCCTCTGGAGCACCTGACATTGGTTACTGTCGGAAGACAGGATATTGGGCTAGATGGACTATTGGTCTGACCCAGTGTGTCTGTTCTTATGTTCTTAGGAGGACACTTGGTTAGTGGGGTTACGTAGTATATGCAGCCCTTCATTCACATTCCTCCTCCCGCAGTTTGTCTCTCCCTCATATCCTGATTCTGACCCCTTTTACTTCAACCCCTGTCTCCTCCGGCAGATTTGTAAACCTTATTAGGCTCATAGGATGCCAGAAGTTGTGCATGTAGTGTGTCTGTTTCAATTAGGAATTTCACAGGATAAATTAAAAATGGCTCTGGTAGTACTGCTAATTATTAAGATTGCCAAATGTGTCTGATTATAAGATCTTGTTTTCAGCTGTTTATAACTTTGCCAGATTTTAACCATTCTTTGACATGCCAGATGTCTCCTAAGGCTAAGATTGAGTGTTATATAATTTCAGCCAAAACACATTGCTTTACCCATGTTAAAAAAAAATATTCTGTCCACTTTGAAATCCTCTAGCACCTCAGTGTTTTAGAGCAGGGACTTGAAATTTGGCTGGGGGTAGGGTTGGATTCGGGGTTGCTTTTGTCATTCCAATGAAAATCTGTTCAAATTAGGGCAAGTTACAAGCCTTTGAAAAATCACAGTTCACAGATACAAATTTGGTAGAGCTTCAGGGCTAATCTCTCCAAAGACTCCATCATCACTTAACTTGCTTCAGCGTCTCATAGCTCCTAGAGTTAATTAGACTGTGCATGTGCTCAGTGCTGGCTTTAGATTGGCTGAGGCCCAGGGCAGAAACTAAAGAGTGGGCCCCCACCCTGCTTCACCTTACCTGCTTACACACTGGATTCCTGAAATGTTTCTGAAGCTGAAGACTCATCCGCATCATCTGGGGCAAAAGCCCAAGCCCCACTGTGTAGGGCTAAAGACGAAGCCTGAGCCCCGCCATGCCAGGCCCCCTAAGACATGGGGTCCTGGGCAGTTGCCCTGGGCTTACTACCACTTAATGCTGGCCTGACATGTGCCATGCCTGTAGATTGAGTATGCTGCTCCAGCACAGGGCTACAGAGGCAAAGCTGGAGTTCCCCAGTAACTTCTGTTTGCAGCTGCTCTAGGCCAGGGTGGGGCAAGACACTGATAACAAAAAGCCTGTGTCTGCCATGTGATTCCTCCTGCTGGCACTCAAGCAGTGCAGCAAATTAAACCACCTGATTCAAATGCAGAAGGTAACAAAACTTGATTGAGGGAAGGGAAAAGAGTAGATTGGGACCAAGTGTCTTTTGAAATTGGGACTGGAGGTGGGCGGAGACTAATTATGACTGGAATCTAGGGGGCAGATTGGACACTGGTTGGACAAAGAGACTGGGAGTTATGGGAGTTGGGGAGCCAAAACTGGAACTGGCTTGGCAAGGATGCTGGGCTGGAAGGATTAGAGTGGTTGGTCAAGGAGACTGGGACTGTTAGCTGGTGGGGGAAGCAGATAGGGAGAATGGACATGATTGGGTGGAGAGGCTGGAACAAGGAGAAGGGAAACTGTTTGGACAAGCACACTGGGTCTGAGAGTCAGGGAAAAGATTGGAATTGGGAGCCCAGTGATGGAAACAGTGTGAAAGGGAGACTTCCAGCCACTTGGCTGGGTTGTGTGGTCTCTGAGATCAGAAGAGGTGCTGAAGGGACAGCAGGATAGACTGTGACTGGCTGGAAGAAGAGACGGGGGGCATAAAAGTGGGGAAGAGAGAAAAATCTGACAAGAAACTGGGTGTAGGGAAAAATGAGGCTTGACTCAGCAAAAAGACTCGAGGCAAGGAGTTGGGAAGTTCTTGTGGAGCAAAGACTGCAATTCATGAGGAGTGCAAGGAGGGAGACTAGGACTGGGATCCTGCTAGTGGGAAGGAAAAGGAACAAAAGATTGGATAAGGAGTTGGAAGGGGGAATGGGACTGCCCTGGGCAAAGAAACTGAGACTGGAAGACATTGACAGTGGCAAATGATGTTAATGAGAGAGGCCGGGTCTTGAACCCAAGCAGCGCGCAGACCATGGCCTCCACCTAGCAGCTCACTGCCACCAGTGGAGAAGAGGTTAGCAGAACTCTAGCTTGCCAAGGACTCTGCTCACAAAGCTCCTTATTGGGAGAGACATCTGGCCCCAGTAGTTGTTTCAGATGCGCCACATAAGCCGGAAGGAGGCACAGAAAGTTGTCTGAACCAACATGGTTTTCTGCCGTTTCAGAACTAGCCTACTTGCATGAGCCTTGCCTTCTCTCTTGTTCCTGGTTCCTCACTACCAGCCTGTTCCTGTGCTCCTTATCCCAGATCCCCCTTCACTCCTGTTTTCCTATTTCTCTCTGCAGGACCCTGTTCTTGTGTCCTATCCCTGACTCTGGCTTGACTTCAACCTCTGAGTCCAGCTCTGCCCTGGTTCTGGTTTGTAATTTTGACCACTAGGCCTGACCCACCATCCCTCAGTCCTCACAGTGGAGGGCACTGGGAGTTGAAGAGCAAGCCCAGTGACTAGAACTATCTGGGGCAAGGAGACTAGAACTGAGAAGCCTGAGACTGGGGCTGGGTTAGCAAAAGGAATGGGACCGAGATGAGGAGTGAGAGATGGGGAACAGACAGGACTGGGACATGGACAGATTGGAGGGGACAAGATAAAAGAGATGAAGTTTATGTGGAAATGATCCAAAGAGACAGTGCCCACTGTAGCACTCTTCACTCCAGAACCTGGGCTGGACACCATAATCCTTGAGTCTAATCATTCCTCTGCTATCGGCAAACAGCAGGAGAAACCCTCTGGTGAAGTGTGTGTTCCATCCCCTTCTAACGACTGGTCCACATATAAGATGACAGCCTTCTTCTGCTGTCATTTATTCTGTTAACTGAGGGAGTAGAGTTCTGTATGGTGCATCTAAAGATTCAGTCCTGCTGATGAAATACATAGGTGTCCATGTAATGCTATCTGAAGCTTTTTCAGTTTTATTTTTAACCTTATTATTACACCTACATTAAAAGTGCATTATTGAGGTTGCAGAGTTAAGCACTCAAAAGTCAAGAAATGTCAGAGTTAAGGTTACCTGTGCAAGCTCAATTTGTCCCCACATGTTTTCATGATGAAAGACTTTAATTACATGCTCACATGCTGTTTTCCCCCATGTGACTGCTGCTTCATTCAATGCACAAAATAGACGTATATGAGTATGTGGGATGAATCAGCTTGTCTACTGAAGGAGGCTGTTGTCTGAAGGACCCCAACACCCTTGTTGCAGAAGTTATAAGGTGGGTAGTAAATGAGTCAGAGGAATTGCAAGAGAGGAAAGGATGATCTCATATTGAAGTCAGTTAAATATTGCTCTGGAGAATTGCATTCAACCCTGTTTCTGCCACAATGTTCCTACGTGATGATGGATAAGTCACTTAGACCATTCTTTTCACAGATAATCACTGTGCGTCCTATTTTCTTAGTATCCAATATGAAACCCGGGGGGGCCTGAATTTCAGAAATGCTGAATACTCACAGCTGCAGCAGAATTAAATGGGAGCTTTGTTTTGAACATAAAAAGTGCTATATAATTCTAAGTATTCTGAAAAAATCAGGTCTAAGGTATCTTAACTTGGGTACTCAAAATAGATGGACATTTTAACCTTACTCCCTTTATGCTTAAATTCTCCATCTGTAAATGGGGATAATAATTATTTACAGGAGCATTTGTAAAAATAAATAAATATATGTGAAGCACTTGGATATTATAGTCATGAGCACCATGGAAAATCTGTTGAGGAAATTAATAATTTGGACCAACTGCAACTCCGTGTAGTAGCAGTAAAACTGTCTAGATTCTTGCTGATTTCCATCAGCATTTTAAAAAAAAAAAATTAGAAAACTCATGAAAAGCAGCAGGGGCCCTATATCTGCCTGCCTGCAGATTTGGGAAGACAGGAGTGAATTGGTTTGCATTTGGTTCATACTTGGACAGTTAGTTTCACAACTGAAAAAGGAGAATCCCTCTTCCTCAAAAATGACATTTAAACCATTCAGACACTGACTACTTAAATCAGTGCACTGCCTGGATACTTGTCTGTAACTAGTAGTTACAGTATTTTTCCACTGCTATTGCGTAGATATATAACGGGCAAAATTGCTCAAATACCTCCATCACATTTTAGAAACACAAGTTTGACATGCTTCATTTTAAAAATTAATTCTATTGATTCCCAATAAAAATTGTATTGGTTTCATTTGTTTGCATATTGAGAAAAATAAACACATTTTTAATTTTTTTACCTTTAAGGCTTGAATGTTCATAGCTCCACAATGTTGCAAATAATTTAAAATCAGTACTTGTATGCACATGCTAAGCAGTGGATTATTTAGGCTATGCAGTGTTGACTTGCCATGTATATCAGTTGATAATTGAGCCTATAATGTTTTTAACTGGTATTTTTAAGCTGTTTATTGCTAGCTTTTCAATGGAAATGGTGATTACACTGGGAAGTTTTAGTAAATATAATATGCAATTGCTTTTCTTTCAAATGTATCATCTATCTTTTATTATGTATTTATGGTATCTCATTTAACTTTGCTTATTCGATACATGGAATACAACAAAGATAGTTGAACATTAATGCTTATTATGGAAGTTACTTATTTTCTGTCTCGGTTATTTATTTCCAGGCATCTCACACTGTGTTTGAGAGAAACGACATAACTTATCTGCTGGTGTGTGCAATAAAGATAAAATGAGGGATTATTTACTTGGCTAAAGAAATATGTTGTTTGTTTTCTTTTAAAGAGGCTCAGAACATGAAATCTGAAAGATTATAGAAATGACAATGTAAATCTCTATGAGCATGTGTTTGTTAAGGATGTATCAACAGGAATTTTAGAAACATCACTGGACTTGTACTAGACAACAATTGGCAGGCCGACGTAGAGTCAGTATCCTATATTTGTTTTATTTTTGCATACTTTATTGTTATTTGTATTACTGAGATATCCATTGGAGCCCTTGATTTAGAAATTATCTAAACAGATAAATTGTGGATGAAAAGAACTATTATCCCTATTTTCCAGATGGGAACTATGGACTGGAAGATTATTTGATTTGTCAATATTAATTATTTGATTATTTCCCCAAGGAAATCTGTGGTAAGGTTGGAAATTGAACCCTGTTTCTCTTGAGTCTCAGTCCAGTCCTTACCCCCAAGAATATCATTCCTCACCAATAAAACAGTAAATTTTGTTCTCCATAAACAAGGGTTAAATAACCCTGAATTAACCCAGCCACTTATGCTTTTGCTGTGCTTAGTAATTTCCAAGTTGTTTCTTTCTTTCTTCTGTCTGCAAGATGACCGCTAGTCCTCTTCTAACACTCTATGGATGTGAAGATTCTGTAGTGATCTTGTACACTTAAGCAATTACAGATTCCTGTTCAGTTTTTCTTCTTGGCATGCCAGTCAGGCAACTCCCTTAGCAATCAGTTTTGAAACCATACTCAGTGTGTCTTACATGTATGTGGTGTGGGTGTGTGCACGCATATTTATATGTGTTTGTAGATGCAATAGAACCTCAGAATTACAAACTTCTCAGGAATGGATGTTGTTCATAACTCTGAAATGTTCGTAACGCCAAACAAAACATTTGTGGCTGTTCTTTTGAAAGTTTACAAACTGAACATTGACTTAATACAGCTTTGAAACTTTACTTTTTAGTAGTTTATGTTTAACACAGCACTGTACTGTATAATCTTTGGGTGATTTAGGGTAACTCTGGGGTTGTACTGTAGCGTACAGACACATAAACAGCTTACAGAAATTGAGAGGAAAAAAAGCACAGTATAAAAAGGATGTATACAGAAATAAATGTCCTTAGGTGAATACTACCAAAAACATCACTTGTCTGGGAGTAAACTAAAATTACAAGGGGCTCAAAAAGCTGTCATGGTAGAAAGTTTTCTGACTGATTCTCTGCTTCAAAGATGTCTCTTTCTTTCCCCATCTCAGAATATGTCTACGCTGCAGTTAGACACCTGTGGCTGGCTCATGCCAGCTGACTCAGGCTTGCTGTGCGGCTGTTTAATTGCACTGTAAACTTCCAGGCTCAGGCTGCAGCCCGAGCTCTGAGACCTTCCCATTCTGCTGGGCCCTATAGATTGGGCTCCAGCCTGAGCCCAGAAGTCTACACTGTAATTAAACAGCACTGCAGCCTGAGCCAGAGTCAGCTGGCATGGGCCTGCTGTGGGTTTTTAAGTGCAGTGTAGACATACCCTTAGAGTCCAGGCTGCATGTTCTAGAAAGCCATGCATGTGCCAGCATCTTTTTTGGAAACCTTGTTTAGGTGTTCAGACTTCTGTATACTGGGCTAGACCCCTGCCCCTGCACTGGGAACTTTCTACTGCTCTGGCAGTGAAAAGCAATCAAAACAATGGCATGCTACCTAGCTGGAGAGTTCCCTAGAGTAGGACCAATCCTGTGTGATGTAGTTTGTGTAACCCTTATGTATTTGACCAAGGTAAAGGGGTATGGCTAGAAGTCTGTTGTGCTGCAAGTACCCTGGCGTTTGACCCAGCTCCTTGAAGGCTGTTCAGGCTAGACACAATTTAGAGCAGCCTCATGGCCTTGAAGCCTGAATTGGGCCTCAGCTGATCCCAAGCTCAGTGTATTGGTGCTGTAAAGATCAGGGGCTGTTGTACAGTCTGCACATATGGTGATTATAAATGGTATCAAAATGATAGTGACTTTTGTCCCCACAGAAAGACTGAGACCACAAAATTCCTTTCCATTTGTAACTCTTAAATTAGAGGTGGAGACCAGACTTCCAAAGTTGGAAGGCCAGTGATGTGCTTGAAATCTGATAACCTAGTTTTGAAAATATAAATAAATAAAAGATTGAGGAGTATTATAAAGCCTACATTTTATCTTTAAACAACATATGAAAGGCATATTGAATGCAATTTTTTCAATAGAAAATGCTAGGAACAAAATTTTATCAAGGACTGAAAGTACTAAAATCTTTTTAGTATCAGCTGCTGAAATGGTGCTGTATCTGTTCCACCAATTCCATGAACTGTATTGATATGTCCACTTTTTCTAATTGAAAAATAAACAATCGGGAATAGGCAATAAAATGAACTTATTTTTAGAAAATGCATTTTTAATTACTGAGCTGCTTAATTATTGAGTACCACTGAAAATATCCCGTGAACCTTATCACTATGCAAATGTATTCAGTTTTGGAAACAATTAAATGATAATAAAGCATTCTTTTTTCTCTTACAACATATTACCGTAATGAAGCTGTTACCTCTCAGTGTGCATTTTAATGAGTTTTAAGTAACATTTTAATGAGCTCGACATTACCATAAACCCAAGGATTAGACAAAATTGAATTTACTGGAGAAAGGGAAAGGTTCATTAAGAGTTAATTATATTGTTTAAGAAGGAATATAATTCATTTTATGATGTCCCGTCAGCCAAAACCCCATCAGCAGATCTCTATATATTAATAGGTGTAATAATGTCATTATTATATTGATGTGAACACATGGATTTACTCGCTATTATTCTGAGTTTTTTAATAAAAAGTATTTGATACTTGAAGCCCTAAGTCAACTTTATTCTTCTCCAGTTCATTCCTAAATAAGGTACAATGTACACCGGACTGTGTTATCAAGTTGTAATCTCACCTAGAATTTTTTGAAACATCAGGAACAATGAAAGTGAAGTTTAATGGATTTATCATTGTTACTGGGATCTGAAGACAGGCTATAAATAATGGCAATATATTTATTATGAAAGAGGCTAACAGAGACACCTGCCTGTTTTAAAATGGTATGATGGCGGATCCATCTTGACTCGATAGTAGTGCTCAGATGGTTAATTAAAAAAGAACATGAAATGTGTTTCAGTATTTGAAGTATAATATTATTTGATGTTCTGAACGAGTGGAGCATTCTTTCTCATACTGGTAGTAAATACTGTGACCAGCAATAAAACAAATGCTTGGTTGATACCACAGCCTGTTGGGTCAATAGAAATATGAGACCCTTGTGTGTTGTATTTGTTTTAGTTATTTACTGCCTTGTACAGTAACTATAACAAAAAGCCAGCTAGACATTGAACAAAAGAAATCAAAACTAACTCATAAACAGCCATTCCCTTTATAAAAATGAGACTGACTGTAGACAGCCAACTAACTGGAATAATAATAATTATTAATAATAAAATGTTCTTTCTACTGAAAGCCTAACTGTGAATAAAGGAAAACTCTATGTTGTAATCTACAACTTGCCAGATTTGAACCTTATCAGACTATGAAGCATGATTTCAAAAGGCATGGGCCTTTAAATTAAAATTCTTTATTGCTGAGTTCTAGGCTAAAATAACCCAGCAGATCTCAACTATCATGGTAGTATGAAAAGGAAGGGTAATCTCTTAAATAATAGAGGCTAAGACCATTAAGGGCTACAAAAATTTAATAATGTCTCTGGAACAGAGAACATGTAGTTGATGGCAGCGTGTTGAGCATAGACAATAAGGTCTGCATTTGGGAAAAAAAGTGGCAGTATCTTGGTTAGCTGTAGATGAAAAAAGGGCATTACTGGCTCACCTCGGATCTTACATATGTGCAAAACCAAAGAAGGCTCTAATGGGGCACAACGGCCGTGAACTATACAGGAAAAGAACAGCACAAAGTTCCCAGTTGTTCTGACCACAGCATCGCTCTTTTGGGTCAGTTCCAACCAGCTTATGCCATGCTTAGGCACTGAGAGAGCACAAAACAGGAAAATTAGATTTTAATAAAAGTCTAATGTAGGATTGAGTGCCACCTGCATACTGGTCCCACTACAATTCGTAAAACCTTCCATTTTCCCCTAACAGCTTTACATGGAGATTGAGAGTGGTGAGACCAAACCCTCTAGCCTGTATTTGAAAGCTGTTGGGGAGGAAGAAAAAGTGCTCAACATCTGGAATCTTTCAGAGAGGAAGGTGTAGAATCACTGATGCCATTATATTTTCTCAATTTCCCATTCTAAATATAGAGAACACAACACATTCTGAAGTGCAGGTAAATACTGTACTGGAATGAATGTACACTGTGTCAAATTCCATTGAATCTAATAATCTAATCTCTGCCTATTTGGTTGTTATACTATTTTCATCGCCATAGTCTCTGAACATTTTATCTAATCTATAAAACTCTCACTGGCTAATCTAATTGAGAAAAGACAGTAGTTCCATGTGTTTATACAAATTCACACTTTCATGCATGTCACTTGAACTTTTAATATGATTTATGGTCATTGTAATAAAATAATCATGGATGATTCATAAGATATTCACTTGTTGCTCCAGGTCTTCAACTATGGCAGTGCCACACATGGACATATTGAGGAGTGGGAAGAACAGTAAAGGTGGTTTTATTCCACATTTATCTCCCTTAATTCTTGGCCTGATTGGGCCCTTTCTGGTCCCACCAGAGTTTAGAGCAGTCAGAGGGCTACTCCAGGAGCCGGGGATTGTGGGAGCCTAGTAGCGTTCTGACAAGACCCTCAAAATGCCTCATGTGCTATGGGTTGGGATGGGGGAGGAGTGCCATAGCACTGACTGTTCTGTCTCTTTGCCAGCAGAGGGATTCCCTTACATTAGGGCAGCCTGGTTCTCAACCTGTGGCCCAATTAGCACACAGCTGTGGCTCAGCTATATGCAAAAAAAATATTTAAAATTTGTGCTCTGGTTTGTCACGGGGTGGGGATGGCAGAGGGGGAGAGCACATAAGGCAACCTGCAGAAGAGCTCCTGCCAGCAAGGGCCTGGAAAGTGCTGCAGGAGGACTGGGGGCAGGAGATTGGGCCTCTGGGCAGTGAGGGGGTATGGTGCTCGGAACTAGGGGTCATATGCAGCCCACAATGATAAACGGGTTGAGAACCATTGCATTAGGTGAATCCACACACATGAGGATTCAGAAGGGTGTGGGGAGTCTGGTCCTTTAGTTCTAATACCATTGTGCAAAAATTTGTTGTACATGAACTATCACTTTAGTTAGAATATCTAGGGAGATAGGGGCAGAGGTAGGGGGGAGTTCACGACCATTCAAAATATTATGCCCCAGAATTTGTGTGAGCATTTAAAGAATCTGATGGAACCAAATACAGAAAGTCATTTTCATTTTTATGCACAGAGTTGTATTACTGGAAGGTGAAACTGGACACCCAGGTTCTGGCCTCCCCCAGGATGCCGAGATTCCCCTTATAAATTGTTGCTTTAGGCTATTATTGTTGGCCTTTTCTCCTGCTGCTTTAGTTTTTCTTCCCTCTTGCTCTATGTATTGAATAATAATTAGGGCTATGTGAATTCCTGCTTCTCCTTCTTTCACCATCTGAAAATAAACAGGAGAAAATTCTCTCCTCCTGTGGCACTGACAGTCACAAATGCAGTGTTAGGTTTCTGAAGTCATTTAAAATTGGTCTTTAGGAAATCTGCATTCATATAAAAATAATAAGATATGCGTATTACTTCTCCTTAAGTCATTTGCTTGGAAATTAATTCTGGAACGTTTCATGCCTACTTTTCAAAACTTGCCAAATATTTCTTACAGGTTTTGCTTGTTGTGAAAAAGGCATATTTTCAGTTTTGCGACACTATGTAAAAGACAGTGTCTCGGCTACTACTATTCAGCGGATCACATATTTGTTTCATTTCCTAGTATGCAGTGATGAAATTATAATTTACATGGTTCCCTAATAAATACAATTATTAGATCTAAGTTGTAGCACTTTTTTCCCCCCCTGCAGCATGGTGTAGATCTGTAATCTAAATACAATATTAAATGTGGGTAGAGGATTATGGGCAGGTGAATTTAATCTATTGTCAGTAGTGATAAGGCATTAAGAAGATGAAAAATGATTTTTTTTATCCTAGGTAACATTTTTTCTCACTTGTTAAAAGTGTGAAAGGGCCATGTTTTGCTAAATATCTGAAAACAGAAATAGAGGATACTGGGCCATCTCAGTCCAGTAGAACTCATGGGATGAATCCAGTCTGCTGCATATTGGGCTAGAGTTAGTATTCAACAGGTTCTGCTTCTCAGACAAACATTAATTGGTTCCCTCTTCAAGATCCAATCAAAAATACCCTTTTTTGTTTTAAATTTGCTACATGGACTTGCTTCGAGGCATTCGGTAACATTTTTAACCCCCTGAATTTGGAACCTAGTTCCTGAATTTGGACCCTAAAACTCATTGGCTTTCAATAAGATTTAGGCCCCTAAAAGCCTATGAGACTCTCGAGCATGGCACTTCAGAGCCTAAATCACTTAGCCATTTTTGAAAATTTTACCCATTGGCTCCATCTTTCCTTTTCTCCTTCCTTCTTCACCTCGCACTGTCCTCCCCATCAAATCTTAACATTGTTAGTGTGTGAATGTCCTTCACTGCAGCTTCTGCCATTTGGACCAGAGTTCAAGTATTGTTGAGAAATTAAGACACAGAGGCAAGGAACTGAAGATACAACTTAAAGTAAAACTGAAGTGAGGTAGACAACTGATGACATGGGGAAATACTGGAAAACTAGTCCAGATAATAGGAGCTGGAGAGAAGCAGTTCTCACACCAGCAATGTTAAGAAATGGAAGCTATTATTTATGTCTACGCTTTCATTGTCTGTATTATATAAGAGAGATTTTAAGTCATGCAAGCTGGAAGCATATGTTTAAACATTCCAGACATATTTGGAGATTTCCTGTACAGTTCTTAATTTGATGATACAGAAATACATTAACGGCCTGTTTATTTCATACTTGAATTATTTTACTTTACAAAGTATCTCAGTAGTACCAGGAGTACAAAATGAAAGCTACAGGAAAAATAAACTTCTTAAATATGCCTATGGCTTCCACTGCTAACCATCATGACTAACCTTTGGAAGGAAATATAATTAATTGACATTCCACAAAGTTTGAAGACTCTCATAGATGGTGTACTAAACACTTGACAGTTCTGAAACTCGTTGTTCCTTATTTGTGCTGCAAAACAGGAACTACTGTATTTCTCACGTTCACTTAATGCAAGTGACATCCTTTGGAGATACAGCACTTTTTTAGTTATACATAGCAGGACGTATGATACATACATTAGTTGGGGAAAATAAATGACTTGCCCATGGTTTTTTTCAATATGTAGCCTATTAAGTCTAAAGAACATGTAAAAGCTAATGTCAGACATCAGTTTAAAGGATCATTAAATAACTATTCCAGTAAATGGTTAAATGTCTGATCCTTGTTAAATCTTAAGACAGTCATGTACTGTACGCACATGTGCCAAAGTTATGTTTCTGAAATCTTGTTACCAACTCATTTGTAAAGCCTCTGTGAACTTTTAAGTATAAAATAAATGTTGTAACTTTTGTTCTCAGAACATATAATTTTTTGATGGCAGACTACTAGTTAGCAGTAGCAATCTGTTTTTACAGTGCATGCATCAAAAGAGAATGTATTCAGTGACATCAGAAAAATATAATTGTGCTTTCCATTGTGGGGGAAAGATTTTCCAACCCCTCTCCTGGCACTCACTATCACAAATGCAGAGTTAGGTTTCTGAAATCATTTAAATTTGGTCTTTAGGAAATCTGCATTCATAAAAAATGCTTGGATATGCGTATTGCTTCCCTTTCCCTTGCTTGGCTGTCAAAACACAGTGATGCTTTTGAAGATTTATGGTAGATGGATAATGAGATTGCTGAATGTTAACTGCAGCATTCGGAATTCATTAGGGGGTAGAAAAAGAGAAGGTTATTGGTACTTCAGCACAGTGCAGATAGGTGATATAACTTTGTTTTCAATCAGGAAGCTTAAACATAAATATGTTACATTTTTGATTAGAAAAACACCCAGTCTTTATGTCATGGAGCAGTCAAATAAAATCACAGAAAATAGGGAGATGTCAAGTTGCATTCAGTTGAACACAGTGAGTCAGAAGGACATTATACAATTTTTCAGTAGCACATTCATACAGGAACCAAGCTATACTGGATGCATTTTATTAAGTACAATGCGGGCATGTGAAAAATCCAAAGCAGGTGATAGCAAACAAGCTCTCATGCCTATATAATTGTGTGTGAAAGAAAATATGCTAGTCCCCCCAAAAGGGTTAACTATTGATGACAAATTTAAGAATCTTACTTGCGGGATTGTAACTAATAGCTGCAGTTCATTCTATAAATAAGGAAGGAGAAAAGTCAGGAGACTGACACCTTTGTGAAATAATCTCAATAAATGGGAAAAATAACCCTAACTATACATACAATATGATGGGGGCTAATTTAGCTACAACTAATCAGGAAGAAGAACTTGGGGTCATCCTGGATACTTCTCTGAAGACGTTCACGCAGTATGCAGCGGCAGTCAAAAAAGCAAACAGGATGTTAGAAAAGGGATAGAGAATAAAGTGGAGAATATCTTACTGCCCTTATATGAATCCATGGTGCGCCCGCATCTTGAATACTGCGTACAGATGTGGTCTCCTCATCTCAAAAAAGATATACTGGCATTAGAAAAGGTTCAGAGAAGGGCAACCAAAATGATTATGGGTTTGGAACAGGTCCCAAATGAGGAGCAGTTAAAGAGACTAGGACTTTTCAGCTTGGGAAGAAGACTAAGGGGGGATGTGATAGAGGTATATAAAATCATGTGTGGTGTGGAGAAAGTGAATAAGGAAAAGTTATTTACTTGTTCCTATAGTATAAGATCTAGGGACCACCAAATGAAATGAATGGGTTTAAAACAAACAAAAGAGGTGGTTCTTAACACAGCACACAGACAACCTGTGGAACTCCTTGCCTGAGGAAGTTGTGAAGGCTAGGACTATAACCGGGGTTAAAAGAGAACTGGATAAATTCATGGAGGTTAAGTCCATTAATGGCTATTAGACAGGATGGGTAAGGAATGGTGTCCCTAGCCTCTGTTTGTCAGAGAGGGGTGATGGATGGCAGGAGAGAGATCACTTGGTCGTTACCTGTTAAGTTCTCTCACTCAGGGGTAACTGGCATTGGCCACTGTTGGTAGACAGGATACTGGGCTGGATGTACCTTTGGTCTGACCCAGTATGGCCATTCTTGTGGTCTAAGCTAGTTAACGGCAAGAGCCCAATGAAGCTACGGAAAATGTGTAAAGATTTCCCTAAGATTGTTCCAAATTCTGAGTTTCTTAATGAATTTGTAAGAAACCTCTAATTCTCTTTAGTGGCAGTCTGTCTGGAAAGCATGTCAGGATTTGGTCCCCATAATTTTACGGTCTACACTAATTTACCCTTTATCCAGAACAGAATCAAACTTATCTTCTGTATTAAACAATTTAACATATTCTGTATTTGGAAGTGAATCTCTTCTTTCAAAGTGTAGACATTAATAGCCAGAAAGATGTTTACATTGTGCAAAAGTCTACAGCTTTTGTATGTGGGCTGATCCAGTCTATAGTGCTAGAATCATTGCAGAGCATTTTTCAGAATTCTATTGGTCCTACTTGAGAGATGTAAATAAAGAGAATGCTGCCTTTAAATAGGAGCATTAAGAAAGAAACTTAAATACAGAGTTCAGCTGAGTATTTAGCAAGGAAGTGGGTAAAGGAAATTCTCAACTTTAGGTTGTTACATAAAACAAGGAAGTAGATGAATTTGTCAGAAATGAAGATGCAAGATTTTTTTTTTGGCAAATGTTCATCTGCATCTTTGTTCCTCACTGTAACTTCCAGTAGTCCTGCTATTAACATCAGTGGGTGCTGGACACCACAGAAAATAAAGCCAGTGATTTTGATGTTAATTTTATCAACTCAAGTTTGAAAGTTTTGCTCATTGTGTTTAAATATTAGATGCCTTAGAACTATCTGTTTTGTGGGAAGGGAGGGCACAGAAGGGAGATTCCAGGGAGAGAGAAAAATTAAGATGTATGGATAGAATTGTTTCATGGGTTTTTTTTAAGATTTCCAGGAAGCGCCAGCACCTCTTTAGGGAAACTGTGCTACATGTAGTGATATGAAAAGTACTCTCTGCTAAGACTAATACACACCTTGTTAACAAGCTATGTTGCCTCAACAGAGCACATTTCTGAACCAGCAGCTGAAGCAGAAATATGTGGCCTCAAAGAAGGGGCAATATTCTTCACAAAGGAGGTTGCTGCTTCTCTTCCTCATCCACACGGTTTCTTCAGGCAATTTCAGATTGTTCTGTGGCCATGTCAATTTGTAATAAATAAAGCAGAACATTCTCTGATGCCCCCCAGCACTATTCTGTGTCTAATGTGTAATAATATTTAGGCTGTTCAGTTTATAAGTCATGACATGTGGCAGTTATTTGGCACTATAGTTCATACTGATTGTGCATATCAACATCCCTCATATGAGAGAAATGCCAAAGCAGCAATGGCGTGGGCTGAGGAGAGAGTGAAATTGGCTGATTTGGTTAAATGCATGTGGTAGAGTGCCTCAAGTCAGGTGGAGAGCAGTCTCCATATCATGTTCCCAACATTGTTGTGGTACAAAAGCTTAAAGTTTCAGAGAAGCGCTAAGCAGAATGGGAGGGACAAGACAAACTACCAGGACACAAACTGCAGCAGCACATTAATATTTACTGGGTCTGTTTTTATACCCTCTAGTGAGATTGACAGATGTAGCTGTAGTTTAAGGCAGTATCATTCAATGAGGAGGAAAAATTATGGACAGTTTTGTTTTTTTTAACAAATCATCTCAGACATTCATTAGATGGGGGGAAGGAGGAGAGCTGAGTGCTGGTGGGAAAAAAATGCAATTATTCCAAGCCTTCTGACAGGCCTGTACTTCTTCCTTCCAGCTTAGCTGCTTTGACCATAGACTTGGGGCTCGTGGGACATGGACCAGATTGAAAAACTAGAAGGAGACAGATGGTTATTTGTAATCATCATGTAAATGTAAATCCTATAAAAAATGTTGTTTTTTCTCCTAAGGGCTTGAAAACTCCTATAGTGGAAAGTAGGATTAAGGGATAGCTATCTAGCCTAGAATAATTTTGACCCCTGCACCTCCTCCCTCATAAAACATTGTTTTTTCTCTGGCTCTTTTAAATACATTGTTAGACCCCTGATTCAGTTTCTATATAATTCCCTGAGTTTATGGGCATCAGTTTGACCAGGGCCTGGATTTGGGCCTAAGCTGGCAGGTGCTGGTAAGCAGTTGCCTTGGTAGCAGGACTTTTTTGTTCATTATAGCAGGTGCATTGCCTGCAAGTGTTTATCTCAGTACTTCTATTGCTGGATGTAGTTGCTGCTAGTTAATATACTTGTCCATACTTCCCAAATTGCCTTTCAGAACTTCAAATGTGATATGATTCTCCACAGACGTCTATCTTGTTTGAGCAGCGTCACAGACAACCGAACATTAGAGCTGCAAGGAGACTGATCAGATTTTAATTAACTTTTGTCCCCAACATCATCATCAAACTATATGTACAAGACGTGTAGCCTTTTCAATCATCAAATCCTTAAGGATCCACTAAGGTTTCTACTTAGTGGTGCTGCAGCAAAATGCCAGTCATAGGGTTCTGAATATGGCTAGGGTAGGAATATGCCTAGCTCAGGCTGAATGGATGGCATGACACTGTTTGTGCTGCCGTAATTGACATCTGGATTTAGAAGTGACCTGAAGATTCTTTCTTCCTGAGGATGTCAGGCGCACTGTGGAAATTATGGTATGGAGTTACACTGCACCGGATGTTGGTCATATCCTCGTCAGCATCCTTTGTCACATGTTAAGGGTCAAGATGAGGTCAGTTAATGCTCAGATTGTGAGAACAGAGCAAAAAAGAACATTGGATGAAGAAGATGGATCTGTCTGTCATCTTCCACCACTTATCTTTGACTTTTTGGACAGCCATTATTTGTAGACTTCCAGAAAGACTTAGAGAAGTGTTGGGTTCTGGAATAAAAAAAAAAAAAAGGCTCCAGTCAATGTCACGAGATGCTGTTCTGCTAATATACCCTAATGGTCTCTTGAAAATATGGAGAAATTGTGAATAATTTGTTGAAAACATGTTCTGCAGTTCTCAGCCTTTTCTGTTTTCACAAACCATTGAGTTGTTGAATATGGGGAATGCACTATGCTGAGGTGCAACCTTTCCATGTGTGTTTCCACATTAATATGTGTAAACTGAACTTTCAGCTGATGCTGGTTTCTTCCACTGATTACTGTGTTGCTTAGTTTTTTGTTGCTGCTGAGACATTTGAACTGCAAGTTACCACTCTGAAACCTCTGCCTCTAAGGCCAGGTCTGCTCTACAAAGCTAGGTTGATATGAGCTGCCTTGTGTCAACCTAACTGTGCACGTGTCTACACTTAAATTTGTCTCAGTGTCATAGTCATACCACCTCCCTGAGTGGCATTGAGGCATGCTCAATGTACTGTGGTTGATACAGTGTGAGTGTAGACTATGTTCCCTATGATGAGCATGACAGTCCTCCACCAGCTGTCCCACAATGCCCAAAACTGACTGATGTAGTCACAATTGTGAGCTCTGCTGCCCATCGGGTTCAGTTGTGCCCTCCACTTTCCTTTAAAGCCTTGTGAATGTTTGAAATACCTTTTCCTGATTGTCCAGCTTGGCAAGCACATCTAGCAGCTCTCCATTCTTGTGTGCAGCTGTCCAGTTGACCATACTCCCTACATGCCCTGGCTTGGAGTGTGCAAGACGTACTGGATCTCTTAGGCCTGTGGGAAGAAGAGGCTGTGCAGGTACATCTCTGAGCCAACTGTGGAAATATGCACATCTGTAATCAGATTGCCCTGAGGATATAGGAGAAGAGGTACAACAAGGATCAGCAGCAGTGCTGTGTGAAAGCGAAGCAGCTACGGCAGGCATATCAGAAGGTCAAGGAGGTGAATAGTTGATTTGGTGCCTAAGTATAGACCTACCACCTTTACAAAGAGCTATGTGCCATACTTAATGGAGACTATCACCTGGAACACTACTGTTAACTCAGAGGAACCCAAGCCACAGACCCTGGTGTGAACAGTGAGGAGGAGGGAGATGAGGGACTAGGGAATCCAACTATGCTACAAGATGGGACCCGTTTGAGACCCCACCACAGTCCAAGTGCTCCCAGTAGTCAAGCACAGGTGAGCACGATGCATGGAAAGGAACCCCGGGTAAGTGTGTACTTGTGTTTCCAATTACAGTGACTACTGTTGGCAGCCCCAATTTAACAGAACTTAGACTTTTCATGAATGTACTTGTACTAGAAGAGATAACACTGGTCTACAATTTTTTAGAAGTCGTCTGCTTCAGAGATAAAATGTGATATTTGTTACGTATTTTGATGTGTTGAATTCAAATATGACAATTAAAACAACTGATTGGCTACTGTTTCTAACATATTTAAGTTTTTACATTTTATGTCTATGTATATTGTGTAGATAGTAGAGTTTTAATTATAAATTGTAAACCTAGGTCTTTTCATGTGTTTATGGTTGCTTTACATGATAATATTTCACCTGTCCTATTTATGTAACACTTTAAAAATCAGCAAAAGGGTTTTATAAATAAAATGTATTATGAAACAAAAGGCAAAAAGCTATTATGTACATAGTTTAGTCCTATTCAGTGTCTACTCGGCGCTTCTTGGCTTGTCTCTTGTATTCATTAAATGGAGCATCTCTTGGCACTGTCCAGCAATAGTCTGCAAGCATTGATGGGCTCCATTTGCCCTGATAGCGTTTCTCCATTGTTGCAATGTCCTGGTGAAATCGCTCGCCGTGCTCGTTGCTCACTGCTCCACAGTTCAGTGGAAAAAAAATCTAGATGAGAGTGCAAAAAATTTATCTTTAGTGACATGTTGCAACCAAGGCTTTTGTATGCCTTGAGGAGGTTTTCCACCAACAACTTGTAGTTGTCTGCCTTGTTGTTTCCGAGAAAATGTATTGCCACTGACTGGAAGGCTTTCCATGCCGTCTTTTCCTTGCCATGCAGTGCATGGTCAAATGCATCATCTTGAAGAAGTTCACGAATCTGAGGACCAACAAAGACACCTTCCTTTATCTTAGCCTCACTTACCCTTGGAAATTTTCCACGGAGGTACTTGAAAGCTGCTTGTGTTTTGTCAATGGCCTTGACAAAGTTCTTCATCAGACCCAGCTTGATGTGTAAGGGTGGTAACAAAATCTTCCTTGATTCAACAAGTGGTGGATACTGAACACTTTTCCTCCCAGGCTCCAGTGACTGTCGGAGTGGCCAATCTTTCTTGATGTAGTGGGAATCTCTTGCACGACTATCCCATTCGCAGAGAAAACAGCAGTACTTTGTGTATCCAGTCTGCAGACCAAGCAAGAGAGCAACAACCTTCAAATCGCCACAAAGCTGCCACTGATGTTGGTCATAGTTTATGTACCTCAAAAGTTGTTTCATGTTGTCATAGGTTTCCTTCATATGGACTGCATGACCAACTGGAATTGATGGCAAAACATTGCCATTATGCAGCAAAACAGCTTTAAGACTCGTCTTCAATGAATCAGTGAAGAGTCTCCACTCATCTGGATCGTGAATGATGTTGAGGGCTGCCATCACACCATCGATGTTGTTGCAGGCTACAAGATCACCTTCCATGAAGAAGAATGGGACAAGATCCTTTTGACGGTCATGGAACATGGAAACCCTAACATCACCTGCCAGGAGATTCCACTGCTGTAGTCTGGAGCCCAACAGCTTTGCCTTACTCTTGGGTAGTTCCAAATCCCTGACAAGGTCATTCAGTTCAGCTTGTGTTATGAGGTGTGGTTCAGAGGAGGAGGATGGGAGAAAATGTGGGTCTTGTGACATTGATGGTTCAGGACCAGAAGTTTCATCCTTTTCCTCTTCCTCGTCTGACTCAAATGAGAATGATTCTGGTGCATCAGGAACCGGCAGTCCTTCTCCGTGGGGTATTGGGCGTATAGCTGATGGAATGTTTGGATAATGCACAGTCCACTTTTTCTTCTTTGACACACCTTTCCCAACTGAAGGCACCAAGCAGAAGTAACAATTGCTGGTATGATCTGTTGGCTCTCTCCAAATCATTGGCACTGCAAAAGGCATAGATTTCCTTTTCCTGTTCAACCACTGGCGAAGATTTGTTGCACAAGTGTTGCAGCATATGTGTGGGGCCCACCTCTTGTCCTGTTCTCCAATTTTGCAGCCAAAATGAAGGTGATAGGCTTTCTTAACCATAGTGGTTATACTGCGCTTTTGTGATGCAAAAGTCACTTTACCACAAACATAGCAGAAGTTATCTGCACTGTTCACACAAGTACGAGGCATCTCTGCTCACTTTGGCTACACAGAAATGTGTCCCTTTGCAAAATCAAACACTGACAAATAAGAGAGCACGACACTGTATGATTTCTAGAGCTGATATAGGGCAATTTGTTCAGCAGAGTGATGTAAGCTTCATTATGATTGCATCATTCATGACTTCTAGGAATAACATGATGCAATTCATATCATGTATGACGCAATACCAGCTTCAGATTGCCTCATTCATTGTTTTGCCTAAAAAGCAAGTACTGTCCAAACCCAGTCATAGATTTATTCATAGATCCAGTCAAAGATGTATTTTAGTCATTTATGGTTTAAATTGAGATCCCTTCCCTTTATAACTCACTTATCCTCCGCCATTCCCATGTCAAGGTTCGTATATACTGACCCAATAGCCTGTCTTGAAAACTAGAGCCAATCAACAATTTTAAGCATCATTTTTTTCTCAGTGACCCAGAATTAGTAAAGTTTGACTACATTTATTTCAGAAGCATTTTGGCTGTAGAGCAGTGTAATGGTCCAACAAAGAGAGGTAGCATCATTATTATCTTTTCATTCCCATTTAAAGCAAGTTGGGGGGACCCCAGGGAGAGCATTTTGTTTATTTACACAGGGCTGGCCTTGAATCTTCCTGAGAGATCTTGATGAAATGTTCATGGAGGTACTCTGCATCATCTCCTGAGCTTTCTAGCAATGGCAACCTTACTTCTACCTCCACAGTAGGATGCTTTCCTACATCAGTCAGCAATAACTTCAGCAGGCACCATTGCAGTAAATAGGCTAGAAGCATATAGGTCCAGATGGCTTTGGCCTATCCTCAGGAGTGATATATCAGTTAAAATCACCACCACCTGTGGAAAATGGTGCCTATTATTCAGTGCCATTGCTCTCTATCCACAGTGTCATGCAACTGAGCAATTCCCTCCTCATTTTCCTCACCTCCTGATAAGCCATTTTCAGCAACACTGATGCTGTTAGTGGTGTTGTGCACAAGCACTCTGAAGCAGAAGTGTCAATAATCATGTCTTGTTTAAAACTTTAGGGAGCAAGTTCTGAATCTCAAGTTACACTTTCACTTGTGATTATTCTGACAATGATACCTTTGTGTATTTTATCTGTGGCTGCTGCTCTTGTGGTCTTGGGGTCTCTCACTCCACTCCTGCCGAATACCGGAGCCAGAAGATAGGGGTGGTGGAAAGGACTCGGGATCACATATTCAATGAGATACTGCAAGACAGTACAGCATCAGACCATGAATAAAGCGTCTGAAGGGTGAATATTGCAGACAGCCTGGAAGGAAAAGAAGACAAAAGAAAGGCTTAGGAGTCCCAGCAAGAAAAGGAAAGGGAGATGCATACACCAGGACATAATGGGGCTTCTCCAGTAGCAAAAACAGATATTGCAGACTCTTATGGACATATAGGTTCAACAATCCCAGGCTCGCTTTCCTTTGTTATCCATGGAGAGCTCCTTTGCAGCATCTCCCTACCTCCCACAACATTCCACGTGGCATCAAGAGTCGCAGCCCTACCCCTACCACTGCAAAACAAGGGTAATTAAGGACAACCACATCTTCACATATGCTGACCTGTGAAAGCCACAGTTGCTCCATGTGTAGCTAAAATGGACATGTATGTTTTTTCCCCCATGTTGAGTTCTATTCCATTAATTTATTAAGTTTTTAGCATGTTTGCTTTTAAATTGCACAGATTTTTCTTTGTACTGGTTTTGTTACTCAATAAACTTCTACTATTTGGAAACAATTCATATTTATTAGTTCACAACATATGCTTCAGCATGCCTAGCCGTTCTGAAAGCTCTCACTTAATTGTTACTCTACAGTGTGAGATGACTCTTAGGATCAGTGACAAACATGGTAATAATCATAAATGTAGAGCAAGCACCTTAAAATTAATAGATGCATTAATATTATTATATTCATAGATGTACAACAAGTACCACATGGTTCCCAACAGGCCCCAAATAGCAGAGTCCCATAGAGCACATCATTGTGGCTTGCAGATGAAGTGCTCTTTCAAAGCCTCCCTGAGATGTATAGCTCCATGTTCTAATAGCCCTTGTGTCTGGCTGTTCAAACTCAGCAAATAGCCATTTCACCTCCACCCCAGAAGCAACTGTCCCCATTTGCTTTACAGGTATTATGTGGCAGACAGCTAAAACCATTGGTATTTTTTTCACTGAGATCCAGTCTTGTGAATAAATACCGCCAGCATCCCTTCAATCTACCAAAAGTGCATTCAACTGTCATTCTGTACCTGCTGAGCCGGTAGCTGAATCTTTCGTTGGTATTGTCGAGGTGGCGGGTGTATGGCATCAGGAGCCAGGGGAGCAAGGGGTAGGTTGGGTCCCACAGGGTCACTATTGGCATTTCAGCCATTGCCAGTGGTAAACTATTGCTTGGGAAAGAAAGTCCTTCCTTGTAGCTTTCTGTGTTCTTATGGATGCATACATCATACGCCTTCCCTGACCAGTCAACATTAGCACTGGTGAAGCTTCCTCAGAGATCCATCAAACCTTGCATAACCATAGAAGAACAAATGTACTCTGTAGCAAGATATTTCTGGTGCCAAAATAGGGATATGTGTGCCGTCAATAACCCCACGGCAGTCAGGAACTTCGTTGGTGTAAATCCATCCACTATGTCTTTCACATGATTGAAAGTCATACTCCTGTGTAGCAGGAGACTATTAATGGCTCTGTGAAGGTGCATGACAATGGCCCCCACAATCGCCACTCACTTCTCCTCTCTCAGTGTGGTACTCTTTTTGCTGTCCCTGTGCTGAAGAGCTGGGACAGGCTCAGCACACAGACCTACAAATGTGGCTTTCCACATCTGCAATTTCTGCAGCCATTTCTAATCACCCCAAACCTGCACTACAATGTGATTCCAGCAGTCAGTGTTTTTCTCAGGCTCACTGCTGCTCCACCATATGCAGCTGCTCCATGAATGCTACCAACAATCTTGAATTGATTCTCGCTATGTTTCATAGCAATCTGTCCTCCAAGAATCTGTCATGTTCACCAGTGATTCAGTGGTTCTTGGGGCTGTGCAAAAACTGGAGGGTAGTGTCCTGTGCATGCAGTGCTTATAACAATAGTGCAGAGCTGTGCAGGCTCCATGCTTCTGTTAGAGATTGGGGACAGCGACGAGGACAAAGTGGGTTCATGGGATTTTTTAAAAAGGCACAAAAAGTATGTGATATAGTTAGCATTATGGGATGGAATCAGTTGCATGCTGGAAGTTGATATACTTGCTCCTAATCACCCCCATGCAAATTGTTTCTTTCCCCACCATGCATTGCTAAAACTTCCCAAAAGACAGTGCACGGCATGGCAGCAGGTTGCATGCTGGAATACTAACCATGGTGCACCACACTGTGCATTAACACAAGTACTCTTGGTAAGCACATGCAGCACTGATGCAAGGAGCCAAACAGGACTTGCACAAGGGATATGCTAACTTCTCTGGCTTTATGCCAACATAACTTGTGGCAGCAAAAAATTGTGGTGTATGCATAGCCTAACAGACCTCCATTTCTTTTTATTTCCCAGGGATGATACTTTTGGAAATGTTTGGGAGAGCCATGCTGATCTGATTGATATTGCTTTATATTGTCATTATAATGTATGAGGGAGCCCTGAGTCAAGTATTCTTCCTAAATGGCATCAAGTCATCTCTATTTATACTTATTCATCCCCTTCTTTTACCCCATCCTCTTGTTCTTCATCCTCCTTATTCTCTTCCTTTCCCTTCCTTTTACCCTCTTTCTTTTCTTCCCCATCTCACCTAATGCAGTGTTTCATGCTTCATAACTTCTGTGTTCTTGGTCATCTTTATTTCACCTCCCACCTCTATTCTTCCCCTTTGTCTCCATTTGTTTTCTTCTCTTCCTTTTTTCCAATTTTTCTCTCCTGCATTTTCTAAAATGTAAGATACTTTCAGAGATACATAGTTAGATACATATATTACAGCCACAAGAGTCAAGTTTCAATGTTTTTTCTCCCCGCTAAGTCTCAGTTCTGTGTTCCAGCCAAGCCACACTTGATACAGAATCAGGGTGGGGGGTTGGAAAGGGTCTTCACATCTTTATCTTGGTTGGCTGGGGCCCTACTCTGCTTCTGGCATAAGTCAGAGCAACTTCCATGTTACTGTAACTTCTCTTGCTTTCCTGTGGCCCTCAGAGACTGTTCTGGCTGCTGAAAACAATCACAGTGCCCTAGCCACCCTCTCCTTCTCAACCCCTGTGTCAGAAACTGTGATTGGGTGGTATGGAACCATCATGCATTGGGGAATATTTCGGTGTATCCTGCTAATTTTGTTACCCTTTTGCATCTCTGGAATTGCAGTAAAGGGCTGTAATATAATGAAGAACCAGGCCATATGTATCTGTTTAACTTTTAAAACAATTCTAAGTTTAGTAGCATATGTAATGATGATGGAACCGCTTGATGTTGTCCATAGGCCCCTTCAAAAGGATGAATGTCACTTGGCAGATTTTTAGTTTTAGAAGCGGTTGATGCTTGGCAGCAGTTTGACAGTTGTGCAAGAGGCTATTTCTCCACTTAAAAATATTTCTTTCTCTCTAGCTCTCCGATATAAGAGATACTTCCAGAAATCGGTGGTTTTGAAAGTTCCTTTTCTGGCCTCTCCCTTGAAATTGCTGCTGATGTTGCCTTTCTTGGCTTCATTTGGAAAATACTGTCTTTCTAATATGATTGCCATAAACACATGTTGTAGTGCCAAATTGTTAGCAGTCCATAATCTTCATCATGTTATTTCTGTATCATGGGTTACCGTCTTTATATTCCATTTTATCTCAAAAAGCCAAAAGACACTATTTTCTCTCAGTTTAGTTATTGTGGATCAGAAATTGGCATTGGACAAGCAATTTGCATTAGTCAGAAATACCTTTTGAATTGAGGTTTTTGGCAAGTCATTTGTTGGGACAGCAGTACTAAACAATGACCTTCAACCTACCAGATGTGTTACTTTGGAAAAGGTTGGGTTCTTGCCAAAATGCAATTTGTTGCGCACCACTTCCCAGCATTTTATTTTTGTACCTCTAGAAATGGCCTAAATAGCCCCTCCTTTTGTGTTATATAGATAACATAATCACTTTCATTAATTTCCTCTTCTCATTGGATTTACATGTGTATCTCAAAATGCTGAATGATAACTGTAACTCCACACTTATACTGAGTTCCACAATTATATGCATTCTCACCTCAGCACACTCCAAGGCTAATCCTTGTGCATGATAATAATAATTTCTTCTTCTCTATACAGAGGAGAGCAGAAAATATGTAGTTTAAAATGTTATTCTCTTATTTTATTAACTGTGAAAGCAGTAATTTAAATCTGCCTATAAACTGAGAGTGACCAATTTCTATTAAACTCTTTCTGACTGCACTTTCACTAGGATAAAGTGTTATCTGATTTCTCGAAGGGCCCCGGTTTCATTAAGGGTGGGGACTGTGTTAAAGCAGTAATGAAGCCCAAACAAAGCTGATATTCAAGAAGGGGAAATGTCCTAAATTCAATTTCAGTAGCTCAATCTAGAGCTATTTTCATTCTGATGTTTATAAGAATGTCAATTAACCTAGAGCTGAGGACACCCATGGAGGAATAATGATGAAGTAGATATCATTTCAACACACACAGCAGCCAGCTAGCTGGACCTAATCCTGCTTTACAGCAGCATGATTTACAAAAGAAGCTAGCATGTGTTGCCTAATTTAGTTTTCAAACCACTTGGCAATGGATATGCTTTTTCTTTTAGGCAGTGTGGGACAAGACTAGTCAGGGCTGCAAGAATACCAACGGAACAGAAGCAACACTACTAGCATACTGTATATCTGCTCAATTTCTTGACAGCTTAAAAAAACCCTGATCATTTAGCATCAATTTGATGAAAAAATAAAATCCTCCCTGAATAAAGGCAAAACTCTACAATTTGATATCAGCACTGTGATATCTAGAACCTTTTAACCTAGCCAGTAGTGAGGGAAAAAAATCACTGACTAGAAAGGTGCCAGTTGAAGAGCCAGGCACATCAGATTTTTAAGAGGTATAACCAATGTCCAGCATGTTGCTATCTTTAATGAAGAGTTCCGTGTCAGTCCAGAAATACTGCCATATGGAATATTTCTCCTCAGAGTGTCAGGCTGGCCAGATGTCATTTGGTAGGTGGATCTACAATAGAAGGTTAAAGGGAGCAGAGTGTATATTGGTCCTTTTGCTTTTAAATGATGAACAATGCATTTACATTTAGCAAATGTAAAATAAAAAAACGCACATCTTGTATGTATTCATTTGGTAAGAGAGGCTACCCGTTGAGTCATCTTTCCTCTGCCCCAAATAACTCATTTTTGCAAGGCATTTTACAGTGTACATAGTATGCCAAGCTGCTATTTGAACAACTTGGGGCTACTTTTACTGGAAAAGCATTTTCTTTGCCTTTACCATGTTGCTATTCCTAACAACTTGTTTTCTCTTCCTTTCCTCATTTGTTCCGTTAGTGCTACGGGATGACTTTCGCCAAAACCCTACCGATGTTGTTGTGGCAGCTGGAGAACCTGCTATTCTGGAGTGCCAGCCTCCTCGAGGACATCCGGAGCCCACAATCTATTGGAAGAAAGATAAAATACGCATTGATGACAGGGAAGAGAGAATCAGTGTAAGTCCTACCAAAATGCCCTTGATAATTGTCCACAATGTTTTTAAAAAGTTTATTTCTCCATGGATGTCAATGAGCACTGAATAACTTACATAGCTGTATCCACAATGATGTAAACCCCCATCATCCAATTGGCTCCTTGCAGGGAAATCTTGGTGCTTATATGGAACTTCACTGATATTACTGTAACACTAGGTAAACATTGGGTGTCCATGCACAGTTCTGATTGTAGGACTGAGGACATAAGTATTGGTCCTGCACCAAACCCCCACTAGCCCTTGGAAGTCTGAAACTGGAGCAGAATTTCCCAGATTGTCTCTACCATGGGCCAAATTAAACCCTCCATTGCTAACCTTTGAACTAGTTAAAAATTTGCACCTCAGGTCCATCTCTAGTCATAGGCAGACCTGGTATCAAAGTCTATTGTTAAGATTGTCTAATATTTTTTTCTAAAATTCACTATTAACTTTGCTGAATTTTAACTAATCAGGAAGCATTTTTTTTATTCTGACAATCTGCCTATAGACTGAATATTTTGAAAACTTTAAGCAGAAGTTTAAGCAGCTGTTTCTGAGAACAGGGTTAGGAAAAACTCCTCATTTTGTCCATGTTAAAAAAGAATTGGTACAACTATTTCTATTAATAACTCTTCTGTGCTTTGGAGTTGGAGTTGCCCAGATGTCAGGGAGAAATAGTGTACCAAATGCAGTATATATCACTAAAGAAAGGTAGCAAGAAATACAGTTGTTCTGAAATGTAAGAGTATCATACAAAAACAAAAAATTGAGACAAGACCAGAAGTAGGGTCAAATATACTTCAGAAAAGCCTAATATCCAATTAGTATTGGTATTATTCAATACCAAATAGATGGGTTGGTAACCCTTAAACAACCAAAGTCAAGGCTTAAAAAACAAATAACTCCCCCCCACCCCCACATTTGAGATCTTTGCAATTTAAGAGCCTCCCTTTCTTTTGGATTGATTATGTTAATTAAAATGTCTGTTCTTTGCTTCAAACAGATACGAGGTGGGAAACTAATGATCTCAAACACGAGGAAAAGTGATGCCGGTATGTACACTTGTGTCGGTACCAACATGGTGGGCGAACGAGACAGCGATCCAGCAGAGCTGACTGTCTTTGGTAAAACTACTTTCTCAGCTTTTATTTTATTTTTACTATGTATGCAAAATATCGAATTGATGTAGCTGAATAGCCAAAGCAGGTGACAAAATCAGGGGAACAAAAGACAAAGTAACTGCTAATGTACAGGCTACATTTCACTAGTTTCAAGAGTTGCAGGTTATAAGCTGGAAGCTGGGATGAAACAGTCTTTTTTTTTGAGAGAGAGAGAGGGCATAGTTCAAATCTAATTGGAGGTCCTTGATGAAATGCATAATAAACTCAGACACCTTAATCTGGTAGATAATGCTTTCCCCCACAAAATTACTGAGTATAATTGAGCCACTTTTAATACTGTGTCTACTTAACAGAGACTTGGACCAACATAGCCTGTTTAAATAATTTCTTATTCCCAGAGGGCTCTGAGATCAAAGCTTTTTAGCACAGCACACAAGAGCTGTGTGATCTGTACAAAGTCTTTAGATAAAAATATCTATATAGTTAAGAAGCTGATCTCAAGAGTTTATCACACTTTACTTTAAAATAGCACTAACCCCCAATCCCACTGTCCACTCTTCAGCCTTTAACTTGCAAACATCAGTTTGGTTCTTGATGCTGCTGAATTAATTAAAAGCAAGCTAATAAGGTAATTGGATGAATGAGTTTTCAAACTATGATGGCTCAATTCTGCAAGGAATCAACGGGTCATTTTGCCCTACCAGTAGATTATAGAGGGAGTATAGTGAAGTGAATTTACAGCAGTATCCATCTGATTAACAACTGGACAAGAAGTAAGTTTAAAATCCTGCTGGGGCAAACACTGTTAATGATAGATAGAAATATCACTACTGCAGTGTTTCTGTATATACCACTTAAGAGGTCTTGGACAGACAAAATTTAAAAAAGAACACTTATATTTGCTCATGTTACTGTCTCTTAAAATAATATGAGGACTCTCAAGTCATGCCACTTTAGTAAGTCTTCCAAAATAGAACACCCAGAGAGAATACCAATTTACAAGCTGCACGTTTTTTCTGATGCTATGGCTCAAATTTTGTATTGTGGACCAAACATTCCTCATTAAAATATCTCTGCTCTAATATAATCCTCATTTCCTTTTCCCAGTGCCAAAGTTGGGTTGAATTGAGGTTATGAGCAAATTGCATACACATTATTTTACAGCCACCTTTTAAGTCACCATTTGAGACTGTTGGGGTGCTGCCTGGGTGATTTTATATATTATGTGATGCCACTGTCTCCTTGGACATCCACAGCCTCTCACTCTGCTCTCTTCCACAGAGAACAATTTTAGGCAATTGGCATGGGGTGATTCTAGCAATATGACCAGTCTGGTGCCCTTTGAAAGTGCAGTGAGACACTACAATTATCAGTCATCTGAGGATGTTGTCATTTCTTGATCTATCTAGTCTTGTCATGCATCTGATATGGTGCAGGCAGATCATTTCAAACATTTGCTCCAGGTGCTTTGTCAGAACCCATGATTTGCAACTGTAAATAATGTGTACGCAATGAGTGCTGTATATGATCTGGTTTTAACTGCTATGGATACTGATTTAAGGTTCCAAATATTTTTATCCAGGCATGTGAACATTCTACTGGCAGCAGTTATCTGGTTTTCAATGTCATCTTCATGTTGATGTGCTAATCCAAGTAGCAGAAGCTGTCTATTTCTTCACTGTCTTCTACACCATTAATGAATAACTTAGCCTGTTTCTTGATTTTTCATGTTACCAGTAGCTTGGTCTTTTGTTCATTCATTTTTAATCCTTATTCTCTGGCTCTTTTGCTCAGGTTGATTGCTGCTTATTGGTTGCATTTCTCCCTAGACATTGTTATTACAATATTGCCTGCAAGGTCAAGGTGATTGATAATTTGCCCTGATATCCTGCAGCCTCATCAGTGGTACTATGAGTGTTGGACAAAATATTTTCTCTTTAGGGCAAAAAGCATCAGACTGAGTATTCTGTTTTGACTTCAGTTTTCACTTCAAACCACTCTATCAGCTCTCCGTTGACCTTTACTGTATACCAAGCGAGGCTATACAGACTCTACAGTACTTGAGTCAGCTTGCTGCTAACATTGTACCATTTGATTACTTTGCACAAAGCCTCTTAGTTAACAAAGGGAAATGCTTTCTTAAAGGCAAAGAATGTGCAAAACAGAGGTTTGTTGAACTTTGTGTGTCTCTCCAAGCTTTGACCGAAAACAACTGTCTGATCTATGGTGAAGTGACCAGGTCTAGAGCCAGTGTGTGACTCAGAAAAAATTTCCTCTGCTCTTCTTTTCATTCAGCTGTGAATCACTTTATAGAATACTCTGCTAGGAATAGTCATATGACTATTCCTTGGTAGTTATTTCAGTCAGTCAGATGACCTTTCTTTAAAGAGTTGGTGCAATGATTGAGCATGTCCAGATTTCAGGGACTTCACCCTTGCCCAAATTAGGTTAAATAGTTTGTAATGGAGCATGTCTGTGCCTCTTTCACCATGTTGTAACACTTCAGATAGTACACTGTGGATCGGGGGCCTTGTTGTTTTTCAGGGACCTCACTGCTACTTTAATTTCTGCTTCTATTATGTATTCTTCATTGTTGCTTTCATTGCTGATGGCCTCAAGGACATCTGGGGTCAACTTGACTATTCATATGGAGTAGCTGAGGAAAAATGTTCTTTCCATCTTTTGAGCTGATCTTTCATCATGTAGCTGGCTTGTTACAGGTGTTAACTTCTGTAATAGTTTTTTCAAGCTGTTTGTCTTCTCTCTCAAGCCATTCTTTTTTAGCTTTTTTCACTATTCATTTTAGATCGTTGTTGATCTATTTGTTTTCCTGCTCAGCAAAATCTTCAGCTTTCAGATGTTCTTGCTATGTTTTTCTTTTTTTGATGGGTTTTTGATCTCTGGTCTCATTCACTTTTTCCTTTTTGGATACAGCCTCATCTTTAAAACCGCCTCACTTGTGGCATGAATGGTGTTTTTCGCTCTGCCCAGACTTGTTCTATTATTGTGTCATGTAAGACTAAATGAAGGGCCGAGTGGTCACCAGTGGTATTCTGAAAGGGTACCTTAATGTCTATATTTTTTCAAAACTTTGATATTATAAACTATTGTTGCTATTTTTGCAAATTTTCAGATATGAAGTCTGATCCTGATGGTAGTGATCACTGCTTGATGGTCCGAGTTTGCATTCAAACTTCTGTAGACCCTACAATCTAATGCACTTGTTTTCCAGCATTGTCTTACTAAGATGAACTTGATCATGTTTTCTGTAATAGAATCATTAGAAATCCAAGTTTCTTTATAGAATTGCATGTGCTGAAATGCTGAGTTTGTTATAAACAAGTTGTTAGATTGCTTCAGTTCTGTGCTATTATCACCTCTCATTTCTTGATCCTATTTCTTCTTTTCCGCTGGTGTTCATTCAGGCCATGTTATCACTCCCAGTCTAGGCAGTAAATCCCTTCATTACAAGCAGGAGATTTCTAGATGAGTTTTGTGAAAACCCTGCTTGAAGATAATTGTAAAATTGGTTTGTGGCCCTGTTTGTCTTATCTAATATGATACACAATGTTTTCAGTCTTTGCACATACATACAGATCAAGATTTGTTTCTACATTTCAAACACATTGTGAACATGAAATGGTTCCCTTTAGTGAAGTTCCTTGACCACCTGTGGATTTGCCACGATGCAGTATTACAGGACTGTGAACTACCACTCTGCTTATGCATTGACGAAGCATGAAAGCTTTTTTAAATGGTACTTTTGTACCATGCAAGAAATACCGATTTTGGATTATAGTTTCCCTTACAACCAGTACATCAACATTATTTTATGTTATTATATAATATTAGAGAGAGAGCCAGAGACAGGACCTCTCTTCTTCATCACTTTGAGTACTAGTAATTTGTGGTAACAATCCCTGTAGATACTAAACAGATTAAATTCCAAATCTTAAAAGCCCTAAGGCTCCCATAACTTGTTAAAGGAACTAAATCCTAGGGATAAAATCATGTGAAAAAAGCATTTAAATTCCTATACTGTAAAGGCACGACAAGTATTAGGTTTGTCTTAATATGCAAACTTTTATGTAGTCAATTACAATATTCTGAAAATTTGCTACAGGATATAAGCATAGCGGTCAACCAGTAAAGTACATTCTATGCCTGTCTTCTAGTACTGTATAAAGGCAATGGTAAATAAAATTAGCAGTTTTGATCCCACATAATTGAGTCAGTCTATATAAGGAAATCTGTACTTAGAATTTCCTTGCTGTCCACATTTTTCCAACTCTTCACAGAGGTTAATGTGTTCAAAGTTGGATGCTGAAAGTTAGGCACCAAAATGAATGTTTAGATGCCTAAGTATGGATTGCCTGATTGAGATGGTTTAAAAATGTTGGCCTTTATATGTAAAATAAATCCAGGACAGGAAATGAATCTGCCTTCACTGGGAAATTAAAATGATTTATTAATATTACTGGCAAATATACAGAAATTACCTATTATGGTAGGGAAAAGCTCATTAATCAGATGATAAACCACTCTTATCCCCTTTTAAAAAAGCCCCAATCCCAAACAAAAACAAAGCAACAAAACCAAACCCTATTGCAGGCTTTAGTGTATGTTGCTACCCAACTAGGAAATGTGATAGGTCATATATTTCCAGAAATCAGTTGTAGCGTGGTTTTGGCTCTGAAAGTTTTTATATTATACCTTTTGCATGTCACTCCTCATCGTTTTTGGGTTCCCTGTGCAGTGAATTTAGCTTGAGGCAATGCCTCTGGAAAAACTAAGTCAGCAAGGATGTCTGGGATTTTAAAAACAAAAGCCCGTAAACCCAGCACCTTAAATAAAGCTAGAAATGAAAACTCAATGAAAGGGATAGTAAGGAGTGGGAGAAGAGGAAAGAAGGCAATAAGGGGATGTGGATAAGTTGCAGTATTCAGAACCCTCCCACTAAGATGCAAAAATATTACTGAATAATATTCAGAAATATCCCCATTAGAACTGTTCCCAAAACAAGCAAGTTACCCTTTGCCCACTATTTGTAAAACTGATATTTTTGTGTGCATTTATGAAACTGATCCACAACAGCATTTTCAGTTTTTGTTGTAAAAACAGGGATTTTGTCCTCCCTAGTCGAATCCTGAATCCCTGCAAGCAGAAATTATCCAATTTTTCACAGTAACATTTGGTAAATGTAACCAGTTATGTAAACAGCACACCCCAAAATTAGTTCTCTTAAAAGGCCACTTTGCCGCCTCACTCCATTCCTGTCCTGAGCAGAGCTCATCGAGATGGAGAATGTAGTTAGACAATCTTGCACTCAGTTGTGATCTGTTAGCAGTTAGGCTCCCACAGAGCCACTTATACCCACTCACCAGTGTGCCAGGATGTCTGAAGAACCAGAAGGCATAAGTTAAGTGCCATAAAAACTACTATTCTCACTGTCTTCTGTCAATTGCTTCTCTTTCTTCCTCTCATCAAGGATCTCAGCATGAGTTGCTCCTTGTCATTGACTTGGACTCTAAGGGCTGGTCTTCACTTGCGCAGGGGATCGACTGTAGATACGCAATTTCAGCTACGTTAATAACGTAGCTGACATCGGCGTATCTACAGCCGACTTACCTACCTTCCTGGCGGCGGCGGGCAGCGACATGCTCCCCCGTCGACTCCAGCTTGTGCCTTTTGGCGAGCCAGAGTTACGGAGTCGACAGGGGCGCCGCTGGCGATCGATCTCTCCCGGCTCTAGTGAAGACAAGCCCTAAGGGTTGGAATCACTGATGATGCATAAGGATGCATATGCTATATGTTCCGTGAATAATTTGTCATTAAATCTAAGAGCCTCATCCAAAGCTCACTCATTGTCAGTCTTTCCATTGACTTCAGGAGGCTTTGTGATCAGGCCCTGAGAAAGTCAAAGTAATTAAAGGCGAGAGGGAATTTAAGTTGGCAAAACACAACTAGAGAGGGTGCCTGACAAAAGTGTAAGTTATGCCAGTTATACTCCTCTAAGACGGACCCATCTCTGAATTCAGCCTTTTATTTTAAGCTATATGAACTTTGTTATTCAGTCAGCATGAGATAAGGAAGTGTCTTTGTTGGAAAGACATTGCCTGATCAACAGCCCTAGGGGCAGAATTTCAGTTGTCCATTAAGGGTTAGAGTGTATTTGGAGAAGAAATACCTCTGGAAGAAGGCACTTTATTGAAGATGTTAGATCCTAATTTTCTCTTTTCTGGAGTCCTGGAGTCAGCACTATGCTCTTTGGCTACAAGATGGACTTTGCTAAAGTATCCTGACAATTCTCTATATATCAAGGGCTCTTTCATTCTAATACATGAAGATTCCTAACTAAACTATGGCAACAAACCTGACCAAGTCATTATTGTATCCACAATTCAGTTCAGATCCCGTAAGAGAGAGAGCGAGTAGTTGGAGTGTCTTTCATTCGTCATAGCAAGGGTCATGATGATTTTCCTCAATTTCAGTCAGTTTAGTTGCAGCTAGTTATTAAAAGTTCCATATAAAGAATGCAAATATATCATGCTCATGATACTTTTTGTAAAGAGATGAGCCGATGTCACAATATTTGCTACCCCACAGATACTGCCAGAATATCCAGCCGTAATAGGAAAATCAGCCAGGTATAAGAAGTGCTGATTAGATCTTAGATGTCTGAACCTAATGTTTAGAAAACGATATCACTGAAGTCAATAGAGAGAGGTGTGCTTATGGAGTAGAGAGGGGTGGGAGAGGCTTTTAACCTTCAATAATAAGGTTAATTTGCATGTAGCTTTCACAGTTTGAACCACTTTATTGTGATATCTCACAGCATCTGCATCAGTGCTTTACTTCCAAAATGACAAGAAAAAATAGCTTAAGAAAAGACGCATCAGTGCACCTTGGGAAGAATGTCTTGAATACAGAACCACCAGCTTTGGTCATCAGATTTTCATTTGCTCACTCAGCATACACTGGGAGTCTTTTTAAAACATAACATCTCCTATGGCCTCATTTTTGGCAATGAGAGCTTTGAGGCTGTTGGGGCAGAAAGTAATCCAAATCATGCTACAATTAACAAAATATTCACTCCACTGGCTGAGATCTGGAAAAAAAATGTCGCCAATGTTCTTCCTTTGCATCAATATCTCTAAGTGAAAAAAGCAGATTTTTCCCTCTACTTGCAATATATATTTTTTTAAAAAAGCATATTTTTACAGGTTTGTCATGGTTTTTTTTACTAGAAGAGGAAAACACTTTAAAATGATTATTTCTTTCCAATAAAGAAAAAGGAAACAGTTTTAAATTTGATTGAGTCTACATGGTAGAGGGCACGTTACATCTTTCACTCCAGTGATTGTCTTGGCAGAAAAAGATATTAAGGCACGTAGGATTGCTTTTATTAGATTTTGACTTCCCATACATGGTCATCAAACTTTTTTGAGAGACACATATCTCAAGGTCATCGGGGCATCTCTAATGGACTGCAGTATATACTCAATTAGTTAAATAAAGGGAAAGTAAGTACTTGGTGTCACATTCCAGGGTGCAGTCCAGACCAGTGATAGGGTGTCGCACTCTGCCCCAGAACCTTGAGTGCTTTACAATGCTTTGCTGTTGTAGATTTCAACTTGGGATCCTCACAATCAGCCTGCTAGCCAGCAGGTCAAACCATGAATTTCTGTGGGTGGCCACAGCCCTGGTCCAGCAACTCTGACCCCGGCAGCCTGTTGACAGCACAGCAGCCACACTCTGGCTTCCGACAGACTTGGTTACCACTTGTAGGATGACCCCAACGTGCTCCTAGTCCCAAAACACGTGTTCTGCACTGCCCAGCCCTCTCCTGGAGAGTTCAGATATTTTAGGTCCATTGCTTTGGTAAGGCAAAAATATCCAACAGGTTGCTACTTTAATTGGCATTACCAAGCCATTCACAACACTGCATTGGTTTCGATTAAAGAATAAAACACATTTATTTAACAGCAAAGAGAGAGCTTTTAAATGAGTACAAGTACAAGCTGCTAAAGTCGGAACTGTTTACTGGAGAAATAAAGATAAAACACTTTTTAATAGCTAAAACTTAACAGACTAGACTTGGTTCAAGAAAAAATTCTCACCACACACTCCCAGCGACAGGACTGACAAAATTTCAGATCAGGATCTCTCCCAAAGTAAAATGATGGCTTCCTTTGTTGTCTTAGGTGACAAAGAAAGAGGGAGAGATGTATGGGCTGTTTTTGCTCCTCAGCTTTATGATCCAGTCAACCTTTGAAATGCATTTTCCTGAGAGTTAGCCCTAGATCAAGGATCGGCAACCTTGGCACATGGGACTGCAGGAAGGTAAGCACCCTTAGCGGGCCTCACTGATTTGTTTACTTGCCAGTTCGCCGACTGCAGCTCCCACTGGCTGCAGTTCGCTGTCCCGGTCCAATGGGGGCTGTGGGAAGCGGCGGCCGGCACCATGCCACTTCCTGCAGCCCCCATTGTACTGGGACGGCGAACCGGGGCCAGTGGGAGCCACGGTCCGCAAACCAGCAAGTAAACAAACCAGCAGGGCCCACTAAGGGTGCTTACTTTGCAGTCCCACATGCCAAGGTTGCTGATCCCTGGCCTAGGTAATGTTGATTTCCAATGTGAAGCTGGAGTCATGGAGTCTCATGGAGTCTCAGCAGTACTTATGTAAGCTCTGCCAGCAGCAGAGCAAACATAAGTACTGCACCCCGCCCCTCCACAGTAACCTTGAAAATCCCTCCCTCCCCAACTTCTTTATGCATCAGGATCCCTACTATTACAACACCATGACATTTAAGATTTAAATGGCTGAAATAATGAAATTCACAATTTTAAAAACCCTGTGACCTTGACATTGACCAAAATGGACCTTGAATTTGGTAGGGCCCTAATAATTGATCATTTTCTTCCACAGAAAGAACAGAATTCTCCTACTGATCTGGGTAGGATCAGTTCTATAGGCTTTTGCCTTAATGTCCAGTGATCTACTCAGCTACTCTGAGCAAATTTGGGTTATCTCAAGTATTGCAGCATACTGTAGGTGTCTGTCTGATTACATTACAAGCCACTTTTATAACTGAAAGCAAAGTTTATTCTGAAGTTATAAAGGTCACATTATTAATAGTACAACCAGCTGACATGACATATAACCATGACCTATTTTATAGTCCTCTTCAAAGACTATTCATCAGGAAAGCATAGCTTGGGCAATGAGCACTTTATTTACTCAGTTCAAGCTTTTAAAATGGCTACATTACAAATTTTATATGTGGCTATGATTTTAATTTATTGCTGCTATTTTCTCAGATATACTGTGTTCTGAATATTGTTGACAGAATTACAATATTTAATTATACTACTAAACTTTATTTATGGCCACAGCTTTAAAAAAACCATATTTTCCAAAGTTCTGATCTGAAACTGGATTTGACTTGCCTGTGTGAGAAACATATTTTATTTATCATGCACTGGCAAGCACCGTTCTGTCTCCTGAGAGATTAATATTGTAAGCAAGTTATGCAGGTGATTCAAATCCAGTTAATCTCACATAAAGAATGTTATTTGCATTGCCAATGGCATTCACTCTGATCGCTCGATAGCTGTATAATTAGCTATTGGACCCATTCAGGGGCCTGTATGAGTGATACAAAATGCAGAAAACAACATAAGAGAGAACTTGTTTTTTCCTCATTCGCACTGTGCAAAATGCAGAGATGATGGCAAAATGGTAATAACAACAATTTTAATTTGCATGTCCTTGATAACTCTGGTCTGCGCTTACGCAGTTATTTATTTTCCGGCACGTTCTTAACAGTTGTGGAAAATATCCAATTCTGAGATGCTGCCATAGGCACCGACTTTCTAATATGGTGCTCCAGGCCCTGCCTCCACTCCACCTCTTCTCCAAGGCCTCGTCCACACCCTGCCTCTTTCTGCTCCCACTCCGCCTCCACCCTGCTTCTTTCTGGCTTCTCCCTGTTCCTATCCCATCCCATTCCACACCCTTCCCTGAGTGTGCCACACCCTCTCTGCTCCCTCCAGCGCCTACTGCCTGCCACAGAACAGCTGATCTTTGGTGGATGGGAGGCTCTGGGGGGAGGAGGAGGCAACTGATCGGAGCAGCTGTCAATGGGTGTTCAGCACCCACCATATTTTTTTTTTCTGGCTGCTCCAGGGCTAGAGCACCCACAGAGGTGACCGCTATGGATTCTGCCTTTCTAACATGCTTTCAAACTATACTTGGTCCTGCCTCAGCACAGAGGGCTTGACTCAGTGATCTTTGAGGTCCCTTTCAACCATATATTTCTAGGATTCTGTGCTCTTAAACTGCCAGGATGCAGAAGCAAGTAGTCTTCCTTATAACCTTTGAGCCAGTTACTGACATATCAACAAGGTTCTCCTGAAATATATTGGGATATTTTTTGTGGCTCATTCTGTATAGGCATACACAGCAACAGATAAGAACTTAATACATATTGCATTTTCCATGAAATATTGGACATCTGGAGCTTTGTATTGCATTTTGTGCACCTATTAGCTATATGAATGACTGTGAGGTGTGTGTGTGTGCATGCGTGCATGCATATGCATTATGTTACAATCAAATACACACTCAAAAATATAAATAACATATCACTTGTTTGCACGCACAGGCATGTATATGTAGTCACATGACTAACACAGGTGGGCCAGAATAGAGTTTTTAAATCTCTACCTTTCACAGATAGACACTACTTGTGTGTTCCTCATTTTTCAGGTGCCTGATCTGAGAGCCTAGATCTGCTTTGCAGAAGTGCGGAGTGCTCACAGCTGCAACTGAAGTCAGCATGAGCTGCGCTTTGACCATATGAAGTGCTATGTAGTGCTCAGTACACTGAAAAATGAGGTCCTAGGGATTTCAAATGGGGCTCCCAAAAGTAGCAGATACTTTCAAATAAAATATTTCTCTGCTTTAGTTTCCCATCTGTAAAATGGATATAATATACCCTCATCTCATGAGGTGCTGGAGAAATGAATTAATTATTTTTGTGAAGCACTCGGATACTATACTGATTAGTGCCATAGAAAAGCCCATGAATTTAATAACTAATGAATTCAGAAAATAATTCTTTTTCTCAGAACAGGGTTTGAATTTTGTGCGGCAAATAAGGCCTCAGGCCACCCATTAAACAATGAGAATACAACAAAACATCAAGTGGCTGCTCATTTAGTTAATATTGTCCATTCTATGCACTATGGGAAAAAATAGCATGCAACCACATGTAACCCTTCTGCCCATCAGAGTTGGCAGCAACAAGGGCCGGGTTCAGTATCCAGGGGTTCCATTCCAATAGCACAATACAAAAACCGACTCGAGCCCCCACCCAGTGACCTGGGACAACAATATACCACTCCTCTGGGCGTCTGTAAGAGACAATACTTCCCCTCTCGCAAGCACAGAGTCTGAGTGTACCAAAGCCTTTTAATAACAGGGAGAAACAATGTGGCATTATATTGGGGAAACACCACAAAGAAGGTTAATAAACCAAACCATGAACCAGAAGCCCCCCTCCCAGCAAATAGGCCGTGGCCTTCCCTTTGGCTCTTGAGTTCCACAACCCCAAAAAGTCACTCAATAGTCCCAAAAGTCCAACAGCCCAAGAGTCTCTGTTCTTGGTCCGTGCGGAGTTCAAAAGTCAATTGGCAGAGTCTTACCTCCAGCCTGGGTGGAGATGGAGGGTAGGGCACGGGGCACCTTACGTGGTCCGAGGCCGACTGCGCCGCCTCTCCGTGAGGTTCCGCTGCAGCTCTCACCGCAATCGGCTCTGCTCCACTCCGCTGGCTGTCCTACGAACCGCTCTGCCCGTTGATCCGCTAGTTGCTCTGCTAGCCGACACACAGACAGCTCTGCCGCGCTGGTCACTCTGCCCGCAGCACCAACGCCTCTGCTAGTTGACAGACAGACAGACAGCTCTGCCGCACCGGTCACTCTGCCTGCAGCACCAACGCCTCTGCTAGTTGACAGACAGACAGACAGCTCTGCCGCGCCGGTCACTCTGCCCGCAGCACCAACACCTCCGCTAGTCGACAGACAGCTCTGCTGCACCAGTCACTCTGCTAGCCGTCCTGCTAGCCGACACACAGACTGCTCTGCTGCACCAGCCACTCTGCACTTTTTCCAGGCCCCCCTACTTAAGACAGTGCTCAGTGATTTCTTTAGCTCTTAGGTGATTTCAGCTCTTAAGTGATTTCAGCATACAGTAGGGGAGCCTTAGTGCAGGTGCACCAGTGAGCCCAAAGCAATTTTCAGCTCAGCAGCCTAGAACCAGGCTCCTAATGGAAGCAAAATTCAATTCTGACATTCCACAGTGGAGAGAGACAGGGTGCAATAGGCCTGGGAGGCCCTCAGACAGAGCCCTCACCAAAAGATATAGGTGCTTGTCCACCCCCTCTCTCGATCTCACAGTGTTCTGAAATGCATGGCCCTTGCCCAGTGAGTGCTACCTAGATGATGGTGAGTCCCTCCATCATAACAAGGGCCAAGTACATGTCCATAGTCCTTCATTCACATAATCACAGTAACATCACTTTATCATTCCTGCCCCAATAACATAGAAACTGGGGCTCCCTCATCAGCCGAAGTGGCCATGTGGGCTGCTGTGGGCTCAGGCTAGGCACAGTGGGTGTGTCTATGCAAATTGATCAGCCCCAGACTTATTTTCCAAGGCTCACTGCAATTCCCATAGTTCGCCACCAGATATCAGAATATATCTCATTCCTGACACTGCTTACACACATAATTAAAAACTGTCCCCTATGCATATGCAGAAAGGAGCAGAATTAAAGTTGCATGGGAAAACCTAAGTCTGGCATTTTACTGACTTTTGAATGTTTGACCTTGCAACATTAATAATGTTTTTAATGCCATTTGTATGTAATTATACATATATTTCAAAGGGGTGTGTGTGTGTGTGTATGTGTAATGTAGTCAACCTGTGAAATTCAGTGCAACAGGAAGTCATTAAGCCAAATTCTGTGAGTTAGATTCTGATCTTATTTATGGTGTAAATTTGGTTAATTGAATGTAACCTCTCAGCTCACTGAGACTGAAATGTGTGATGAAATGTATGTGATGTAATGTGTGATGAAAAGCACCTTTATTTTTAAATCACAGTCTGTAGCGTAAATGACTCTTACTATGTGATCTATATAATTTACAATAGTAAAAGTGTTTGTTTGGTGGGGGCATGTTGGAACTAAATTTGGATGAAGCATAGGCAACTTTGAGACTAAAATCAATGATCTGTATTGAAATGAAATTACCTTGGATTGGTCCCAATATAACTGAGGTCAGAATTTGGCTGTGAGTCTAGATTTGAAACAGGCAAGGATACGATTCTAACAAGTAATTTTTGTAACTATGCATGCTGAAATAAGAAGGGTAAACAAAACTCACTATTCAGGGCATCATTTTGTTTCTAGGGCTGTCAAGCAATTAAAAAAATTAATTGTGAGTAATTGTACGATTAATCACTCTGTTAAACAATAATAGAATACCATTTATTTAAATATTTTGGATGTTTTCTACATTTTCAAATATATTGATTTCAATTACAACACAGAATACAAAGTGTACAGTGCTCAATTTACATTTTTTATTACAAATATTTTCACCGTAAAAAAAAAATTAAATAGTATTTTTCAATTCCCCCACTGCAAGTACTGTAGTACAATCTCTTTATCATGAACATCGAATTTACAAATGTAGAAATATGTTAAAAAAGCCCTGCACTCAAAAATAAAACAATGGAAAACAGGGGTCTCAAACTCCCGGCCTGCGAGCCATCTGTGGTCCTGAGCCTCCCCAATGTTGCCTATGGGGCTCCCACAGTTTTGAGACCTGGTCTCTCTCGGCCTCACCTGACGCCCCCACCAGCAGTCTCCTCCCCACCCCCCTGGGGCCCCGGCAGCACAGCAGTGCTTATGGGTGTCTGCATGCTTCCTCCAGTGGCTGCCAGCCCCTTCCTGTGGTCCCAGGGTGGGGCTGTCTCCGCACACTGCCCCCCACCCCGAGCGCCCCTTTGGCCAAAGGGATGCTGTGGGGATGATGCCTGGGGGCAGCAGTGTGTGGAGGCCCCCGGGCCTGCACCGCCTTAGAGAACCAGGTAAGTGCTGCATCCCCGACCCCCTCCCAGAGCCTGCAACCCCATCCCTTTCTCACACATCCCCTCCTGCCTCCGAGCTCCTTCACAGAGCTTTAGGCAGATGGGGGTGGAGTTTTGGGAGGCGGGTTCTGGGCATCATGAGTGACATTGTTGGCCCTCTGGGAGGATTTGAGGACTGGCACTGGCCCTAAGGTAAATTGAGTTTGAGACCCCTGATAGAAAACTTTAGAGCCTTCAAGTCCATTCAGTCCTACTTCTTGTTCAGCCAATCACTCAGACAAACAAGTTTGTTTACATTTGCAGGAAATAATGCCTCCCACTTCTTGTTTACAGTGTCATCTGAAAGTGAGAATGGGAGTTCCCATGGCACTGTCGCATCTAGATATCAAGATGCCCTAAAGATTCATATGTCCTTCCATGCTTCAACCAACATTCCAGAGGACATGCGTTCATGCTGATGATGAGTTCTGCTCAATAACTGTCCAAAGCAGTACAGACTGACTCACATTCATTTTCATCATTGAGTCAGATGCCTCCTGCACAAGGCTGATTTTCTTCATTGGTGTTTTGGGTCCTGTAGTTTCTGCATGGGAATGTTGCTCTATTACGGCTTCTGAAAGCATTCTCCACACCTCATCACTCTCATATTTTGGAAGGCACGTAAGGTTCTTAAACCTTGGGTTGAGTGCTATAGCTATCTTTAGAAATCTCACACTGGTACCTTCTTTCTGTTTTGTCAAATCTGCAGTGCAAATATTCTTAAAACAAACAACATGTGCTGGGTCATCATCCGAGACTGCTATAATGTGAAATGCGTAGCAGAATGTGGGTAAAACAGAGCAGGAGATATTATTCTCTTCTGAAGAGTTCAGTCACAAATTTAATTAACTCATTTTTTGAAGAGTTTCATCAGCATGGAAGCATGTATTCTGGAATGGTGGCCAAAGTGTGAAGGGGCAAACAAATGTTTAGCATATCTGGCATGTAAATACCTTGCAATGCCAGCTACATAAGTGCCATGTGAACGCTTGTTCTCACTTTCAGATTAAGTAAATAATAAGTAGGAGGCGTTATATCCCATAAATGTAAATCAGCTGTTTGACTTCACAGTTGGCTGAACAACAAATAGGACTTAGTGGACTTGCAGGATTTCAAATTTTATACGGTTTTGGTTTTGAGTTCAATAACACAGAAAAATGTATGTAAAGTATATGTAACAAAAAATATCTACACCTGTAAGTTGCACTTTCATGACAGAGATTTCAATACAGTATTTGTATGAAGTAATACAGGGAATGCAACTGTAACTGTTTGGTCGTTGTAAAATTAGCAAGAACGGGATGTTTTTTGCTAGTCCCCTTTGACCCTGCATGACTGCTCACAATGTAGCCATAGACTTAGTATTTCATAGCCGGATGTTACATATTCGGAACTAGAGTAGATGCAGTTAAAATATTTGTTCTCTTTGTTAAGCTTCTTGTTCCGTGGCAGCTGATTATGTAGTTTTGATGTCCCTGCGGCATATCGTTTTTATGTATCATGCAGAATATGTGGTGGCAGCCACTGACTTTCCTTTCATGTTCTCAACTGTTGAGTGTATCTGTGCACATTATCATCAATCACATAATCATCAATTCATCTATATCTAGATCTGTAATATTTTAATTTAGTCAATCCAACTTACTATATATATCATTTTAAAATCTCTTTCAAGAACGACCCACATTTCTCAGGAGACCAATTAACCAAGTGGTTCTGGAGGAAGAGGCAGTAGAATTCCGATGTCAGGTCCAGGGGGATCCCCAGCCAACAGTCCGGTGGAAGAAAGATGATGCGGATTTGCCAAGAGGAAGGTAAGAGTTAACCCTGATTGTTTTGTTCTCTAGTGTAAAACCCTAGTAATCAGATATAATAGGTAAGGAAGTTTATTGATGGTTGGTCAAATTACCCTATCAAATATGCTCCTGAGCTAGTGAACTAAGGAAAACCACTTGGGGTATGATCACCCATGGAAGAGGGTCTTGAGGAAAGGAGTGGTGGAGAGTTGTTTTGCCAACATTGGCATTCACTCCACTTGAAGAACATATCTGATGAGCCCCCAGAAACAATAATAATTTCTTTAGAAAGCTGATATTCCAGAGAATAACTTACAAATGCTCTATAGGGGGCAAACAGACTAGGGTGCTTACATACCACTTGGAAACAGTAGATGGAAGGCATAAAAATAAGGCAAGCTGGAAGGGTTTGCTGGCTCTTCTCCAGTCTTACACATTGGTTTGGGGCTAGAAAATATGTCTGTCTTTTCTGGAATATTTTGGAAAGGAAGAAACAAAATACCAGAAGTAGAGAAAAGAAAGTTAAGAGGGCTCAGTCATTAGTAACAGATGTCCTGGCAGGAGGCAAGGCAGGAAGCCACTAACACAACAGACTTAGTTTAACTTGAAAAACATATTTCCCCTATGAAAGTGGAAAATAAGGCAACACCTTGAAAAGGTAGTTATTAACAGAGAGGCGAATGTTTGTACAATAATTTCAAGTGCTAGAACTGTAGAGGACTGAGCAAATAAAGGAGGAGAAAAGAATTCCAGCTGTGAACACATTAAGGGTGTTCCCATTGAAATTAATTGCAAAACTCCCATTGGTCTCACAGGGAGAGGAATCAGCAGGAGCAGTCATATTCAACAACCAAACATTTTTCCTTACCTGACCAAGCACAAACATAAGCAGCGTTCATATTTCCAGCAATGGTAAAATGTTTGGTCATGACATGTTGTTGTTGATATACAAGTAGAAATAACATTAAAGGTAGTTTGCATTCATCATCAAACCCTTTGTTCATCTCCCACATAAACAATATACTGTGTCATACTCACTATATTGTCTTTTCTTGATCGTCTTGAAATGTTCTGTATATAGACAGATAAAATGACATGAAAAATAGCATAGAAACATGTGTAGGTATTTTGTTAGCACGTACCTAGTCAATAGAATAGTACTGCCTACTGAAAATGGACATTTGATTGTATTAAGAGGTTTGTTTTTTGTAGCTACCACGGCTACACTACCATTTATACTTGCTCTAGCTGTCATCAGTAAATGCATTTCTGTTTTTTTTCGGTGGCTCGCTCCATTATGCCCCATACGAGCTTGTATTCTAATAAGCTGTTGTGAAAGAACATTTTGATTGACATGTAGTAAACTTTACTTATTCCTGCTCTGACTTCCCCTTGGTAAACTGAAGGCCTTATAACACCTTCATTTGTTGACCCAAAGAGACTCTGACCATGCCTGCACTATGAGTTAGTGGTCTCATTTCCCTGCTCTTGTATACATACTTGTGGTAGCTCCATGAGAAATAGCACAGGTATCAATGGAAATGTAGCTGTGGTACTAGGACAGGCAATGGCAGTGTAGCACGGTTTACATATGTAGAGTAGGAGCACTACTGAATCTGATGAGAAAATAATCTGCACAGCTAAATTGTGCCTCCACTTCTGCTGCCCTGACTACCACTGCTACACTACCATTTATACTTGCACTAGCTGTCGTCAAATCACCGTGTGTATGTGCCTGTGAGTAGAGGAATCACAACCCCAGCGACTAGATCATGTTCATTCTTACTGCCTATATGCTCTTCTCTTTATTTTCATATTTTAACTATTGTGAGATGCCTTACCTTTAATTTCATATCCAAATATGATTTCTTTTTAGTAAAAGTTTTGTTTTAAAACATCTACAGAGCTTTCATGTATACATACATACACGATTTTCATTGTTTACATAAATGAAAGAGAGATGCACACTAGCATTCTGATCATAACCAGTTTTAGCCATCGGAGAATACTCCAGATGTGTTTTTTGCATTTATAATTGGAAGATACAGTGTTAGAATCTTCATCTTAGTACTTAACATCACAAGCCGCTACAATGGTACATAGGTTTATTCATTTTAAGACCAGAAGGGGCCACCTGTGATCATCTAGTCTGATCTTCTACATAATGCCTAAGTCTTTTTAAGACTTACTGCTTCTGAGGATAGATTCTTCCTCCTCCTATAAATGTGTCCTATATTCTTAAATGTATATCCTTGCATTTAGCCCTGTTGAAACAAATATTGTTTGCTTGTGCCCCTCTTACCAAGCGATCCAGATTACTCTGTATCAGTGACCTCTCTTCTTCATTATTTACCATCTTTACATCATCTTCAGACTTTATCAGTAATTGGTTTGTGTCTCCTTCCAGGTCACTGATAAAGATATTAAATAGTATAGTGTCAAGAACCAAACCCTGTATGACCCCATTAGAAACACACTTACTTGATGGTGATCCCTCAATTACAGTTGCATTTTGAGACCTATCAGTAAACCAGTTTTTAGTCTGTTTAATATGTGCCATGTTGATTTTGTATTATTCTGTATTCTTTATCAAAAATTGTGATACCAAGTGAAATGGCTTTCAGATATCTGAGTATATTAATATTAAGTGTTTTTGGCAATATATGTTTCCCCTAAACTCATACTGGTAATGTAACATTGAGAAATCCCAGTCATTGGTCGGGCGGATTGAATCTGGGACCTTTGGAGCTAAATGCATGAGCATCTACTGTATGAACTACAAGCCATATGGCTGTTAGCTAAGGCTGTAGAACAGACTCATTAATCTCTGTCTCTTAGTGATCTAGAGGCCACCAGAGGGGACAGAACACCACACCCAGAAGGTATGGGGGGTTGCATACTTCCCCTAGCTGAGGAAGTACTTCTCAAGATTCAGAGATTTCCTAGTTGAAATGCCAGATGAGCCCTCACTTGTAACACCAACAGATCCCCTGTTCTCGATGGGCAGGATTGAATTTGGGGCCTCTGGAGCTTAGTGTGAGCCTCTATTTCATGAGCTAAAAGCAATATGGTCATTAGCTACAGCTGTAGAGTAGACTCATTGATCTCTGTCTCTAAGTGGTCTCAGTGCCACAAGATGGGACAGAGCACCACACCCAGGCGTGTGGGTTACAGTAACTTAATTAATGCTAATCTTTCTTTAATTCTTTTAGTTGAGTCCTTTGGTTTAGTTAGTTGGTATCAGTCATTCCATTATTTTTTTTTCTGGGATCAATGTCATGCTAACAGGCAGACACTTTTCAATAGTCTCATCAGAAAAGCTGAGGATTCGAAGGGTGTGAAAGTTCTCTCTAGAGCAGGTGTAGGTAACCTATGGCACGTGTGCCAAAGGCAGCACACGAGCTGATTTTCAGTGGCACTCACACTACCCAGGTCCTGGTCGCCAGTCCAGGGGGGCTTTGTGTTTTAATTTAATTTTAAATGAAGCTTCTTAAATATTTTAAAAACTTTATTTACTTTACATACAACAATAGTTTAGTTCTATGTTATAGACTTATAGAAAGAGACCTTCTAAAACATTCAAATGTATTCCTGGCACATGAAACCTTTAATTAGAGTGAATAAATGAAGACTCGGCATACCACTTCTGAAAGGTTGCCGACTCTTGCTCTAGTGAAAGGACTAGAGCACACATACACCTCCATGATGACATAGCTTCATTGAAGTAAATAGATCTGTGATGATTTATACCTGCTGGGGATTTGTCCTAAGTTTTTTAGGTCAGGGCTGAGACACATTGATGAGGCAGTACAGAGAAGGCTTGATGTGGCCAGAGCAGGAAAATGCAGACAGACAGACACATGCATTGAATTAAGCAGAAGATCACAACTTTTATTAAACTTTTTCCCGGGGGGCTACTCATCTACCAGCCATACTCTCCTATACCAGGCAATTAATTGGTTTTATTGTGGAAGTTACAGGGCTCCTTACCGTGTAACCCATAAAGCAGAGTAGTCTCTCCTCAGTCTACCCTCCAGAAGTCACCTCTCTCTGAGCCTAAGCACTCTCCATCCCCCACAAGGGTAACAGAGAATATAGCAGGGCCACAAGGTCTGACCCTATCACAGGAACCCAAGGTACTTCAGCAAAATCCCAGGTTTTTAATCTTTGGAAACCATTCATTAGCCACTCTTGCAACTGGCCACAGGTTGTGACAAATAAACTCCACCCCAGTACTTCAGTTACATACTAACACCTTCCTACTTAACCCACTGTATCTTGATGGTGCTGTGAGGAAGGCAAAAGACTCCCTAGTCTTCTGCCAAATGGCCCATAGGAGAAAAAATTCCTTCCTGAGTCCCTAAACAGGTGATCAACGAGACCTACAGCATCTCTCTCGCCACATTCCCATTCCATGTTTGGGAGGTTAGGGTGGACTGCTGCATCAGAGCCAAAGGAGGCTCCACATGGACCCCATGCTGGATTAAATCCTGAAGCTGGGAAATGCTGGCCAATCAGCACCTCTCACTCCTCAGCTGGCCGATGAGTTCCAGAGACTCCCAGGAGGAGGTGCTACCTATTGTCCTTTGGGAAGTGTCTCCCTCCCTGTCTGCTTGGACGGTCTCCCTTCATCCCTGACCCCATCAGTTCCCTGTTTATGTGGGTGGCATTTCAACTACCCCTTCCTGTGCTTTACATGTTCATGAAGAAGGAGATTTTTTTTAGTTTCTAGTCTTTTCACTCCAATACATTTTATGACCATTCAGCTTCCTTTAAGGATGAGGTAAAGGGAGGAGAAATCTATCATTTATATAAACAAAAGCTTAAAGTTATGTCTTCATCATTCAAAGAATGCTTGGGACTCTAAAACCATTTTGAACTGTGTTTTATCTAGGCAGCTGAATTTGGAGTAATCAGAAAGAACAGCTTTTACTAGATATATTTGTTCAGTGTGGGCAAAGATATTTGTTTAGCTGCAGACAAAATGAATATCTTGAAAAATGGGCAAGTGACAGCATGACAGCTCTGTCAGCTGAAGTGCAGAGAACTGAGTATTTTCTCTTTGAATGGGAGGGTGTTGTTTTTTTTTAAGCAGAAAATGAAGCTAACTTGCATCTTCTGAGCACCTCTATTATAAGCATTTTTTCATCTACATTTCAGTATGAAATCTTCAGAAAGTTTTTCCTTTGCATCCCTTATGACATAAATAAAACCCTCCTCTGAGCAGATGTTCCACCCATCTATTTGTCTTACAGCTTAGAGAGTCAATTTCCTATTTCCACAGCTGATGACATTCTTTGTGCAGCTGCCTAATGTTAGTGTATATTCCGTTTTTAAATAATATTCTCCTCTTGGCTTCATCCCAGGATTACAATGGCAGGATTATAGGAGGTGCCCAGTAGGGTGACTAGTGTTAAAGGTTTATTAAGCTTTCTGTTAGAGATTTCAGCTTTCAAAAGTGTCTAGTTCAGTGATGCTAAAAGATGAATTTTGTTGTACAGAGTGTTAGGCCCTGATTCTGCAATCAACACCTCATATGAAGCATTGTACAAAGTAATGTGCAAGATCAGGATATTAGCCTACAAGAAATCTCTCTCTCTATATATATCAGTCTAAATTCTTCTTTAAACTTTCTGTTTATTGAGAAATCTAAAAGTAAGGAGAGCATAATCACATATCATACTTAGGAGATAATACAGTCAAATTATATAGCTATTACTACACCAAAGTTTGTGTTGCATAGGAATTGAAAAGCCCTTCAGCTCCTCAGAAACCTTACTATTATAGTTTAATTATAAAGATCCTTTTGTGAACAATGGGTATCTCAAGTTGCAGCTAGATTAATTTAAGAAAAGCAAGCAACTCATAACTTCTGAAGAAACTTGGAGAATTTTTAAGTTACATTAGCAATAAAGTTGTAATCTAGTGTTTTTGTTCAGATTCCTGTTTAGGAAAATAAATGAGTGATATTATTTTTAAACTGAATTTAACTAGAAATATGATGTGTGGATTGGTGTGTTTTAGCAATTTTTTTTCAAAATTGGATGCCTATTGTACGTTTTCTATGATAGAATTTTCATGTGTGTAAATGGGTTAGGAGCATAAATCCCAATGGAAGTCAATGACTGGTGCTTCTAAGTCACATAGATATTTTTTTAAAAAAAATCTTGCTCTTAAATCTTTCGTAAGTGCCTAAATAATAGCTCTGATTTCCAAACGTTCTGAGTAATGAGAGGTAACAAAGTAAGTGATCGGGACACTCTCCTGGGACCTCAGTGACCTGGGTACAAGTCCCTGTTCCACCACAGATTTCTTGTGTGAGCTCTGGCAAGTCACTTTAGATACTTTTGAAAATCTCATTAGGTACCAACCTGCATCATTAGGTGCATAAATATCTTTTTCTTAAATTGGCCCTTAGTGTCTTTCCAATTCAGTTCCTCCTCTGTAAAATAGAGTAGAATAGAGATACCCATAATAGCATGTGTGGAAGTTGTGAAGGGAAAGACAAAAACTGTGAGATGCTCAGACACTATAGTAATAGTGGGCACATAAGTATTTTAGATAGGTTTATTATTTTAAACTGCAAGGAAAATATGTAAAGGTTTTGGTGCCAGGTGCACCTTTATGAACCACATAGTTACAGCACACTCTGTTTCCAAAGAAACTGGCCATCCAATTAAGAAAGGTTTCATGGACACAGTTTATACAATAATATTGCTGCCTACAGCCACATTCTTCTTACATTGTTTTGATTGTATATTAATTGAATTATTCAGCATTTATACTCTTTTGTAGACCACAAACTACTCCCAACAGATTAACAATTCCTCTATTACAAATTTTGGTACTAAACCAGCAGGGAAAATAATAGTACAATGTGAACTCTGGGATGTGTAAAGCTTCATTCCAGAGGCTGTCCATTTTGAATCGATGACGCAAACTGAAATGCATTGTGAGTCAAGGATAGAAACACATGGTGTATATTTTATTTTAATTGCTCTAAAAATTCTACATCGATCCATAGCTACCACACTGCACTGAGGCTAAGGGAATAGTTAATCAAGTATGACTCATGTCAAACTACTGAAGATGAACAGGAAATTGTGGAGTCACTAGCTTGACGCCCCTAGCTAAAATATTAGGTTCACTATCTCATGAATAAAGTTGGTTTGCCTTATAAATGATACAGGTAGAGAGGACAATGATGATTTCAAAGCAAACGAGGGCAAACTATTATTTCAAAGCTACTAAGTTAGGTAGAAGGACCAGGACATATTGGAATTTTTATTTTTAAATAAAACCATGTCCTTTTGCAGTGACACAGTTAGATGTCCGGTTGTCTCCTTGGCACATGCTCGTTGTAAACAGGACTTACTGATGGGCAAACAGACACCTAAGAAATGGGGAGTAACAGTTAAGTCTTCTAACCAAATATGGCCTTACTCAAATCATGACTGTGCTCCTTTTAATCCTTAGAACAGGAAGGGGGGCATTGTTATTGTTTGAGATTCTTCGGTGGAGGGATGACATTTCTTTGGCTTTCTGTTTAATAAAAAATTGAATAGAGTTTGTGCAGTGTTTCATGCCTTCAAATTTCCTAGTAAAGTCTAAGAGAGCAGCTGCATAGCCTGTAATTATGTAGCAAGTCATATAGGATTTTTTTTTTCCTGAGGAAGTGAAGAGATTTTCAATTACAAGTTAAAATTTATGACACTCTGTAATAACTGTTTAAACCTTTCACACAGAAGAAGATAGCAGTGCCAGCTCTTCATGAGAGTGAGACTTGCTCAGAGAATGTATTTTACAGTTGCCTTAAAAAGTTCTTAAGTAGCAATCACATGGGTCTTTTATATTTTTTTTGTATTTCAGCGCAGAACAGCTGGTTGAGCTCTGTAAATACATCTTTAATGAAATTACAACCTGCACTTGTAAGTTGCATTTACAGACACTGGCTGAGTAGATGAACATCATACTAAGGAATGAAAAGTGGTTACTGCACCAGCAGAAATAGTTATTTATTTTAGATGCCATCCACATAATGGGAGAATATAGACAGGCAAACCTTAAGTTATACTTCAGAATTAAAGTAGTATGCAGCTTACACAAAGTGTGCTGCTAAGTGTTAGGAGATTGTGGGTTATTATATGAAACAGCAGAGAAAATCGTAAAAAGTAGAGGTATGGTTATTTACTCAAAATTGACAATGTTCATTTTAAACAATATTTTGGAAAAATATATACACTGTTTTCTGTTAAAGGATAATATCTTGTGCTTCTATGTTAAAAGTTATTATTCAAACCTCTGATTTTAAATTTAATATCAATGAAGCAATTGTTGAAGTGAGATCAGTGTGAGCACCAACTTCAGTGTGAGAATTTACACTTAATTAAAAGTCATCTTTTTGTTCAATTATGAATTTGACTACATTTTGGCCTCAACTATAAAGCCCATGCAGCCGAGGTATCCATGACACATTTTTAAATCTAGTATCTTTTTTAGTGCTTGCATATAATTTCGTACACATTCTGTGGGCACAGATGCCATCAGTTAGAATTCTGATTTGCATGCATTGTCAGGTAGAGATTTAGTTTCCAGGATTAGCACTGGTAATTCCTGTGGGCACAAAACAGCACATACAAGTTTGGATTTAAAAATCAGCTCTTTAGTGTCTGCAATAATAGGACTCTTCGGAAAGAGTTTCAGATAAGACTTGTATCAGTTCTTTTAAATGAATAAAAGTTAGAAACTTTCATTTTTAGAAAGGATTTAGGTAGGGCCTGATCCCGAGTGCTTATATTTCTCTTTGACTCCAATATCTCTCAGGATCAGGCCTTAAAAACTGTTTCAGTAAGTAGGTAAAAAACAGTGTAATTGTGAATTCTGTTGTACAAAAGAAGCACTACATAACAACATTTATATTTTGTGGATGGAACAGTGAGGTATTTAACTGCAGCCTCCTCTAGATACAACCAAGGGGAGAATGACCTTTCAATGAAATATGAGTTAATAACACTACAGTGCTGAGTGCTTTGGTCGAGTTAATCTTAGTGCAGATTGTAACAAAACGTAGTCTAATGTGTACTGAAAATTAATTAGAGGAAAGACTGTGTTTTAATGGTGTGATGGATCTAATCTTTGGTTACATCAGCAAATTTCTATTGCAATTAATAACAATTAACTGTACTAAATAAAGGAATCAGGGGGGAAGGTTTGTCATATTAACTGTAGCACTCACACTATATCACCTTACATCCATTGTGTTTTCCATTCTCAGCATTTTGCTTCCTAAACTAACCATCAAGGAGAGACTGACTCCCTTTATGAGGAGCATAAGGGAGAAAACAGGATGTTCTTAATAGCTTGTCAAAGAGAGATAGTAAAAGAAAGGAATTTAATGTGCTATTTGTATACTTATGTGCAACTGGAGAGACTAGAGGCTTTTTCCAGAGGATGTTGTTATGCAATGTTAAATACAGCACATGGCTGGTATATGTTGGTCTGCAATATAACTTGAGGATGTGTCATAAACCTAACAGATCAGAAGAAGAGGTCCAAGACCTACAATACAGACATATTTATTTGCTGCTATCCTAAAACAAGTCAAGTCATTTTAAACTGGGGTGTCTTGCATATAATTCTTATCAAGTATCAAAGTGGTGCCTCCACTCACCATGATTCTCTCCTGTTGGCCCTTTCCCTTCTCCTGAGCATTGATTCCCGCTCTCCTTTGTATTTAAGAGTCAACAACCCTCCAGAGAAATGAGAAAGGGAGCTGATACCTCTCAGGGGTGGTATTATTTCAAACTGTCTGTTTGCAGATTCATGAAGACAATCCTGCATTGATGCGATTTCAAGTCTGAAAGAATTTATATACAACTATGTGGCTAGAGACTTACAGTGACCCTGTCAACCAGCAGTTTAGTCCAGAAATGCTCAAATTTTGCCACCCTGACAACCGGTGTTCTGTGGAGCACTTGCTGCTTCCCCACTGAAAACTGGTTGGTCACAAATGGTTTTTTTCCCCATCTTTTTAATTCTTTTAAAAATAATGAATTCTTAAATGCTGTTGAAATTGATAATGTTCTGGAATAGCAGTCCATCCCAATATTATTCCCTTCAAGCAGTGATTCTTCCCTGACAATTTTTCTGGGTTTTATTGGATATTAAATAAATGCTGTTGAAAACACAGTGATGTAGAATTTCATTCAAATTAAAAATTTGAATATGACCTGTTCCAGTCTATTACCTTATGTAATACTGGAAAATTTTGGCTATATCAATAGTTCAAGCTAAAGAAGCCCACCTTTTTGACATGTACTACCCTTTTTCAAGGACATGAAGTAATTTGGGTTTCTGATAAATAATTACACTGCTCAGGTTGACTAATAAGACCATATTATACTTTTTAAAAATTGTGTTGGGAAAAAATTGCATGGAAACCCTTTCAGAAGAGAAAGAGAAATAAGATGGATTCTCCACAAACATGAATTAGGACCAGTAATCACTAGCTCTTTGGTACTGTTGGGAATGTGGGACACAGGGAGACTTCTTCTCTTATTTTAAGTATGTTCCCTCCCAGTAAAGGATATGAAGTATGAGCATCTCATTAGAAGAAATCAGAGGTTGCCCATGCAACCTCCAAGAACCAACAAATCTCTGACGTGCCAGCTCCTGTTATTAGGTCTTGTGTTGAGACCAATTCAACAATAGTGCAACAACTTATTTTAATAACATGATTTTGAATTCAATTGTAACAAAAAAAATGCTTGAATTAGAACATTAACATAGTTTCCTCTTTAGTAACCACTTATTGCTTTGTTCTTGATTTACAGTAGAGATTAGAAAATATTTCAGTTAATTTCACTGACAAGACTACTGCAGGTAATCATCACGCTCAAAGCAAAGAAGCATAGACCAGCCAACACAAATTCTGTTAATTTCAGAATGATACCAAGCAGCGTGTTCAGATTTCTAAAAAATGCTTCTTTTAAATGTACAAAAGCATGTTTAGTGAATTCAAGATGCTGATCTTGGCTCAGGCTTGGTTATTGGATTCCAGCCATTGCTGTATCATTTTTTATATATATGTAATAAGCAGAAATGGACATAAAGGAGTGTTTTCCCCCTTCTTTAAAGTGAATTTTGTGGCTGTGAAAACTGCTAGATTGACAGCCCTGAGACTTGAGAGTCCTCTGTTGACAGATGAATTACGACATGGGCAATAGTAATGTCCCCAGTGCCTGACAAATACATTTCAACTCTGATGTAAAGAACCATTTCAGAGCTAGGAGGATAGGTCTCCATGCCATTTCATTATGGGTATATCTAGGCTGCAGTGGAGAGCGAGCCTCCCAGCCTGGCTAGACAGACTTGTGGTAGTGGGGCTCATGTTAGTGTGCTAAAAATGACTGTGTGGATGTTTGTAGCTCCTGGGGAAGCATGGGCCACCCTTGGGTCTGAGCATGGGTAGCTAGGCTGAACCGCTGCCAGTGCCACAATGTCCATACTGCTATATTTAGTATGGTAGTGTGAGCCCTCTTCCACAAGTCTGGCTCACTCCCAGTCGTGGTATACACATATCCATAATGAATTGTTATGGAGACCAACCCTCATTTACATCAATAGTCCTTTACATCAACACTGAAGTATATTTGTCAGACACTGGGGACATTTGTATCACTTCTGCCCATGTGGCCTCTTATGTCAGACTGCCAAGAAGGGTGACAATTGGATCTGATTATTGTGGCATGGAAAACTGTCTGCTGGGAGCTGAAGTGAGACCCCAAAGCTATTCCACATAGTCATCAAGTGGTAACAATTTCCAGTGAATACTGACTATTTCTGTAACTGGAAAGCTAATGTAGAGATGAGTTGAATGACTCCATATCCTTTTAGTAAGCCCTTCAGTCCATTAGTTAAACACAAACATTTGGTCCTTTGTATATATTTTGGTGGTACAGATTTACTTCACTGTCTGTGAGAGAACTTTGCGGAAAAGAATGGCATCTTGACTCTCTTCTTCCTCATGTCCCCTCTGAGCACCTAAACTTTATGTCTAGCTTTCCAGCATTGACCAAATCTCTTACCAGTTACTGTAACTTTTAAAGAGGGAAAATTTAACACTCTTCATTTGTCTTTTGCTATGGATTATACTTCCCATTCTTTTCCCCCTTTTAATATAACCATCACTTTTTAATTTTACCTTACTTAGATTTTGAGCTCTTCATGATGTGTACACACATACATATGTGTGTGACTTATGGCACTGTATAAGTATCAATAACAAAAAAAAATGCATTCATTTCTGAGAAAAATCGCAGTTGTGACTTCAGAACTTGAAGCAATTTTGCACAATGAATGTAACTGTTAGAGTTTTATATTATTTTAATGTATTTCAGGCCACTCTATCAAATACCAAAAGCATGTGTTGGTTTAAGGCATAACGAGCATGTGGTTTTGTACTTTATATTGCTGCAATTAATACTGTAAATGGTACTTTAATTATAAAAATGTGCTGATAGCAAACCGTAAATGTTTTCTGATGAAGCCAAAAAATTCTTTCCAAGTGTTTAATGTGCCCATAGCAGATGTGAATAATAGCTTATGCCACTTAGCTCTGTCCCTGGTCCAGGTCCTGGTCTCTACTGTGGCCACTTCACTTGGTCTGCAAGTGAAAAACCACCAGGAAGCCATTTTTAAAAGTACCTGAGGATGTCCCTGGCATGGTGAATTCCAGGATGATACAGGGAAAGCATATCAGATCCTATACCATGCATCTACCCTGTCGCTGGCGTAGGAGGCATGCCCAGGGGAAAGGGAGTGTATAGGTAGCCACTATGTGCAGCAGGCTGCCACAGCCCACCTGCCCTAATGTTGTGTTGGGGGCTATTATCAGCTGGTTCAATTCAGAATGGTCCTGAGTTGACTCTAAGATGCCCCTCCAAACCACACCAGCACCAGGCTCAAGGATACATAAAGGACATTTAAAGCTGTGTGTGTATGTGTGTGTGTTTTATTTTTGTACACACACACACACACACAAAGGTAATTTAAAGGATATATAAACTGTCAGCACACTATTGTACAACTGTCATTTATTAAAACCCAGCAACGAGTGCATTCATATATGCCAGAGACTGCCAAATCAGAATCACCCAATTTCTATTAGAATTTCCTCACCAGCAATGTTTTTTTCATCTGCTCGCTTTCTTTTTTTTTTCTCGTTTATTAAAGCCAGACCCATTCTAACTGTGACTTGTAGAACAGGAACAATTTTGTGTCATGTTTTAAAGTGACTGTTTTGTAGCCACAAATATATCTTACATGTACCTCACTTCTGTGCTGCCTTCAGAGCTGAGCTCCCAGCCAGCAGCCGCAGAGCTTCTTGCAACCTGGGGAGGTTCCTGGAAGTGGGTCTGACCCAGCCCCGGGAACGGCCCAGTGCATGATAGGAACTCCCCGCTGGGGCATCCCCAGACCATCCCCTCCCTGGCTCCGGATCCAGCGCTCAGAGGTTAAAGGAGCCTTGGGCAGGCTGTGGGGAGAGACCAGGCTCTTTCCCCAAAAAGTGATGACTCCTCCCATATCCTGTGGCTCTCACTTCCATGTTGCTGCTGGCACCATTTAGCTGCCAAGCTTTGAAGGCAGCATCACTGCCAGCAGCAGGGCAGAAGGGTGGCAATGCTGTGACCTCCCATGACTCCCTTTTGGATTGGGACTCCCGTGGTTACAGCACTGTGAAATTTCAGATCTAAACATGTGAAATGGTCAGGCATGGTGGCGTACATCTGTAATCCCAGCTTTCCATTATAAATAACTTCATTTTCTTTGAACTTTTCTTTTTTGTTTGTTTGTTAATTAGCCTACAAAAAAAAATAAGCTCTAGGCTTATAAAATGGAGCAAAATATCTCATTTTTTTGTAGTAGCTACAAGAAGTCTACAGAAGAACTCTCCTTTTAATAAAGATAATGTCACAAACATACTTTGGAGAAAAATCCGCAGATGGCATAAAGTGTTGTGACTACATTTAAGTCAGTTTCACCAATTTTCACTAGTGAAAGATCTGGTCCTTCCTCTTGTAAACTGCTTTCTGCAGTTCTGGAGACCATGACTTTCTATGGGCCACATTTGGAGAACTGTATGAATGCTAAAATTCATGCCCATCGATACCTATTCACAATTGCAATGATTGAATACATAGTCAAAGGAAATGCACGTTCACCAGTTAGGCATTTACCAGGCCATCTATGAGTGTAATGGCTGCAGCTGCAAACACAATTGTGCTAATTGTGCATGCAAAGTAGTCATGTAAGCACATGTGTATTTTCTATGCTTAATTGCATGGGCATTTTTGGAAATCTTGCCTTCAATGTGTTTTGTAAAACACTGTGTACATTTATTGCACTCTAATGAAACAGAAGATAGCAAATCCCAAAATCTTCATTTTAACAGTCACCTACACTGCATTTGAATTATCAAAAGTTTTATCATTTCAGTACATTATCTTTTTTTACTTGTAAAGTGCAGACAGATGATTGGGTACTGAACAAAGCACAAACAAAGTTTTAGAAATGGGTAAAATCATTAGTAGTGGAAAAGAAAAATAATTTAACTCAAGATTTTTTTGATTTTTTTTATTATAAATTCAAACTAGTGCATGACAGTGACCTCAATATATTAACTATGTTTAAGCATTGTAGATTAATTTGTTTTGTTTTATTCATTATTTGGTGAAACAGATGGTAACGGTTTAGTCACAGTTTTCTTTTCTTTTTCTTTTTCTTTTCTTTTCATTTCCCCACTTTGTCACAGCTGGTTACCAATCAATCTCAATTCACGGTACAGTGATGATAGCACATGTTGTCCGGGGGCCAAATCTGATTGGGTTGCATTTTTTCAGCAGTGCTTCATATCAGAAAAAAACGTGTCTGCATGGCAGGGACTGTCAGCACGCTATTGTACAACTGTCATTAATCAAAAGCAGCAACAATGAGTGCATTCATATATGCCAGAGACAGCCAAATTTCACAATCAGAATCGCCCAATTTCTTTTAGAATTTCCTCACCAGCAATGTTTTTTCGTCTGCTCACTTTCTCTTCTTTTCTCGTTTATTAAAACCAGACCCATTCTAACTGTGACTTGTAGAACAGGAACAATTTTATATGATGTTTTAAAGTGGCTGTTTTGTATCCACACATATAATGACTGCTTATTTAAAAATCCTCTCTCAATTCAGTACTGATGGCTGAAGAGTAAGCTAGAGTGAAAGGTTAAGTACTTCAAACTGTTTAACAAAAGAACTGTTTAAAAGCTAATAGGTGACAGTAAATACATATAACTACACATTAGGGGCTACACGTTATAGTTGGTTTTGGCATCAGCTTGGGTAACAGCCAGTAATATTCTGGTAGTATATTGCAAGGTGTTTCTTGACACTATGCATATTATGCAAGCATTGGTTGTGACTCTGTAGTTAATTGAGATTGAGCTGATTTTTTTCCCTTAACACTGGGATTCAGCCTTTTTGCTATACATGAGAACAATGAGTCATCCCAAAATTTACCCTACTTATTCTCTGAGTACAGAATGAATGTTCTAACACTTTACAAGTTATTCCCTTATTAGCTTTGTTGCCATTCATTTTAAAATGGGTTCTGTAAGAAATTTAGCATTCACTATCAGACCTTTTTCTGCTTGAATGATCTTAATAATGGAGTAACCCAGGCCCTGCAAACTTTCCATAAAGTTAAAGCTCCTTGAAATCTTATGAATGGGCTACATTTGAAGAAATTATGTTGTAATTAAGCTAAGTTATTGCTTGTATTTAATTAGATAGGGTGGGTCAGTGACTCGGGTCATTCTTTACTAGAGCCATGTTGGAATCAATCATCATTGCGTGCTAATATTCTATTGGTAGAAATAGGCCAGTGACACGAGGAAGTCTGCACGTGTGAAGAGTTTTCACTGATAAATTACTTGTCTGCTAGTTGTCACTGCTCTTAAAAGTTATGTCGCTGCATGCTAGCAAATGAAGGACCAAATTCCCCAGTCTGTGCTATCTTCTTTTGCACTGCTCCAGTTTTACACACACACACACACACACACACACACACACATAATTGATGCTACATATCTTTGGGGCTCTAGGTTATTTTTCATATGACATTTTTTTCATATTTAAATACTTGTAATATACCATTGATCAGTAGTAAGGAACAGGGGTCCAGGTCTCATGTGTTAGAATGGACTATCCCAGAGCCTTCAGAACCTCCAGGTCTGAGCCTGGCCATAATTTTGTCAAGTGTGATGCTCCAGAGGGTCAGTGACATTAATCTAGATGCAGGACATCTTGCCTGCAAAGTTAGATGCAAGTTTTTTTACAGTAGAAGATACTGAACTTTGATACTGGGAGAAGGCAGTTTGAATTGGTTAGATTGTTCACCATCCACAATAATTTCATGGGATGTGATTTTACAAAGACCGTGGTGGAGGGGAAGGAGGATTCAGTGTTCCCACCCCTTATTGCACAGGGTAGTTTTTGCTACTGTGAATGATTCAGAGCCAATTTCCCTTCAGTCTCCTTACCGCCTGTTTCATCTGTCAAAGTTTATCATTTAACTGTGGTGACTTGTGTGGCCAGTGTGGGTGGAACAGATGACTAAGGGGCATTGCATCAATGTTTTAAGGCACCAGATGGTTGTAATGTCCCATGAGTGCCTCTATGCACTGGTGTAGTTGCTAGATGTCAGGTTCTTTCAGGATGGTCCAGAAACCCACTGTGGCCCTAGCAGGTGTGCATGCAAGAAGGCCTGGACCTCAATTTGAAGTAACAGATGATTGGACCTTGACAGGGGCATCTTTTCTCTACCCTGCATGTCAATACCCAAGTGGGTGATTAACGTTGTGCTCTAGTCCTGCGTTCTGGCATGCCAGGCGGCTGGCTTTTTCACCTAGTAGCCTTTGCACAATCTGCATGATGGGCAGGTGCAAGCATAAAGGCTGCTGAAGCTTACAAGGCAGCAGGCTGGCATGCCAGGACCAACACATCCGTGAGACGAAGAGGAACAAGTCAGCTGCAGCCCACAGCAGACTGCAGAGTCGTGTCCCAGGCTGCCTGAACGAACAAACAAAAACACTTCCGCAAAATAAACGGCCAGTTGCTGCCTCGCTCTGTAGGGTTTTTTTTTTTCTACCCTCACCTAATCTCTGTGTGGTAGCAAGTCTTAATTTCAGAATATTTTACAGCACTGAATGAGGCTCCACGTGTCTTACTCCTCCGGAGCTGGCCCTGTGTCAAGGAAATAAGCATTCACTCTGTCTGTAGCAGTTTGTTTGCCAAAGACAGTAGCTTCTCCAACAGTATAGGAAATGGGTGTTGTATTCTTGTGATTTTATGGAAGTTATAGCTTCCATTTGCCTTTCTCTCTTATGAAAACAGTGATTTCAATTTGCCATTGACTGGTGCAGCACAGTGTGCAAAATTACATAATTCAGTGCAGTGCCCCAGAAGAAATGTGCCATAATAACTGCATATGGCTTTTAAATGCATATTTACAATAGCTTAGTGCTGCTCAAGGAATGGAGGGCCAGACTCTCCACTGTCATAATGTTTAACCTCAATGGAATTATGCCAACAGCAAATATGGCTCTACGTTTCTGCAATACACTGTGGCACCCTCCCCCTTTCCCCTCTGGCATAGCATTTATGCATCAGATAAATCTGAAATACTGAATAAAAGTACCTCTAAATACGATTCCTAAATAAATAAATGACAGGTACTTATGCACCATCCTGCACACCAGTAGTAGAACGGTTAGCCTCAGTTGTTCTTTTTGTTAATTTTTATGTGACTTCTTACCTAATGAATTTATTGTATATGGAAGGGAACGATCTGAGATCACAATAAAATGTCTGCAGAATATGAAATAAGGGGATTCTGATTTTTAGTTATCCCAGAAACTATTAATTTTAATTGATAATTTGAGCTTTACTTAGGAAAACTGATCTTTTTACGGCATTTCAGCATGTAGAACTCATGGGTTAATGTTCCAGTAATTTTGTTAGTACACTATTTAACATCCCTGTAGCTTTACTATATATTGACTGCATCTATTACAAGTACAAAATGCAAAAGTAAAAGTAATAACAATACATTATTAGCATGTACACAGAAATTAACATCTGGGGTTCTGAAATGGTTTACAAGTATTAATAACTTCAGCCCCACACTACACAACCTCACAACACTCTGAAGGGAAGTAGCTGAATTATGCCCTGATTCAGCAAAACGTTTACACATGTGCTTAAATCCCATTTAAATTAAACAACTGCTTAATTCCTTTGCTGAATTGGGACCATAATCTCCATTCTACAGATAAGTAAATGGAGGCAGTGTGCAGTTGAATCACTTACTCAGGGTCGCACCGTGAGTATTTGAAGATCTAGCTATAAGACTCAGCTCCCTTGATGTCCAGTCTGGTATTTAGCCTCAAGAGCATCCTTTCCCCTTAGGGCTGACAAATCTGCAACTAAATGTTATGGTCAATATCAGTTAATTTCACATATAGTAGTGTTGTTAGCTACAAACAGAATATTTATTCATATTCTTTAAAGGGGAATATTTTAGGAGTAAAATATACCTATTAAAAACCTTTAAGGGACTTAGAGTTCCCATTGAAATCAGTAAAAGACAAAGACTCTCATTGACTTCAATGGATCAGGCCCTAAAACATCCATAATATTTTATCAAGTGAGTGTTTTTTCAGGATGGCAGCAATTGAAATCTGAATATCTTTCAGAATTTAAGTTATTATTTTACAAATGAATGTTCACTGCATTCTGAAGTATGCACACTATGCAGATACATTCTGAATAGCTTTAGAGCTACCATAAGAGTAACAAGAAGAAAGAAAAAAAACAAAAGAAGAAAAATGCAGTGAAAATGATTCTTTGTTAAAAAAAAGAAAGTAAAGCTTCTCTCTCTATTCCGTTAAATTATTACATTGTGCTTTGGGAAACTGATGTGTGTCTTGCCTACAAACTGTCACTTTGCAAAGCCTGTGTTTACGTTGTGCATAAATTAATGTGATGTAATTTCCTGCCTCACCCTCCTATAGGGGCTGACGATTTTTACTGGGGACCTGTTAGGGGAAAACTGTTTTTAAGGCAGCAAAAGTAAAATATGCAGCCCATGCAGTTCAAGCCATGATAAACCCAAGCTGTCATATATTGATAACTGATGCCTGATAGCTTAATTTTATCTTATTGTTCTAGATCTAGGGCAGAGTGAGTGATATTATTAATAAAGCCCTAATACTGAGTGAATATAGCAATACTAATTTTATGACTGTAAAGTTTTTAAGTAATGCATAGTGCAATATAAATGTCATGAAGATTAATGCCTAGTGGAATTACCTAACTCTAGATAATAAATTGTCTTCCAGAGATATATCCAAGATAGAATCAGATTGGTAAACTCCAAGTGAGAATTTTGCCACATATACTGTCAGCTACATAACACGTTTTCTTTTTCTTATTTCTGTAATGCAGATATGACATCAAAGATGATTACACCTTGCGCATTAAAAAGGCCACAAGCACAGATGAGGGAACCTACACATGCATTGCTGAGAATCGAGTTGGAAAAGTGGAAGCCTCTGCTACCCTCACAGTTCGAGGTGAGTGCTATAGTACTTGACAGAGTGTCACTTTCTTATACAGTGAGCCAGATCCTCATCCGGAGTAAGTTGGCCTAGATCCATCACAGCCAAGGAGTAATTTTCACCAACAGTGATCCTTGCCCCATTGAAGTCAAGGGCACAACTCCTAGAATGGGACAAAGATTTCACCCCAGCTGAGAATCTGTCCCAGTATTTGTAACTGAAAGCACAAATTCATATGTATGTATGTGTCTAGTTGTAGGTCCCCTGCCTTCTCCTCCCCGCACTGTGGACTGTTTGTCTATGTTTCTTTCTGTAATAAAATTAGGAACAACTTAAGTCAAGCTGTATTTTATTTTTTAAATGTTGAACATTTCATAATGGAGCCATCCACCATTTGTTATCACATGACGGACTAGCACCATCCCAAGAAATAAGAGATTTGATTAAGTATAAGAAGTTAAAGCATAACATTTTCCTCCAAAAATGTCTTTGAACACTGGTACCCACTTATTGTTTACATAGTGTAGTTGGATATAGTGAGGAGGTTTAAAATCTGAGCAGCCTAATGAGTTTGTAGAAAGCACTTTGTGACAATACATACGGAGCTGTTAAATATTATGGAGAGAGAGAAATATGAAAACATATTTCCATAAGAGTAAATAACATATAATAGTTAAAATATTTTTGTTTAGTTAAAAAAAAGAGATAATCCGCAATTTTGATACAATGGCTATCACAGACACTATTTCACAGTTTATTGGTGCATGATGAGGGTTTTCAGTAGAGCTGTTAAAGGCTAATAAAAACATTTTTAGTTTCATCTTCTCTTTTTTTTTCTCCCCCGCCCCCATACCCATTAAATCAAATGTTCAAAATCTCTATGGATTGCTTTATTAGAACAGGGGTCAACTGACCCAAGAGGCCGACTTCCATTTCCATCCATTTAATGCATGGACACAGTTCAGTTTAATTTGCTGAATTCAAAGAAAAAAAAGTAACCCAGTGGCTTTGTAAGGGGAGAGATGTTAGTATATAACAAAGAAAAGAGAGTATTGTGATAATCCATCTGCTAAAATATTGCCATAATCTCACTTCAGATAATAAGTGATAATGTGGCTTTCTTGTTGTAAGCTGAAAATGGCTTTATTTGCTATTTGTTTGTGATGAGGATTGTTCTTCCATTTTGTAATTTGATAAAAATAGGCACAAGAATTAACTCTCAAAAATATACACTTCCTTTGTCACAGAAGGAATCACAACACCCAATAAATCTGGCCATTAGTTTAGTGGCCTTAAATTCTCCTAGAACTGTGTCCACTGTATACATTATCAGGTCAAGCCTTTCTTTTTACTAGCTTAGCCTTGTGATCTGAGCAATGACTAGAACAAAGCAAAAATCCTTTGAGCTCACTGAAGCTTGAACTTGACCAAATTAAGGTGGAAAAAGGAAATATATAATTTAATTGATTTCCCTACACTCAAGAAGATTTCCCATTATCTTTTTTTCTTAGCTTTATAATCTAAAGGATATAGGCAGAGTGTTTATTCAATACAAAAAAAAGCCACTATATTACAAGCATATTAAACATCAGGATGTGACAGAAAATGAGAAAAGCTAAGAAATTCAGTGTTGAATGCTTGGCACTCAAGGCTCTTTGGAAACAAGGAACCCCTAAGTAAACTTCCTTTGACTTCAAAGGGATCAGGCTTTGGTCCTATTTTAATTAATGAAGGTCTTAACCCTGAATTACCAAATTTTTGTCCGCTTGTTTCATTACTGTGCTTAATATGAAGTTATTATTTGAAATTTCCTTACTTTCATCACATTCACTTTGTCCCATGAAAAGGGAGAAAGCAACTCACCTGCTTTATAATTCACTGTGTGGGGTGGTCTTAGTCCTGGGTACCCTACATGTGCATTGAAAACCCAGTGCTGCAGACATACACAGACACAGACAGACACAGACACATATACAACCTCTTGCCACAGCTCAATACCCAGCTCGCATCCAGGGTTCCGTTTGACCTCATTAGCCATAGGTGATGGCAGAATTTGAATTCCCTGACAGTACTCTCAGCCCTGTGTTTGGGAAGTTGCAGTTCTGTCTACCTCTTGTCTTTCCAGTATGTAAAGTGGGAGGATATTTGATATTTCCAAAAGCCATGAAACCTAACAAAGAGAGGAGGGGATGGAGGTTGCTATGTGCTGAAGTGTGTAGCAGATAGGAAATAGTTAAAGGGAGTGGTTTTTATGACAATGCAAGGCTCAGGTCATAAGAGGGTTGAAAACTGAATAGGCCCTGAATTTGTTACTTTACACGGGGAGCTCGACCCTGATCTCAGAGCCTAACTGAGCAAATGAAACTGGTTGCTAATAAAGTATTTTAGCTCCTCAGTGGGCAACACTCATTCTATTGCTAAAATAAGGTAAATTTCATCTTCCCAGATTTTAATCTCAAATGAATTTCCTGTCCAAATTTTAAGCTCCTCTGAAGGGGATGTCTGTATTTTAATAACAGTGGGCCTGACAGCCCTCTCTCCCAGCTCAGGTGCAATGAAGGGCTACTACTATAATCAAGAAATCACTTGTTGCAGCAACTGCTTTCAATCTCAATATCAGTCTGAAGCAGAATTAACCTGTCAGTCATTCAGCAGTAATTTTTTAGGAAGTAGAAGTTTATCTAAGCAGTAATTTGGGAGGCTCTGAATTGAAATCCCTGTGGCCATTCCAACCTATTTGTTATATTTTCATCAGCCCTGTCAGTGAAGAAAAAGTGATGTGCTGTAAGCTTTCGTGGATAGGAAAAATGGTGTCTTGGGCTTTTCTCCAGCTCTTACTGCAGTACTGACTGGCCATGCTTAAAATTCAATTGGTATTTAAATCAGACAGTGATGCCTTTCATTTATTGGCATGACATTTGCCAGTCTGTGGCTTGAATGGATGTATTCATCAGGGCCTAGAAGTTTGTGCTAATGCAAAGCTATTTTACTTCAGTCAAGCATTGACACTGATATTTGATGACGACATATGATCCTATCAAAATTTTTCTCAGATGATTGGTTCCAGCCAGCTTATTCAGAAGCTGTGTAATTACTCTCTCCAAAAAAATGTAATAACAATAACTCTCGATTAAAAAATAAAGTCGGGCATCTTACTTTCTGACATTTGTGAGTTTAGAGATCACTGGAGTGTCCACAGTTAAATGTAACATTACACGTCATGCATTCTGACAGATTTTCTTTTCTTTTTTTTTTTTTATTTCTTTTTTATGTTCTCACCACACCATTGTAATGTCTACAGTTCGCCCTGTTGGTAAGTAACCATCCTTCTATCCATTTTCGCACTGCTTCATGCAATGCTTCATCTTTCATTTGCAACAGCATTTGACTGACTTAAACACTAGTATTAATGACCATTGCTTAATAGTGATAACTTTCTAATGGTAGCCAAGTGATTTTGAATGGGCAAGAAGTACCGTATCTGATTTTTTTATTACTTCTAGAATAGCATATGTAGTGGCATTTACCAAATCACTAACAAATCAGCAATTATATCACAGAGTAGTGGGGTGTTAATAAGCCAAAATTACTAATAAGATAACTCTTAGCAGTTTGTAGATGTGTGTTAAGGGCTTGATACAAGGGCCATTGAAGTTAATGAAAAACTCCTATTGACTTCAAATGGCTTGAAGCAGGCACTAAATGAGCAGCCCATTATTTTTTTTTCTGATGTAAAGAAGGAAGCACACACTTTGTGACATCCTGTATCTTTTGTACCTGTGTAAAATCTTTGAAACAATATAGTCAATTATACCCTGTTCTTGAATTGAAGAGGGGATGGAATGGATTCCCCTTCCTGTTGGGGGAGTTCATTGTGCCTCTGTATAAAGCCTGCCATAATTGATTTTTATCCCTGGATCATAATTTTTCTTTTAGAATGTAAGTTTTGCCTTTGAAGTGCACAAGATGTCCGCAAATGAAAATACTATGCATGCTAATACAATGTGCATAGGATAGGTGGCCCTGGATTACCAGCCAAAACTTTGGTTAAATTTTAAAGATCGAGCAAAATGAAAAAGAAGCTTGTCCCTCACTGAAACTTATTCTTGTACTGAAAAATATTCCAAGGAAATGCATTTTCTTTTTGCTATTTTCATTAATGGCTGTGCACTCCATGCTCAGGAGGATTTGCTAGACATTTTTTCCAGATAAATTACTATTGTGAATGTCATAGTTTGTAGCTATGTTGTTTTTTAGAATAGTGATTTCATTGTTTTAGCCTTTTATATAAAGAATTGTCTTCACTGTAGTGTCACCTCGAGTTATGTACACTCAAGTGTAGCTCAAGTGAGAGTGGTCAGACAGCAACAGAGCCCTGGTCTACACGGGAGGTAGGGATTGACCTAAGATACGTAACTTCAGCTATGAGAATAGTGTAGCTGAAGTCAACGTATTTAGATCGGCTAACCGCGGCATCTTCACAGCGTTGAGTTGACTGCTGCTGCTCCCCCATCAACTCCGTCTGCGCCTCTCATGGCGGTGGAGTACCGGAGTTGACGGGAGATCCCTCGGGGATCAATGTATAGCGTTTAGACTAGATGTGATAAATCGACCCCCCGATACATGGATCGCTATTCGCCGATCTGGCGGGTAGTGTAGACCTGCCCAGAGTGTTTGTATTAGAAGCATAGAGTAGTGGAGTCCCCACTGCATTCAGCAGCACTTGAGCTTCCACCAGCACTCCTTGGTGAGCTTAAGGTTAAATCACCACTTCACTTGAGATACATGTTTTTGTGTGTGTATGGGAGTCGGTTAGGGATGACATTTGAGTTATATCTCGAGCTAATGCTGTGGTGAAGACAAATCCTTTGCATCAGAAATTAGTGTTGATGTTAATAAACACTCCTGAAAGGTACAATCCTTTACTCAGGCAAAATTCTTATCAGTGTTGCGCTTGAGTGAGGTATGTAAGGTTTGACATTATATTTGTATACACAGTTTGGATTTTCTTAAGATGACTCTGAGCCTGATTTACACAAATGAGCTCCAATTAAAATCAATGGAATTATACCACTGTGAAAATCATGTAAAGTTGCTATGAGCTGGGTCCTTTGTTTGGGAGATGAATCTGACTCAGGCCTGGTCTATACTAAGCTCTACACTGTGGAGTGGGGGAGATCGATCTAAGTCACGCAACTGTAGCTACTTGAATAACATAGCTGAAGTCAGTGTACTTATATTTCCTCACCACGGTGTCTTCACCGCAGTGAGTTGACTGCTGTTGCTTCCTCGTCGACTCTGCCTGCGCCTCTTGCGGCGGTGGACTACAGGAATTGATGGGAGAGCACTCGGGCATTGATTTATCATGTCTAGATTAGACGTGATAAATCGACCCCAGCTGGATCAATCGCTACCCGCCGATCTGGTGTGTAGTATAGACATACCCTAAAAAAGTTAGGTTTACCCAGCTGTGTTGCTCAAGGGTATGAAAAATTCACAACTCTGAGCAACATAGTTAAAGCCAATCTAACCCCCTCTGTGCAGACAGTGGTAGATTGATGGAGGTTAGAAAAGCACTACTAATAAACAATAAACACCCACATTTTAGTTCAGTGGGAAAGCCAGTACAAGAAAACAAACATTTTGTTTTGGAAATCTTTATTTTTTCTCACTCTTTTGAGAGAAGGAAGAAAAAAATCACAAGCTAAGGCTATTTGGGATCTATAAAGACCACATTAAAAATATCTACAAGGAAAGTAATAGACTTGTTGTGTTGGTGCTTCTTATTACTTCAGCACATTGATCCTCTGCTTTTTAATTCTTTAGATCCTGAGGTCACAATTCCAGCTCTTAAGCTTGTACTGAATCTCCTGATCTTAATTTATTCTGTTTCCAAACACATGGCTCCTTCATAAGGGTGCACTCTGGTCAGCTTTACATTTGTCACACTAAAATTGTTTTATTTTGTTACAAGTAGTCATTTGATACAAAGGAAATGTCTCCATTATTTGACTTACTGAAATGACCATAAAATAGAGTGAGTTGTTTTAAAATAATTAGTGTTTTTTGTACAGTATTTTCAAATTATTTAATTCACTGAGAATAATGTAAAAATATAAGCCCTAATCATTTCAACTGTAAGGCAAATTTTCTGTACTGGTGGTTGTATATTGCTTGATTTTTATCATTCATGACCAACTGAATAACTTTACGGGAAGTCTCCACAACAGCAAAAATATATTTTCCCCACAATACAGTATATGCAGTTACTGTTCTTGATCAGTTAGGTGAGGTGGACCAGATTCACAAGGTTCAGATCTCTATTTCACCAAGTTTAATAAATTCACATCAGGGCTTTGGGTCAAGATAATCTCTACCAACTGTCAGTAAGAATATAGATTATGATAAAAGGTAATGGTACTGTTGATTACTTAATGTTAAAATACCTAGACCTCTGCTAGAAACATACACCTATTTTTAATAGGTATATTTGCATGCACAGAATAACAGCTGCATGCAGTGTACAATTTGAAGGATTTTGTTCTTTCATCCATTCATGTACCAGAATTGGTTCAGACACTCTTTATTTCTGCTTATGCTTCAGGAGAAAAACATCTTTTTTAAGAAAAAACCTGGACAACAAAACCAGGATATTATTTAATGGAATGTTTCTTGAAATACAAAAGAGAAGGAATTGTAATGTTCAAAGAGAATGTAATTCTTATTGCAAAATTAGTACTTTTAATTTTCAGTTCAGTTTTTTCCATGATATTTTCAAAAAATTATTTATTTAATTTATTTTTAACAGTTTTATTTAAATTTCAGCTGGAGTAGAAAAAAAATCAGGGCTGAATTATTTTTGTTGCTCACCAGCTTTTGTTCAAGTTGCTCGTAGCATAGAGTATACAAAAATGAAGCATGGTATTGCCTGAGGTAGATGGCAGCTTGTGAATTTTTAACAGTTCTTTACCAGATTACTTACCATGTTGTGATTTGCTGCTTGAAATAAATGTGTTGCCAATCTCCCAAATAGATGTTCTCTTTATTTATAAGCTTTTGAAAGATTTCCTATAGGAGTTACAACAGATGGGTTTAGGAAGTGGGATATTTATTCCTATTTAGGCCATTTACTTCTGTTATTTCACTCATCAGATGCATTTTCCAGATGAACAAGTTAATATTTTCACACATTTTCATTTTTGCTGTCTGTCTTATGACAATCATACATTAGAATAACTATGAAAAGCCACCACCAAAGTTGGGAGGAGCCAGAAAGATTCATCAATTCCACAAAAAAGTATCATTCACCCAGTCTTCTAAAGTATCTGCTAAACTGTTTTGCCTGAGATGGAAAACTTACAGAAATAAAATTAAGTTCAAAAGAAGAATATCAACTATGTGTCTGTTGCTTCTGATTATCTGCCTTTTCTTGATCACTCAGTAAGTCACTTCAAATCAAAAACAGTACTCAGTTTTCAAATTAATTGCCTATATCCAGTTGAAAGTAGAGTTCTTTGCATTTCAGTTGCATTGTAATAAGTCAAGCCAACTTGATTTATGATATGACTTGACTTTCCAGAAAAGAATGCATCAAGAAGTCGGTTTTCATTTTCAACATGTATAAAAAAAGCCTAACTGCAATTAACTAAAAATGGAGGGTTCTTCTAACATGGGGTAGGCAGATACATATAGATAAGTTGCCTACTTTCCATTTGCCATGTGTAATACTAATTAGATACGATCTATTCAAATTTAAGTGAAATGTAACTTTTTGATGCATTGTACTCTGTTCTGGGAAGTTGTCACATCGTAAATCAACCTGGCACAACTTAATGACCTATCTGAAATGTTGCAGCACAATACATCTGAAATGCAAAGAACTGTATTTAAACTAAGTTCACTTTGTGGTTTGAAATGTCTTTGGTTAGATGATAAGTGAAGATGTTTCTCTCCTTGCAACAGACTCTATATACTGTAAATGTTATTATATTTCACTGCCAGTCTTGGAAATATCTCAATTCCCATGGGACTTTCAGGAATTATACATCATTATCAGAAATGCTGATTGGTGAGATCCCACTTGGCAAGACTATGCCATCCCTTGGTGGCAGAATTCCGATAACTACATCAAAGGGCGACATGTCTGCTGCTGCTGTCTGTAGAGAGTTGGCAGTTAATGAAGGCAACAACAGACATTTTGCAACTAGATCTTCCCTAAATGGAAAGTGAGTGAGCTAGAATGATTCTTCATTATTTATTAACTGGCAAACACTTTAGACAGATCAGTGATGAAATCAGAAAATAGAGTAAACCTCATCTCAGGGCAACATGCACATTTCCTTGGGTTTTAGTAAGAAAACAAGACACTGAGGCAATTTGTCCAGGCAGTTACCCTTTTTAGATGTACTGATCAAACATTCATGCCCATATGCTGTTTTGTGCTGAGGCAAAACTCCCATCACCTTTCAGGGAAGTTTTGCCTGAGTGAGTGTTAAGTGAGGACTGAGGATTTGGCCTTGAGGCAATACAGCATTTGTGATGTCTCCAAACTGGATTTTACTGCAATTTTATTGGCTAGTAGTGGCATAGAGACCCAAATGGCTCAGGTAATATTAGCACTGTCAGTTGAGGGAACAACAAGCTTACCATCAAACATTTAAAATGCTGGACCACAAACCTCTTCACCTCAAAATCTCCCAAACCCATCTCCTTTCTCTGTTTAGGCTTCCATGAGTGTTTGCCAAACATGTGCCAAAATCATGATGGACCATTACAGAGTCGCAGATTGCTACAAGTACAAGTATTCATAGAGGGCTTCATTAATGATTGTTGGACTCCACAAGGATTTATACTTTCTGCTTGGATCCACAATTTGGGATGCTTATTATCTGAAGGTTATTTGAATTTAGCCAACTTCATTGTGGACATTGAAAACAATGGGAATCTTTTCCCTGACTTCAGTGAGCTTTGGGTCAATCTGCACAAAATGGGGCTTGTCCTCACAAACATGAAATTCACAGCAAGCTGAGGTATGAATCTACCATTCATTAGCCTTTCACAGGCTAACTGTCTATATGGATCCTGCAGTTGTGTATTAACAACCTGTTAATGCACTTTGATCTGCTCTCATTTGACCTTCTCTCTGTTCCTTGAAAGAGAGAGGGGTTTGTGTGTCCTTCTCCAAATTTTTCAGAGACCATCTGTTTTTGAACCACATAAAATCACAGAACAAGATAAGAATACATTTTTTATTATTTATGAACTTCAGATTCTGAAGTTAAATTGAAGATAAAAACAATTGGAATCAAAATGCTTCTGATATGATAATAGAAGTCTGATTTTTTTCCAAATAATTCCTTTTATTCTTACTATAAAATCCTAATGGTAGAAAAATCCATCCAAAATATCTGTTTGAGTTCCATCATCTATGCCTAGGCCTTTATTACCTTTTCTAGGTAAGGACCTCAGTCCAGTGTAAGACAGTATGCATCAGTTACCCTCTCCCCCATCTGAAGAGGAAAAACTGGGTGACAAATAATACACACAAGCTCATCGTTATTCAGGAAACGGATTGTGCCCAGAAAATCCATGGAATTACTTCAAAATCAAGATGTACTGACATAGGCTAGCTCCCTGTGCTAATCCAACACATCGCCCCATCCAGGCAAAACGACGAGAGTATGCATATTCCAAACAACTCCTTTAGTACTGCAGCAAGAGGATCTGCATAACAATACTAGTTGCTTCCCTTCCCCAACCTGGGACTGTATCAAATCTAGTATCAGATTTGGAAACCCTCTTCATTTTAAAGCTAAACGTTAATGAGATGGGTTCACCATCTACTCCAACCCTCTCTTGTTTCATACTGAACAGAATAGCCAGTCAAAGGTATTTGGGTTAATAATAAATCTGTAGTGTCATCCCTTCAGTTCTCTGTTATGTCTCCAAAGTGAGGGCTTCATCTGTGATCATATCATGGTTGACAGTGATTATGTTTTACAAGAAGTGGTGAATTGAGTCGCTGACAGCCAGCTCTGTATTCCTGAGAAAATACAGCTGCCTCAGCTAATGTATCCAGTATTTAATACTTCATTCTTAGCTTGTATGTTGTTAGTCTGTATCTGCCCATTTCTTCTACTCACAACAACAGAGCTCAAAGGGACCAAGTCCCCCTCAGTTAGTCTCCTGGATTGCCATATCCCCAGCTCAGAGCAGCATTTTGGGGGATTTTTGGAAAGAGAGGGGGCTCCATGTGCCCCTAGTTCTTGGCGTACGCTTGGTAGTGGCGGCATACTGTTTCAGACACAGGAGAAACTTGTATTTTGGGGAATTTTTAACCTAAGCTGGTAAAATAAGCTTGGTTTTTGTTTTGTTTTTTTTTTCATGCGGGTCCCCACATCTGTACCCTAGAGTTGAGAGTGAGGAGGGAATCCTGACAACTGTATGCAGATGTGGTTACCCCATCTCAAAACAGATGTATTGGAGTTGGAAAAGATTCAGAAAAGGGCAATTAAAATGATTAGGGATATGGAATGGGTGCCATTTAAGGAGAGGTTAATAAGACTGAGACTTTTCAGCTTGGAAAAGAGACGACTAAAGGGGGATGTGATAGAGGTCTATAAAATCATGATTGGTGTGGAGAAAGCAAATAAGGAAGAGTTATTTACTCCTAATAACACGAGAACTAGGTGCCACCAAATGAAATTAATAGGCAACAGGTTTAAAATAAAAAGAAGGAAGTATTTTTCACACAATGCACAGTCAACCTGTGGAACTCCTTGCCAGAAGATGTTGTGAAGGCCAAGACTATAACAGGGTTCAAAAAAGAGCTAGATAAATTCATGGAGGATGGCTCATCAATGGCTATAAACCAGGATGGGCAGGGATAGTAGCCTCTGTTTGCCAGAAGCTGGGAATGGGGCAACAGGTGATCACTTGATGATTACCTGTTCTGTTCATTACCTCTGGGGCACCTGGTATTGGTCACTATAAGAAGACAGCAGGATACTGGGCTAGATGGACCTTTGGTCTGACCCAGTATGACCATTCTTATGTACTTAAATGGAGTTAGACTCCTGCCATCCTTCAGGAAAACACTTCCATGTAGAGGTGAGGCTTGCCATGTGACCTATATCTGATAAGACTCTGACTCAGCCTGATTCCTGGCAGAAAAAAATTCCAAAGCCCATGCTCTGACAATGTCATGATCTCCCCACCAACAAAATGTGCACTTAAATCCACTGAAGTATTGATAATGAATGCCACTAGTGTCGTGGGAGTTGGAGAAAGAAGTGGTCACTGAGAGCCAGATCCAAACCTACTGGGGGCTTTACAGATGAAGACCAGGACCTTGAATTGGACCCGGATCTAGACAGACGACCAGTGGAACTCACAGTGATGATATGCCCTTAGCAGACCATCCTGTTCTGCAACCTGTGTATGAGAAATAACCTCAAGGAGACCCTCATATGTCGTCTGTGATACAGCACATTTCAATGGATTGTCCTAGAGGTGCTGATATAAATGAGTCACTATAATTTGGTGATCATTTGATGGAAAAGACTGCAATGTTTTGATCAGTCATCCTGTAGACAGGAAAAAAAATATTTTTTTCCACTACTACATCTAGAAGTTCAGTAGTAATACTTGTAAGCTGTGGCATTACTTTGACAGTTAGGTGAACCAGATGATCTCAGCTGAAGGAGTGGCACAGACCATTTCTTTAGAGTTTCCCTGTCAGTTGGCAGCCCCTGTTTTACTCAGAATGAGCCTCTCATCTGCTGCAGTTCTATATTCCTATTTCATCCAGTTACAGGCGTATCAGGGAAATTTATCATTGTTAAGTGTACGAAATGTCATCTTATTCTTCAGCATCATCCAATCCCTACTGCCAAATAAATTAAAAAAAGATGATGGTGACTGTTAGTAATAATATTATCTTAACAGACAATCAGGTCCGATCTTTGTATGTGTAGTAAATCCCAGCAGTTAACAGAACTTTGAGTGTTGGACAAAGTCTCAGCACACAACCCATATTGTAGGGGTTATGAAAATGATGCATTTTAAAGGTGAAAAGCTTTTAGAAATTAAACTTTCATGCCACTTGCAGACAGTAGACCATAAATTAATAAAATGCAACTGAAAAAAGGCCTTCAGAATGAATTTGTTTTTGATCTCACAGCCTGAAGGCACATATGTTCCATCATAAATTAGAGATCTTATTTGATACACCATTTCCTTTTGAGGTAAACATGTTAATAAATCATTGAAGTTTCAAATGAGCTCCTATTTTTAGAACTTTAAGGTTTCCAAAGTAATTTTCATGCTGTGTGTCACTGACCGTGGATATAAAATAGCTGAAATTAGATGTTATGAAACCAGTAATTCAAATTGTAATCTACAAATAGTAAGTGAATACATTTTAATTATAAATAAACCTTTTTAATTTTGTTACTGTCACGCTTCTTGTGTGAAAATTGATTTCATCGGGGGCCTGAGACAAACTCCATTAAAGTCAATGGAAAGTCCCTCTTTGGATCAGGGCCTAGATGTTATGGTGCATTTAAAAATTCTTATCTAAGTATGCATAATTAAAAAATTAATTAGGTTGTCACCGTTTGACACATCGTTTGGTGGACTATGTATAATGAGTTAGGTTTGCATAGTAGATCCTAGTGGACAACTGTGGACATAACTCCCACACCAGTACTATTTGCACTGGTTTTATTTCAGGTTTAGTTTTCAATAGTGATTATACAGTATATTTTACTGCAGAATTTATTTTTAATTAAAATCAAAGTATATTTTGTAGAGACCTAAGGGTACCTAGTTTGGGGCAGTTTCTGGCGAGGAGGTCATGACAGTTCAAGTCTCTTCGGCTCATTGATTTCAGTGGGAACTGCTAGTACACAGCATTTCTTGGGAGAAGGCCAATAATTCCATTGTGATATTACTTCCTACATGGTCACTACACTTTTTAATATAAAATTGTATGTTTTACCTTGATAATTCAACTCAGCTCCTACCCTCAACAATTCATTTTTCTGCCACATTTCTTATAAGGTGACTAGCATTCCGCTGAAGGAATGAACTAATTCAGTCAAAATTTTCCACAGCTGATGCTTTGTAAGTCCCATGTGACTCAGCATAGCCTTAGAATTCAGTAACACCCCTGGGTGGAAAAATGAATGGCTTTCAATCTATCCCACGGGGCTCATTCTGCTAGCTATTAGGCTATGATAAATGCTGAGGAATTCCTTTGAAATACTTTGCAATATTCATTGCTCCCCCCTTATTAAGGCTCTTTAATACATAAGCACTAGGCTACCTGTTATATACCTTTGTTAATATAGCATAAAGGAGTCATTCACTCAGGCATGAAAAGATCCAGAAAGACAGAGTACAACAGAATGCCACCATTAGCATCTTGAGTAACATACTAATGCTCACAACTGCGTCTTCGCTATCTTCATTTTAATTCATGCTGTAGAATACCATCCTGTGCTGTAAAAACAACTCTGAACATGATGTGATTAACCTTAGGGTCCCCCAGACCCTCATCTCAAAGCCCACTCGTACATGGCCTGTGCTTTCTATTCATGTTCACCCGTCTGATTTCCATATCATCCTACTCGCCCTCACAAGCTGCTATTAGCATAACAGAGCTTTAGCGTGACATTGATTGAAGCCAGTGTTCGCTGAATGCAGTATCAAAGCATAATTTGCCAGAAATCAAATCTAATTTACTGTGTACCATATTAAAATTTTTCAAAACACTGTTTCAAAAAAACTGTCCTAGGTCTCTAATCTTAATTGTTTTTCTTTATATTCTTGTCTAGTTCTCTAGAATTCAGGCAATATACTTTGTTTTAGAGCCATTGTCTTTGACTTGTGAATGTCAAATAAACAAGAGTTTCTCCACTCTGTTTACTCTTATTCTGTTAATGTTACAGCTGAAACAAGGAAGGGTATTTGGTTGATGGGCAAAACACTTGGTTTATTACATCACAATAGGTCTTTTGACAGGTTTTCAAATGTGCTAGGTTTTTAGGTAAGTGTTACAGCAGTGCGTGCTAGGGCTGAAATGATTTTATCTGATTAACATTTGTTTTAAGGCTTTATAACTTATGGTCCAATGGCCAAGGTACTGATGGGGGAGCTGAGAGAGCAAGTGTCTGTTCCCAGCTCTGCCACTGACCTGTTGACATTAAGCAAGTCACTTAACTTACTTAATGTTTTAACTTACCTGCTTTGTGCCTGGTGTCTAATCTGTAAAATGGGGACAAGAGTGACTACTCATCTTTGGAAACTGCTTCTATATCTGTGATTGACAAGGACCCCCTTTCCAAGTTGGGGGAGATGGGAGTGGAAGTGGCGTCATGGGGTGTTCTTTGCGTTTTATCGTCCCTTGTGACCTGGATTGCCTTAATTCATTCCTGCTAATCACCAGGCTTGAAATATCCACTACAACCAAATCCCAACTAGGTCTATCACACCTGTCTCTTTCAATAAAGCAGATGAATTTACCTATAGCGTGCTATGTGTGAGAGTGTTTCAAATTAACCTGGACATCCTACCTGCTGTGAGTAGACATTGTGGTATTTTTTGTAGGAGTGAGGGTTTGCTTTCTGTGGCTAGTCATCAAGTTGCTGCTCCTGCACCGTGGAAACAATTGCATGAATGTGCATTGGGTTGAGAGAAGTACGGTGGGGAGGGAATCATGCTGCAGCTAAGGGCTCTAGGAGGCTGTAGGCTGAGTTGAGAGTCTAGGAGCTGTACACCAAAGTAGTGCCATGACTATCAGTACAGAGGCCACTCAGAGATGACTGATGGAAGCTGAGAGAAGTTCCAATGCAGAACTTCAATCCCTCCCTTTCGGGTAGCGAGCAACTTGCTGAGCACTAGCAGGATGCACGAACTGCCCTCCTCAATGGGAGCTGAAAAAATCACACTCAGGAGTAGGAGAGGGAAGGGGAGGCTCCTTTTGCTCCTCTGCACCCTGCACATAAACAGAGCAGCTGGCAATATTTGAAGGGTGTTCTAGGACCCTTTGGGAGAGACCCTTTGGAAATGTAAAATACTGTACGTCCAATCCTAAAACGCCTTAGGGACACCAATTATTTTCGAAGTGGGGAGATTTTACATGCCATGCATGTCACTTCCTTTATTGCCCCATGTTTATCGTACCTAAATTCAGTTGTCTTGTTTCCACCCTCCTTCATCACCTCCCATTGCCACATCATCAATTCTCTTTAACTAATTTTCCCTCCACTCCTCTTCCTATGCTCCCCTTTCCCCCAAGTCAATTCACACTACACTGGTTCATTCTCCAGTGCCTTCAACTGCTCACCTCTGGCAACATTTCCCCAGGTCTTGGTCTTCCATGTATCTCCTCCCTCACCACCAACTGCAGCCCTCCCTGCCAACTCTCACATCTCTTCGGCATCACAGTATTCCTCTTGTCCCTTCGTTCCCCATTTTCTCTCCCCTTTCTGTTCTGTCTGGATGCCTGCGCCTACTCATCGTAGATCACTGCCATCCACAGACTTTTAGCTCCTGCTGCCTTCAGCTCCTTGCACTCATTGAGATCTGGACAGTATTTCACACTGCCACTCTCTTCATAGCTACTTCTCCTTCCCACACACATTTTGCTCCCTCTCATCCCTAAAGGACCATAGGGAAGGCATTGGACTTTTTCTCTCCTGCCTCTGTTACTTCCAGATCCCTCCCTTCCTGTACGTTTTTTAAGGTGTGATGAGATGGATTGAAAAGGATGTTGGGGACATGCCAGTTCCGTATCCTGGGGCTCACCACAGCAAAGCACAATTGTCTCTAAATGTAAGGCCCAACAGTGAGCTCGCTCAAGTGCAGATGGTATGGAAGTATCAGTATTGGTCCAGGGAAGGCTTGAGAAAAAGATTAGAACATAACCAGTTCCTGCACCATAAAGGGCTGATTGTTGCCCCTCAGCTTTTATTGACATCAGAGCTTAAACAAATATGTGTGACTGTAATGCTTTCCTTCTTACAGCTGATGGAGGTCATACATGGAGATGCTTCCTTTTCTCTCTCTTTTTTTGGTATTTACTAATTGTGTATGTACTAATTAATGAATGTCCTCTGGCATGAAAATGCATTTACATAATGCTATCTTTTCCCTTTGATATTCATCCATTCTTTGAGAAATCTCCCCCAATTTTACATCATGTTTATTCTTACATTATAGCTCCCCCACAGTTTGTGATAAGACCGAGAGACCAGATTGTAGCCCAGGGTCGAACAGTGACCTTTCCCTGTGAAACTAAAGGAAATCCCCAGCCTGCTGTTTTTTGGCAAAAGGAAGGCAGCCAGGTGAGTCTAAACCCTTCATCTGAATGCTTACCTCTTTTTTGAAATTGCGCATTATTCAGTGTTTTTAAGTCTCTTAATTATCTTACTGTCTTTCACATGCTCTATGCACCATATAAAGAGATCTTATCTGCTTCATTGCACTCTATAAATATCCTTTAATAATGTTGTTGTTGATGCACATTTATACTGTGAAGCGCCTACAGGCCAACCAGGTTGTTAAGTGTTATACAGACGTACAGAAAATCCCAGTCTGTACCCCTAAAAAGTTTTCAGTCTGAAACAGAAGACAACAGGTGGATGGGATAAATATGGTATGGAGCGAAGGAGACAGGGTAACAAAAATAAGAGAATGTACACAATTCTTAGCCAATCAGGGGCAGTAATTACAACAGGGCACCTGTGTTGTCATAATCAGGTAGTTATAGATCTAACTGCCTGATTTGCACTGATGTGTGCCACAGTGCATGCAAATGCAGATTTTGAGCATGCAGCTGTTTGCCTCCATAAAACTGGCATGGACAATTTCTGAGGCTCATTTTGGAAAAATTTCCCCTGCATATTTAGTGTAATTTTAATGACTGAGTTTCTGACACCACCGTGGGCCAATACTGATTTTCTTAGCCTTAGATTTGAATGTGATGCTGTCACAGATAAATCTTTGTGTAAATTTGCAATGTTGTTGCTTTGGCAAGACTAGTTATTTCAGAAGAAAGGCTGCCTCACTGTCTGGATGGCTTTCCTTTAGGTGGGTAAAGTGTGGATGTTGCAAACCATGTCCCTGATTCAATCCTGCACATGAGCGCTGCTAAGGGCAGGAGAGGAGAGTATCAGGGAACTGGTTATTGTTACATCCATGTGATGTACATTGCACTGGTAGAATCATCTGCTGCTCATTTGTGGATAGTTGCTTGTCCTTTGTGGCACCTGAACTGTACAAATGGCCTAGATCTAAACAGAGACTGCAGCCCCAGATGTGAATATATTTTTTCTCATGGAGTCAACTGGATATATTTTCATATTTAACCCTTCTGCCAAGGAGTTAATGGTAGTTAGAAGGGCCAGATTCAATATGTCAGAAGTCCCTCTTGGAGAATATTAAAAGTAACTTTAGCCCCCACCTAGAATTCTGGGAAAAATAAACAAATCATCTCCCAGTTGCCTTAAGCAGGCAGAACTTCACCACCACCACCATCCCCAAGCGCTCAGGTTATGTCTACACTTACAGCAGCATGTACAGTACGGACACTCCAGTCCCACCTAGCATGGTGTAGATGGCACGGCATGGCTTAGGCAAGCAAAGACATGCCAGAACCCTAGAGTGTGTACCCTATGCAGTTCTCTTCATGCCCATGCAATGCCTCCCCCATGTACACTGCTCCACTGCCTATCAACTGCTGGAGCCTTTCCCCACCACAGGGAAGCTACACAATATAGTGTGGATGCAGCCTGTTTTTCACTGTGGTGTGTAGCTACATGTGTCCTATATGCTGCCACCAGTGTAGACAAGGCTTCAGAATTGACATGAAAAATAAGGGATTCTTTTTATAGCGAGATAGATTCTTGAAAAATGCAGCAATCCAGTAATATTCAAATAAAAATTAAAGCAATCAGGAAACTTGCAGTAATCCATTCAATCCATTGTTGCCAAGAAGGCTAATGACATTTTGGGTTGTAGAAGCAGGGGCATTGCCAGAAGATCGGGGGACATGATCATTCTCCTCTATTCCTCATAGGTGAGGCCTCATCTGGAGTACTGTGTCCAGTTTTGAGCCCCACACTGCAAGAAGGATGTAGAAAAATTGGAAATAGTCCAGCGGAGGGCAACAGAAATGATTAAGGGGCTAGAGCACATGACTTATGAGGAGAGGCTGAGAGAACTGTTGTTTAGTCTGCAGAAGAGAAGAATGAGGAGGGATTTGATAGATGCTTTCAACTACCTGAAAGGGGGTTCCAAAGAGGATGGATCTAGACTGTTCTCAGTGGTACCAGAAGACAGAACAAGGAGTAATGGTCTCAAGTTGCAGTGGGGGAAGTTTAGGTTGGATATTAGGAAAAACTTTGTCACTCGGAGAGTGGTGAAGCACTGGAATAGGTTACCTAGGAAGGTGGTGGAATCTCCTTCCTTAGAGGTTTTTAAGGTCAGGCTTGGCAAAACCCTGGCTGAAATGATTTAATTGGGGATGGACCCTGCTTTTAGCAGGCAGTTGGACTAGATGACCTCCTGAGGTCCCTTCCAATCCTGATAGTCTATGATTCAAATCCCTCCCATCATTCTCTGTAAATTCCCAGTAGACCTTGGCAAGAGTTCTCTGATCACATCATTCCACCCACAACAAAACTCACTCTTGTTTTGGGTCAGTGCATATTAGTAGCCCAGCATTCTCTGTAGATCTGTTTCTGGGCCTTTTGAAGCTGCTTGAGCTGCCACAAGCTGACCTCCTGGAAACTCCATCAGCTTAATCACTATTCCTCGGGTCTCTGCTGAGGAGTCTGCTCTGTACCATCTAGTTGTGCCTTTATAATAAGACTGTGAGTTAAGAATGAAGAAAGTCTGCATCCTATATAAAAGCTCATCTTCTTATGTTAGAATGTGGGCTGGTATGACTGTGTGCAAAGGCGTCCAAAGCATCTTTATTACTGCACATATGATTTGAGAACCCAGTTGTGCAGTCAGAATCTTGTGAAGCCTTGGACCTGTGCGAAGGTGCACCCACACGGAGCCACAACGAAATTAATGGAGCACTGCACAGGGTACAACGGTCCAATTACAGGATGAAGACCAGAGTCAATGTCCTGTGTTCTCTGAGTTGTGTAGCTACAGGAGTACATGCTTGTGCAAATGCTAAATTGTTTATGTTGATTTGTCACTCAATTTTATTCATCTGATTATGCAACGTGTAAGGAGGTTCTGATCCAACGGTCAAATACGCCGTTCAGATTCTTGCAAAGTGCAGTATTGTGGACCTCACTAAGGAGCAAATTGTTCCAGGAGGAAAATCTAATGGCATTTTGAAATTAAACTAGGAAGTGCTGATGTGCTAGCAAACATTTCAAAAACCCTTCTTGTAGAGAGTTTTAATAACATGGTAATGTTTATGTAAAGTGGGCTTATAGTGTCACGCCTGAATCTAATAAAGTGGACATCCATCATGTTGTAATAAAGAGAAGAGCTTCTAATTAAAGTAGGGCATCATTTGCAGGATTAAAGTCATTTAGTGTAATTGAAAAGTGTTAATACTCTATTTTATCCTCTTCCATTGGTATCACTTCAAGGGTAAAAACATTTTAAGGTGAAAATATGTCTTCTGTCTTTAATTGAATGTTATTACCTACTGATTGTACCATGCTGAAGCTGTTTAATTACAAACGTGGAAAATTAATTACAATATTGAGAACCAGATCTCATAGGGTTAGAATTTTCTTTTTTTGGCAAATAAAGGCAACATAAAAATTGATATCTTCATGTTTATAATCAAACCTTGAAACATAGCTCAATATGATTCATTATACCCACATGTTGTTCTTAACTGAGCAACAATGAAGCAACACAGGCTAACAGGTTAATGTTACCATCCTCGTATAAACTTTCTAGGTTTTGAAGCAAAACATTGTTCCATTATATAGCGGAGTCTCCACTTACTGTATTTTATCATCAAAATTAAGAGTACAATACTTTGGCCACACCTAAGCTTAACATGCTGAGCATGGGGACACTGTATCTCTCAGTGTTTACTCCTTGTCATTTGGACTTGCAATGTTTTCTTTGTCTCCAAGGGAATGTCTACACTGCATTTAAAATCCTGTGGCTGGCCCATGCCAGCTGACTCAGGCTCCCATGGCTCAGGCTGAAGGGCTGTTTAATAGTGGTGTAGTCATTCAGGTTTGGCCTGCAGCCCAAGATTTGGGACTCTTGCACCTTGCAGGTTCCTAGAGCCTAGGCTCCAACCCAAGCCAGGATGTGTACGCTGTAATTAAACAGCCTCTTAGCCTGACCCTGGCCCTAGCAGCCTGAGTGGCTGGTACAGACAGATCTGACACAGGTTTTTAATTGCAGTGTAGACTTACCTTTAGTCAAGAAGAAACTATCTTCCTGGCAATGCTGTGGTTAGTGTTTATTGTTCAGAGCTAGTCAAGCTAGCCCATTCCAGTGATTACAGGGAATTCTTCATCCTGGACCTGTTCCTCCCTCCTGTTTCACTAAACACAGCCAGCTGGAAGGGAGGGGAACAGTTCCCTCTGAAACCATCGTTGTGCCATCTTGTACATCAGCAGCTGGTCCTTTGTATTTGGTAGTCCCAAAGCTTGACAGCAGCACTCCAATGAAATGCAGCAGCTTGAGGCAGTGAATTTACTCTTATAAGTCTCTAGTTCCTAAACACTGTGGGCAAAATTAATCCCTGGTGTAACTCCATTACAAATCAATGGACAAAAAGCCATTGAAGTCAGTGCAGTTATGCCAGGGATGACTGTGGCCCTCTGGGGCCCAGCATGTCACCATTAGGCCTGAATGAGCAAACAGTTTAATTGCCTCCACTTACTTTATTTTAAATTGTTTTAAATTAACTCTGCGGTCAATTTATGGCAATTTATAATCCATGGGGTCTGATTCTGAAGAGTGCTGAGCCTCATCAGTGCCCACTGAAGAGTAGAATTCACTGGGGCCTGAGGACCCTCAGGATCTAACCTATGCTAAAGACTCAAAGAAGGATGACCGCATCAGGGGTGAAAGTAAAATTGAGCTCTTACTGGTACAGGGCCAGCTCTGGCCCCGCTGGAAGGGGTGGGGTCTTGGGTGAAGGGGCGGGGCTGGAAGGTCAGCATTGCCAAGCCAGCCCATGTACACGGCCTGGCCCGCACCGCCTTGGGCTCCAGCAGCGACTTAAAGGGCTTGGGGCCCCGGGCAGCCACATTTTTTGGCCCACCTGTTGGCAGCCGAGGGGGGCAGATGTTAACGTTGCTGCCTCTTTTGTGCCCCCCTCCCCATCAGTGGCCCTGCTGGGTCCCTACTGGCAGGGCCGCCGATGTGGGGCGCAAAAGAGGCAGTAATGTTAAAGCACTGCCATGGCAGTGCTTTATGCAGGGTCCTTATGGACCGGAACCAACGGCCACTTTTTACCTGTATGCCGCACCGGCCCATAATGTCTTACTTGACCCTGGGCCATAATCAGAAATTAATACTTTGAATGCAATAGTGAAAGTGATTATAAACCCCAATTTGTACTTGATAGGGATTAGAGGCATGATTCTGCACTGCCTTATGTCTTGTATTGCCATTTACAAATCCCTAGATGGGTGATGAGTGGCTGCAAAACTCTACCGCATCAAAATTCTCATTTTTCTCACACAAGTGGGCTTTTATGCTCTTTCTTTATTCAGCGCTTGCCTGCACTACAGATCCTTGACCAGTTTAGCTAGTCCAGCACAGCTTCCTAATATAGACCCAGCATAAACCGGCACAAAGAGTTCTCCTGGCATTGTTACACCACCTCCCTGAATGACATTAGCTAAACCGACAGAAGCACTCTTCTGTTGGCACAGTTGCATCTACACTGCCTACACTTCCAACAAAGGCCTGTCAGGTAGGAGGTGCGATTTTTTCCAAAACTACTCGGAAATAACCTAACTTTGCTCCCATGGAAGTCAATGGCAAAACTCCCATTGGCTCCATTTAGAACAGTTTTAGTCAACACTCAACGCTTTTAAAAATCCTATCCTGCATATTTAGATACTCTGCTTTGTACCAGCAGGCAAACTTTGAAATTTTAACTGAACTTTTTCAAACTCCCATTATTAGACAGTCAAACAAAACTTCCTTACCCTAAAGTAGCACTTCTCAAACTATGGAGCAGGCCTCCCAAAGGAGGCATGGGAATGTGTCAAGGGGAGGCATAAGCTGCGTGTTCTTTCTTTCGTTCTTTCTTTCATTCAACAGCTCTTGCTGTTAGTCCCAGGTGGCTGGGGCTTGTGCAAAAGGGTCATGCACATCCACTAGATGGGGGGATAGGATACAGGGGACAGTTGGAGCCCCACCGCCCCAGGGCTGACTGCTGGATCCTGAGCACTGACTGACTCCAGACTTGCCTCCCCCTTCTCCCCACATCCCTCACCTGGTAGAGGCAGGACTCCAGCTATCAGCACCAGGGTGGCAGCAGCAGCACAGAAATAAGGGTGGCAATGGGGTGCTAAGTCTGCTGTGAAATGTGATATTGAAAAATCACATTGCCACTTTCACTTCTGAGCTGCTGCCAGCAGAGCACTAAGAGCTGAGTGCCCAGCCAGCAGCCACTGGTTTCCACTCTCCCTTCAGAGCTGGGCAGTGGTATATATGCTTAAGAGGGGTAGAGGGAGAACATAAGCAAGTATAGACACAGAGAAGGGGGGCACAGTCAAATAAGTATGAGATCCACTGACCTAGACTAATGATCAGTAGCTTACAGTAGTGTCGCTGCAATGTTTGGGTACGTCACTGATGTTAACAATTGTATAGGGGTTGGTTCGGTGCTTGTTTAATTGAAGCTGGTTCATAAATCCATAAATCATGGTTCCATAACTTTTATGGAATTAGTTAATTCAGGCAGTTTTTCTCCTTTAAGTACTAACATCTCATCATAACTCCTCGCCCCTCTCCCTACTCCCCCTTTCCACACAACCCTTCCACTTTCGCTAACCTGTCCTTTCCCAAGTGCTATCTCTCACTCTTCTCAACTTTTCTTTCCTCTCATCAAAGCCACTGTCAAATATTTTCACTTTTCCCTCTGAAATTTGCCTCCAGCTACTAAAACCTTGGTTCCTGCCTTGATTATCTTTTTGCATTGATTACTGAATCTCCTCCCTAGTTCTCTTTTCCCTAGTTCTCATCTCTCCCCCTCCAGTCCATTAAAAGGGCTTCAACTAAAATAACCCACCCCCAATCTAATTGTGCCACCCCCTCCTCAAAACTATCATCTCCTTGTCAGTTTTCGCACCAGATTTATACTCCTTGTCCTCACCTTCAAGGTTCCACACTGTCTGCCTCTTGTCTATGTCTCAATTTTGATTTCCTTCTACTCCCTGTTTCCTTCTAATCACCCATACTCTGTCAACCCATCTTTCTTTACGATCCTTTTGTATCCTCCTGCCACTTCTGCATCTATGCCTTGTTCATGCTGCCCACTTTGCCAGGAACAGTATTCATTGCCAAACGATCTCACTATGATCTTTCATATCTCTACTCATAATTCACTCCTTTTAGGTAGCTTTCTAATGTGCATTCTAGTGTTAGCTCCTCCTGATGCAACACCCAACTATGTATGTTATTAAATTAAAGTTCAGAGTTATGAAGGTACATATGAAACAAATTCAGAACTAATGAGATACGTATGAAACCAAACAAATCATCCACATGTATTTGTTGAAATCTTCCTCCACACCTCAACCACTACTCGCAACACAATTGTCTGTCCTCATTTCCCAATGGTGCTGTGTCACATTTAAATTGCAAGTTTCTCCGGGCAGGGAACTATGGTTTATTATGTGTCTGTAAAGTCTTATGCACACCTATGAGACTATATAAATAGTAGTGTCTTTTTATTTGTGTTTATACATAATCCTTGTAAAGAAAATTATTGTGCCCTCGACAGAGGGAAAAGCAATGTTCTTGTATTTTGCACTGATGTGATTTGAATTGTCTTTACAGAATCTACTCTTTCCAAACCAGCCTCTACAACCCAACAGTAGGTATTCTGTATCACCAACAGGCGACCTCACTATTGCCAACATTCAACGATCTGATGCAGGCTACTACATCTGTCAGGCACTGACAGTTGCTGGGAGCATTTTAGCAAAGGCACAACTGGAAGTTACTGATGGTGAGAAATAAGGATATCTATTTTTTTTAACCAAAAGCACTGAAGAATTAAAATATAATTTGTAAATATAGACATGTCAGATCATGTAATTCATATCAGCAAACAAATAGGCTTTTACAGATTATGAATAATGCAAAAAGGACCTCAGTGCAGAGTCTTCTACATGAACACAAAAACATGGAATGCAGGTTTGCATGTTATATGAATTTTTGTGCCTCTTTAAAACAATCAGTGAAAAGGGAGGGATACACCAGCTCAGAATATAATTTGTGTAAAGGGACACTGTTCAATACAGTGGAACTGAAATCTAAGATGCCCGTATTCTAATCCAGAATGAGCAATGGATGGTTTTGTGGTAAAGCACTGAATAGCAACTCAGGAAAACTCAGTTCAATTCCCAGCTCCACAGCAGGCGACTTGTGTTACATTAGGCAAGTCACTTTGAGACATATCATCATTTTATGAAAATTGGAATAAATCTATGGAGCTATGTCTGTGTACATCAACTGAGGATCCTGGCCCTTAGTCTGTTTGTGTCAAATCCCGATTTGTAAACAGGGGCCTGTAATACTTCCTTACCCTCACAGGAGTGTTTTAAGGATAATTAATATTTGTGATGCGCTCGGATACTGCAGTGATGGGAATCAGACAGATTGACAAATACTACAACACAGTGTGATTTGTCACTAGTGATTTCCACATTTCGTTTTAGGAAAATACCTTAAATGTATTCTTTCCTACATAGCTCATATATCTCCTTTCATTTGAGCTCGTGAATCCTGTTAACATCAGAATGAGTTCTGTTCATGGATCTAGGGCAGAACAGTGCCATTATATTGGTAGAGAAAACGGAGCTGAAATTCCTGTTTGCCTAGCAGGTCATCACATTCCCAGGCCTTATTATTCCCTATCTTAACTAACTCATTAAATGTCTCCTGACAGACTTTGATGAATTTTTGCCGTTAAAAATGTTGTTACATGCACAGATCCACTACTACAGCTCCCTCAGAGACCTGCCTATATCATGAAAGTTTGAAAAGATGTCTAATTCTGAATAATCTGGCTTTTCACAAAAGCATATTCATCGCAAGTGACAGGTAGAGAGGTTCAGACACACGCTATGGAGGTTTGAACATAAATTTGATGCCTTTTTTTCCTGTTGTTTTCCAAAAGCTGTCTATATTTTTGTGACAAGGAAAGATATTTTCTTCCTTATCTCTGCATCTTTACAAGCATGCACTGCATTTCTTTAAAGTAGTTTCTAGGAGATTAAAGCCTAACCTTCGCTCTGTGACCTCTTTAAGTCTTCCCTTTCTCTTACTCTCTATGACAAAATGATTCATTTTCATACAATTCAAATTTACATGTAGATTAAAAGGTCATTTAAAATTAATGGAAAGGCAGTATTTTTTAATATCTGTCCATGGCGCTGTCTGATTCAATGCCATGGCTGTGATTGTAATAAATAGAACATACAAACATTGGCTGATAGGACATTGAGCTGTTAATGGTTGCACCTGCTGTTGCTGCAGAGATTTACTGCAACAGGGGCCGAAAGGAGCAAGTCAGGTTCAAGGATATCAGTGATGAGAAATTCTTCCTTTAGACAGTCAAGTCCTCTGGTCTTTCTAAATCTTTATTTATTTCTCTGTATGAAAGAAGAAATCATAATTGACCTCTTCTGCATCTTCATCAGCTTATGCAGCCAGTCCACCAGAAAAAACTCATTAAGGTGTCCATGGCAAAAAAGCAAACTCAGCTTGAACTAATTACATGCAAAGGTACTTAGCATTCTGCATTCCTTAAGAAAGCATTCAGTGGTGCCTGTGTGACTAAAGGAATGAAAAACCTGCATTCTTCAAAAATCTCTCAGAACCGGAAAGTCAGGACACTCACTGTAATATACTACAAGATTATTTATAGAAATATAAATTCATTATTGAGTTGAGGGATGGATGAAGGTCATGAGGAATGTGCAAAAAGAGTATTTTGCAATTGTGATTTTATAAATAAAGGTACCACCGTATCATAGATAATTTTTGATGTTGCCTTTAGTTACGGAATTAAGCATAAATATCTAAATATTCTTTGTCAGCTCCTGCGGCATACAGGTTATAGAAGGTAATGTTTTTCAGTAGAGAAATCTATTTTCAGGGTTTAAAATATATTAAAACATAAACATTTCAAATATTAGCCATACATTTAAGAATTAGCTTTCCAGTTTTTGGCTGGTGATTTCAGTTTTACTTCATAGCCCAGAATTTTTCTGTTTGGTTAATGATTTAATAATAGTGGCAAGCCATCATTTTCATTTTGAACACATTTTTGTTTGATCCCAGAGTAATTTGAATTCAATTGAAATTCCAATACAGAATGAAAACATATGTCATGTGCAGAAAAACAAGTGCTTAATTATACCATATATAGCAGTGTTTCATTTGTTACATTTTTGCACTTAGACATCTTCACTGGAAATATTTTTAACTCAAGTGTTCCTATGAGAAAAGATTACTTGCTGTGATGAAATGTGCTGAGTTGAGTGATAATTTTGCTGATTATGGACTGTGCTAAGAGCCTTCAATATATTTGAAATTCAAATCTTGTACTATCTTGAAAGATCATCACATAAATCCAGTGTCTAAGTCACATCTGGAAAAGTAATGTCATTTTAAAAAAAGAGACAGTCTTTGCAATCTTTCAAAAGCAAAGGTAAGTATGCAGCTCACAGTCTTATAACAGCAGATCATGCAAATAAACTAAAAACTTCCATTTAACTGTGTCTCTCTGTGAGATTGAGAGAATAATTCACAATTAGTAATTTATTTAATAAATTTAGTCTCCTTTTTGTGCACAAAATATTCAGAAGTAAATCTCAATTTTCTTTGATCCATTCATTATTCATATTTATTGATTGATCTTTTTGGCCACTGTGTGTGTTTTTTAACTATGGATTAGTTACAAATAGTTCTCTGTGAGTATCCAGCACTCTGTACTTGAAATTCAAGTTGTATTGCTTAGTTGTGACTGGTCAGATAAGGCATATGTTGTTGTTTCTATCAGTAGATTAGATGCATATGTGAATGCTTGCAGATACTAATTTTAAATTGTTTCCATGAATGCATTTGAAGTTTACCTTCTGTGAATTTTCATACCAGTATAGCTCAGTTGCATACATTTGTAGAGAATGAACATAAAAGGGTTTGTGCTTAGACAAAATAAATTCACCTAAAAATTAGAGCAACCATTCAAGGACTTTTTTACAGTATTTGTCCATCTCTGAGATAGATAGACCCTCATACATATACAAACATCTTTCCAAAGGTCTGCTCAAGTGTTGGTTCCTGATTCACTGAAAGACCTATATCATGGGAATCCTGTTTATATATTTAAATAACTGACAAAAACAGGAGAATTTAAAAACATTTTACAGAAGATTTACAAGTCAGGGAAGTGAAGACAATACAGTTGTTCACAGATCACTGGAAATCCTAAGTGTTCGTTTAACCTTTAGCCTTAGTGTCATGGAAACCTGTAGTAGTCTTTCACCCATAACACCCCTGAAAATGAAGATTCCTTCTGGCCAGGAGACTTTCAATTACTTTATTGATCAAACCCATTTAAAAGATTATGAGATACTCATTTGGGCAGTAAAAAAACTAATTAGATGCCAAAGAGCAATATCTAAAAAACAATAGGCTTTTAAAATACCTATATTGCTACCCATAAAACAAGGCAAGGAGTGGCTACAAATAACCAAAGATGTATAGTTCTCAACCTAAGCAATTATATGTTTTCATTCTTTCAATCTATACCTACTCACCTAGAAAACTGAAAACTCATTGCTCTGCATTAAATGTAAATGAAAACTTATGTGGCCTAGTTGTCACCTGAATATATTTTTGCTGTAGGTATAGGACTTTGGAGGGCCATACACATGTTTCTATAATTACAGAATAAAATGGAGACTGATTTTTTATTTCTTAAAATGACAGGGAAGTACTTTGTCTTCAACGGTTGTGTGTAACTGTGCTTCACCCTAATGAAATGTAAACATGAGCTTTGAGGTGAAAATACATCCCCTTGTATCTTTCTTATGTCCTACTGGTTCCTGTGTCATAGCTGAATTCAGTGTATGGTATTTCAGAATTTCCAAGGCAGTTTTCATTTCCTGTGACAAATGTTCTAAATTAGCTTTCAGTGCACATTTTACATTTTCAGTTTTACTAAGTTTGTTGAAATCACAACCCAAGTTATTATTACTGCCAGTAGATTCGTCAGCCTTATTTCCAAGGTTTTAGGGTTGTTGCGATGGTACAGTTCCAAAACCAAACATTTTGAATAAAAAAGACAAATGCGTATATCATCCCCCCTCTTTCCTATATATTAAACAGTATACTGAATATACTTTGGAGCCTTGACAATGCTGTGGGCTCACGTCTTGAACAGTTCAGCACAGTGCAAGCCACACGTCTTTAAGACACACTTCACTTTATTTTGGTTTCATTCAGTGGCATGTACTATATGCTAAGTACATTGGGCCAGATCCTCAGCTGGAGTAAACTGATGTAACTCAATTGATATCGATGGAGCTAAGTGAACTTAAACAGGATTAGCTCCTGAGCTAGTGTGTCAGAATATTTGCATTCAGATGCCAAACATATTGTTCAGAAATTTAAAGTTATAACAGTATGGAAGCTAAACATCTGAGAACTGTTTCTCAATTCTGTTAGACTGGTGTTTTGACAGTGTAACTCCATTGACATTAAAAATCCAGCCCCTTGTTTATTTTACACTCTCTCTCTCTTCAGAAACAAGGCTTATAGAAACAACAAAGCTATGTTTTTCTTATTCACAGATGCCACAGGGAATACATTCAACATCAGAATTATTTATGAAAAAATGTTCTTGCAAGAAAAGTTAACATGAGTGTTTATCTCATCTTCACGATATCCCACTGGTAGTAGAATCAGGCTCAGATGCAGCTAGGTGCTCATTAGTTAAGAATATTTTAGGAATTATTTCAAGCATGCAAATGTAAAATATTAGGAGAATAATAACCGATTAAATCAGATTAAATCTGAACTGTTCCTCACTGTAGAGCATGATGCAATCAGTTAGATCCGTTAGGGAAAGATTTTGTGTTAATATTAGATGTTATTTCCTAATGATGAACATTGAACATGAATGGGAAACATGAGCAAATGCACGCTTTTAACTAACAGTTAGGGTTGGTAGAGAACTGTATTAGCTTTTATCAATCTTTCTAAGGCCCTGATTCAGGAGAACGTCTGTTTTCAGGAAAGCATTTAAACATATGCTTAACTTTGACACCAATGAGATTGGAACACTTGCTTAGTCTTAAGCATGTGCTCAAAGGTGCTGGAATAATTTGTATAGTGGGAGTGCTCAGAGCCATTGAATCCAAATTTAAACCCTGTATTACAGTAGAAACCACTTTAAGCCAAAAAGCGCTGCTGCCATAAGTGCCATCTTTTTGAGTTGCCAGGGTGTTCTGGACCCCCACTCCACCTGAGGCCCTGCCCTCACTCCACCCTTTCCCCTAATCCCTCACCCCACCTCACCTCAACTCACCTCTTCCCATCCGTGCTCTGCCCTGCCCCAGCTCTTCCCACCCCCACTCCACCCCTCTCCCTAGCGCCCGCACCCTCACTCCATCCCCACTCTCCCGGTGCCTCCTGCCCACTGCTGAACAGGTAATTGCGTCAGGCGGGAGGCACTGGGAGGGAGGGAGAAGAACTGATGGGGGGGATATTGCCGGTGGGTGTGGAGCACCCAGTAGTTTTTTCCATGGTTGTTCCAACCCCAGAGCACCCACGCAGTCAGCACTGATGGCTGCCTCACTCACAGCATCTCTAGTTCCAGCACCTATGCAGGTGCTTGAGCGCTTTGCTGAACCAGTGCCTTAACTTTTAGCTAATCTTAAATAATGCCTACGCTACAATAAAAAATGCCTATGGCTGGCCTGCGGTTGGCGACTCCTGCTTGCAGGGCTCAGGCTGCAGGACTACAAAATAGCGGTGTAGATTTCTGGGCTTTGGGACCCTCCCCACTCGCTGGGTCCCAGAGCTCAGGCTCGAGGCTGAATGTCTATGCTGCAATTTACATCTGTGTCAGCTGACATGGGCCAGTGTAGACATACCCTTACTCAAATAAGTATGATAATCTTTCAACGTTTGTTAATAGCAACTTCACATCTAAGTACCATTTCATTGTAACTAAAGACAAACCTTTTAAATATGCCAATCAAACATCTCAGTTGTTGGTGCATGAATGCATAATGGGAATTTCAGAAATTAGCGTTTTCAACCTCCATGGATATCATATATGATTTTCTTAAAAATCTGTATTCTGTTATAGCAGATGCTAACTGCTAAACATGATCTTAAAAAGTAGAGAGGTTTAGTAATTGTGTTGTCATTTAGTTTTGACAGATAGGCCTCCGCCCATCATTCTCCAAGGTCCAGCCAATCAGACATTGGCAGTAGATGGGACAGCTTTGCTGAAGTGTAAGGCCACTGGTGACCCACTTCCTGTCATTAGCTGGTTAAAGGAAGGATTCACATTCCTGGGCAGAGATCCTAGAACATCAATACAGGAGCAGGGGACCTTGCAAATTAAAAGTCTACGGGTGAGTACTCATACGAATAAATCTTTGTTGGGACTGGGTCGTTACTGAGCTGGTGAGGAGCCCCCATCAAACAGTTACACATCCTTACCTTCAAAGTTAACATGTGCCCTCCATTTTGAATATCATCTTTCACCAGCAAGCTTTCATTTCATCAATGGGAGGGGGACAGGTCACCATCTCCATCTCTTTTGATCCTGAGGCTCGATGCCAGTTCATTCAAAATTGCAAATCGGAGCAGCCTCATTTGTTCCAGCTGATAATTGTCTCCCAGGAGCTGTTACCACAGCCAGGGATTCCTAGATGGCCCTGAGGCTTTGACTTACCAGATCCACTGCACCAGGGCCCAGGAGAGGGAGGTACCCTGGAGCTGACTATGCTGGTTCTCGCCTATGTGTGTTGGTGTTTCCTCAGACGTTTGGTTAGGTCAGTATTTCATCCCTCTTTGGCACAGGGCATGGAATACCATCTGGCCAGTGCAGTTTTGAGGTATTTGAAAATCAGATGCCCTGAATTTTAAAGGGGTGGAATTTAGACAGGGAGAAGAGACAAAATGAAAAGTTGTCAATGTGAAATTTGATCTGAAATGAAATTCTGGCCCCTTGATCGCCTATGGTCAAACATTTTAAATGACTTTTTAGCTAAAATAAAAACACCATATATTTGAAGCATATTTATTTTTCAAAGGGGATTTAGAATTACATTAATAGGACATTTTCTTATATAATTGGGTCCATTCCTACAACCTGTAGTCATGCCTGTGATCCTTACACATGCAGATTGTCACATTGACGTCATTGGCACTCCTTGCTTAAGTAAAGCAGGACTGTGTTCAAAATCTGCTGGTTATTAGCTGGTTACAAGGCTTTATAAGAAAGCAAAAATAAAACAAAACAAAACAAATAACCCTGAATGAAGTGACAAAGTGTAGTTCTGTGTGCTCACACAAGCCCAGTTCTGGAATCAGATACATGTGGTGGATCTAAGATATGCCAGTTGCTGTGGTCCCAGCAGATACTATGCGCTCCAACCTGTCCCTTCCCCACATGGGGAATGCCCTCTAAGGGAAGTGACAGGAGACAGGTGGCATGGAGTAATCCTCAGTTGCTCATTTAAACTAGTTTTCTGGCTGCTTTATGCTCCAGTGCAGATCACGGATTGAGGACTAATTCTTTGATATATTTAAACTCCCACAGAGTAGTTACTATTCAAAAGGCAAAATTGACTAACAATTTAACACAACTGATATCTGAGAAGACTATTATGTCTTCTTTAGACTACAAACAAAATCTGCAGTATCTCAGCTACCATAGTGCTGTACCTTATTGGTAAATGTTATCTTGCTAATGACTACCTTTGTGTAAATGTATGTATTTATGTATAATAAATAAAGAAGAGAGATACTCATAGATATCCAAATATATCATACATGTGGTGCAGAAAAGTAAATATAATTATATTTATACATTAATTGTTTAAAAATAATTTCAGGAAATATTTAATTTCATTGGCGCTAATGCTTGTACTTAGTTTTATCAGGGAAAAAAGATAATCTGCAGAACTACAAAGAACAAGAAATGAGCAGCAGTTTAGTTTTCTGCCAACATCTCATCAGTGATCACAAATGAATTGTTAACCTCGCTGGAACAAAATGGAATTTATTAAAAAATTTATGCTAGCTTTCCTTGAGTAAACAATTTATCCTCCCTCTCTGGGCTAAAGGCGGGCCTGGGCCATGAAGGTTAATGCATTTTTACTGTAGAGCGGATTAAACAGTGCGGTTGAATAGTCAAGATTCCCCAGTAGTGTTAGAAAGCAGCAATTAAAGGTGGGAGCTTGGTGATTTCAAACAAACTTTCAGAGCATTGATGACGGGCTTCTGTGGTGTGTCCATGAGGCAGAAGCTCATGGGATTCCTGCCTGCATGCAGTTATGCAAACAGTAAAATACTTGTTGAATTGTGCCAGCACATTAATGTCTTTGTTAGACGCACATGATCTGTAAAGGAGAAAGGAAATACTGGCAGGAAAAAGGAAAATCCGGCATTAAGTATGACTTGAAAAGACATGGAGCTTTTATTGATCCTTAAGTGGCTCATTCTTTAATACTCATTTTCCTTTAAGTCTTAGAAAGATACTCCTTAAACCTTCTCAATGCAGTATTGTACATTGTTTGAATCAGACACACCAGGAAGAAAGACTCAACACCATAAATTGGTCTAAACTAGGGTTGTCAATTAATTGCTGTTAACTCATATGATTAACACAAAAAAATTGATTGCGCTTAAAAAAATTAATTGCGATTAATCACAGTTTTAATTGCACAGTTGAACAATAGAATCCCAATTGAAATATATTAATTGTTTGGGGATGTTTTTTTCTGCATTTTCACATATGTTGACTTTAATTATAGCACAGAATTCAAAGTGTACAGTTCTCACTTTATGTTATGATTTTTTATTACAAATATTTGCACTGTAAAATGATAAACAAAAGAAATAGAATTTTTCAGCTCACCTTATACAAGGACTATAGTGCAATCTCTTTATCGTGAAAGTGCAACTTACAAATGTAGATTTTTTTTTGTTACATAATTGCCCTCAAAAACAACAGATGTAAAACATTAGCGCCTACAAATCCACTAAGTCTTACTTCTTGTTCACTAACCACTAACACAAACAAGTTTGTTTACATTTATGGGAAATAAGGCTGCCCGCTTCTTATTTACAGTGTCACCTGAAAGTTGGAACAGGTGTTCACATAGCACTTTTGTCGCTGGTATTGCAAGGTATTTATGTGCCAATTATGATAAACATTTGTATGCCCCTTCATGCTTCAGCCACCATTCCAGAGGACTGATTCCATGCTGATAATGCTTGTTAAAAAAATTAATGTGTTAATGTGACTGAACTCCTTGGGAGAGAATTGTATGTCTCCTGGTCTGTTTTACTCTCATTCTGCCATATATTTCATGTTATAGCAGTCTAGGATGATGACCCAAAACATGTTCAATTTAAGAATACATTCATTGCAGATTTGACAAAACAAAAAAGGTACTAATGTGAGATTTCTAAAGACAGATACAGGACTCAAGCCAAGGTTTAAGAATCTGGCGTGCCTTCCAAAATCTCAGAGGGACAATGTGTGGAATATGCATTCAGATGTCTTAATAGAGCAACATTCCAATGTGGAAACTACAGAACCTGAAGCACCAAAAAAGAAAATCAGATGCTGGTGGCATCTGAGTCATGATGATGAAAATGAACACTTGTTGGTCCGCACAGTTTTGGATTGTTATCAAGCAGAACCCATCATCAGAATGTTCTCTAGAATGGTGGTTGAAGCATGAAGAGACATATGAATCTTTAGCTCATCTACAACTTAAATATCTTGTGATACAGGCAATGACAGTTCCATGCGAACAGGGACAGCTCACAACATTTTGGCACATGAAGCGAGGAGCTCAAATTACACCCCCAAACCTCCTCATTTGGGCCAAAACCTTGAAAGGTCTCAATTCTGCCTTCTTCCTGTTCTACTCCTCTCGTGGTACTGCTCTGCTACCTACCCCAATAAAGGAGAACTAAGAACTTAAAATGCCTTGTTCCAAAATTTTACGTAACACTTAACTTTCAAACACCTGAACAGCAAATGTAACTTTTCTTGTCTGCATAGTGAACACTGGCATTTTTATCTGTTTGAATAATCAAAGTGGTGCTTTCCATGCCTTCTTGGTTGCAAAGATTTGAACTGCTTCCTGAAGGTCCACAGTTTGGGCCAGCTCATGATCTATTGAGATGGTTGCAAGGCTGATCAGCCTCCCTTGTAACATTCTGGAACGTGGATGTGTTTTTATTAACTTCAACTTGGAGAAGCTGCGTTCTCCAGTGGCAACTGTTAGAGGAAATGTTAGAAGTATGTGCAGAGGAACAAAAGCATTTGGAAAGAGGGTGATCATCTTATTTGTGCACATATATTCCAGGACAACCTTTGGAGTTGATCCTGCTGAAATGTATCTTGAAAGGGCTTTCAGTTCATCACCTAAATAACTTGCATCAATATCAGGCATCTCATCATGTGTCACTGTCTCTAGTACCGTGCATTGCTTGTGTAGGTCTTCTTCAGGTATAGTGAGGAGTTCTGGAATATCATTCAACATCCCAAATCTACAGCTGTGTTCCTTGAGCTGCATGAAACATTCTTCAGCTGACTGCATTGCACAATCTAGCACCTGGTTAAAGAATTCAATTTTAAATTCTTGTTTGGGGTCTCTTATTTTTGAATGGGTGGGAAAATAGCTTCAGTGTGAAGTTCCTCTGCCAACTTCTCTACACTCTTCAGAACATTTTGAAATCCCTCATCTGACCAGTAAGACACTAGGTATGACTTTGCTTTGTCCGGTTCTTCCATTGCTCCAGATATATCAAGGTAAACACCTTGGAGTGTCTTGCTTACAACATTTATTTCAAACAGTATATCATGCGACAACACTAAACCACAGAAAAATTTGAAGTTATGAATGTTTCTAGCGATTCCATTTCCCTCTGCCACTGTTCTCCAACGAACAATTCCTGTCAAAGCATTATCCTCCATAAAGGCATTTATGAAGGATATGGCTTTATCGCCTCCACTCAACTTTCCCATAATGTGGCACTCAGTGGTTTCAGTGTGTCATAAGTGTGACTAGAATTAGTGTTTACCTGTAAGGGGTTAAGCTAAAGGTAACCTGAGAGGTGGACAACTGACCAATAAGAAATTCCTCAGGAGACAAAGGATTTTAAGTTTCAGTTTCTCTCTGGGTCTCTCTCTGTTCACCTCGGCTATGGGATGAACACAGCTATCTCTTTCACTGTAACTATAAGATTCTATCAAGTACTGTAGTCAGTAAGTTTACCTTCTCTTTATCACTTGGAGGGTTCTCAGTGGTGAGTGTTGGCTGGGTGCTTCTTGAGATTGTAAGATTCAGCAGAGATATCAACAGTGGAGAAAGTTGCCTCAGGGGAGAGGTTTGGTTTCTGAATCCTTTTGTTGATTATGGTAGATGCTGTTCTATTGATGGTTATAAGGGATTTATTCCTTTCTTTTTTTCTTTTATTAAAATCTTTCTTTTAAGAAGCTGACTGCTTGTTTTTCATTGTGTAAGATCCTGGTTTTGGATCGGGCATGTCTTGCAGGAGCAGGCGAGATTTGTTTTTTTTTCTCTCAAGCTTCCCAGGGAAGGAAGAAGTTTGGGGAGTTAGTGGAAAGGGATAGAAGGGTCCCAAACTATCCTAGACCTAGTTTGGTGGTGGCAGTGTACCATGTCCAGATACAGAAGAAGTTGTGTTCTGGGGAAAAACATTTTAACCCAAGCTGGTAAAATAAGCTTGGGGGGGTTATTTCTTTTTTCATGAGGGTCCCCACATCTGTACCCTAGAGTTCAGAGTGAGGAGGCAATCCTGACATGGCTGGCAGTGGTGGGATGAAATTTTGTGAATCTAAAAAACAGAATTTCGCAGAAAGCAGTTTAAATTTCCAGCAGTTTTTTTTTTTCTAAGGTGAGACCTCTCAGCAAGTACAAACCAGGTAAACACCACAGGGGGTCACTCTGGTAAAACTTGTTCTGCAGGTCTTGAAGCTGTGCATAGCTCCACGCTTTGTCTTTTTCAGTTGCCTGAGGGCAGGGAACTGAAGGTTTTTTGGTTTGGTTTTTTTTTGAGAGGGTTTTCTCCTGCTGGATTGCAGAGAGTAGCCCAGGTTTGCAGTTAAGAGTTAATAGGCTCATTAAGTGCTAAGCAACATCCCAGGGGTCCCTGTGGGAGGGGGGGGAACTGATCAGTTCAGTTTTCTGAGAATCAGTGTAGGGGGTCTTTCTCCCTCTGCTGGTAGGATTAAAACCCTGCTGAGAATTTCCAAGTGATATAAGAAAATTTTGTTTATTTTTCATTTAGTAAGTTAAACACAGAAAGATTAAAATGACAGGTGGTAAGGGCCAAAAGGATTTAGAATTAGCCAAATTCCAAGCTGAGGAGAGACAAAGAGAACATCAAAGGCTGATGGAGAGAGAGGAAGCAGCCCAAAAGAGAGAGGAAGCCGCCCAAAGAAGGGCTATGGAAGCCCAGATTGAGAGACAGAAGCATGAACTGGCTGTTTTGGAGCAGCAGAGACAATTTCCTCCAGCTGCTGACTCCACTTCCCCAAAAATCCACAAATGGGAGTGACTGTGCCCACAGTATGATGAGTCCAACGACATTGCTGAATATTTCATCACCTTCGAGAGACTGTGCACTCTACATAAAATCCCTGAAGATCAAAAGATGACCACATTGATAGCAAAATTGACTGGCCGAACTTTGGACATCTTCAATAGGATGCCTATTGAGGATGCTTCAAACTATGGTAAATTTAAGGGTTTGGTTTTAAAACAATTTCAAGTTACACCTGACACGTCCAGAGTAAAATTTAGAGCCCTTAAGAGAGGGGCTGAACTAAGTCATCTGGCTTACGTAAACCAGATGAAGAATCTGTTAGATAAATGGGTCAAAGGAAGGGGTGTAACTACCTTTGAAGGAGTATGTGATTTAGTTCTACAGGACCAGTTCCTGACTATGACCAGTGATGATGTAAAACAGTGGTTATGGGATAAAAAAATGGACTCAGCAGAAAATCTTGCTTCTTATGCGGATCAATATGAGCAGTCCCAGATCGCCAGAGAGGCGGGGAAAATTGGGACACAAGGGGAGGAGGTGGCAGAAAAGAAAAAAACTAATAGTGGTTGTAGTGGGTCCCAGAAGGGGCAACCCGGGACCACATTCTATCAGAGGGGGCAGTCCCAGACCCCACCCTACCTCCCAAGGAAAACCCCAAACACCTCACCATTCCACACCACCAGTCCACAGCAACCAACCTCGCACCAGTGACCAGTCAGCTGGGCGATGTTTTAAATGTCATGAGCTGGGGCATATTAAGATCAACTGCCCCAAGAACACCAACTGAACGCTGTGCATTACCCCGAAGTCACACCCAAGGTCCGCAGGCCCAGATACCTCCCAGATACCCTCAGAGCGAAGGGAAATTGTGAGAGTGGGCGGAAAGAAGGTCACAGCGTGGAGGGACACTGGAGCTCACATGTCACTTATCCACCAATCCTTAGTGGACCCCAAGTTAATCAACCCAGAGGTTAAAGTGGCAATTCAACCCTTCAAGTCAAACTCTTTCGACTTACCTACAGCCAATCTACCTGTCCAGTACAAGGGCTGGTCAGGAAGGTGGACTTTTGCAGCCTACGATGATTATCCCATTCCCATGCTGCTGGGGATGATTTAGCCAATCATGCGAAGCTAGCCAAGAGGGTGGGAATGGTCACCCGCAGCCAGGCTAAGCAAGCTTGCACACCTATCCCTGTTCATGAGCCTTCCACCAGGGGCCCAACTGGGTTACCAGAGACCCCGACGATGATGGTGGAGCCGGATTCCCTACCAACGACTGGAACAGCCATAGAGGATCCAGTCCCAGAGACACAGCCCAAACCAGTCCCCGGACCGGAACTGGCGAATCAACCAACACCTGAAACATTGCCAGCACTGAGTCCAGCGCTTGCAACCCCATCTATCACTCCAACACCAGAGGGCAACCTCGAGCCAGCACTGACAGCAGCAGCTACACTAACCCAAGAGGCTCAGCCAGAGCCTGAAATGCAACCAGGCGCACCAGCGGAGAGCGGTGCACCACCAAGGGAAACAACCCAATCACCTCCATCACTTCCCAAGGAACCCAACCCGAGTCCACAACCCAGTGAGGAACTAATATCTCCGGCAACAAGAGAACAGTTCCAGGCCGAACAGGAAGCAGACGAAAGCCTCCAGGAAGCTTGGACGGCGGCATGGGGCAACCCACCGCCTCTCAGCTCTACCAATTGATCCCAGTTTGTGGTCGAAAATGGACTTTTATACAGGGAAACTCCTTCTAGGGGACACCAGGAAGACTGGCAGCCTCAGAGACAGTTGGTAGCTCCAGCTAAGTACCGGGTAAAGCTCCTGAGCTTAGCCCATGATCACCCTAATGGGCATGTTGGGGTGAACAGAACCAAAGACCGTGTGGGGAAGTCATTCCACTGGGGGGGGGATGGGCAAGGACATTTCTGATTATGTCCGGTCTTGTGAGGTGTGCCAAAAAGTGGGAAAACCCCAAGACCAGGTAAAGGCCCCTCTCCAGCCACTCCCCATAATTGAGGTTCCATTTCAGCGAGTAGCTGTGGATATTCTGGGTCCTTTCCCAAAAAAGACACCCAGAGGAAAGCAGTACATACCGACTTTCATGGATTTCGCTACCGATGGCCAGAAGCAGTAGCTCTAAGCAACACCAGGGCTAAAACTGTGTGCCATGCATTAACAGACATTTTTGCCAGGGTGGGTTGGCCCTCCGACATCCTTACAGATTCGGGAACCAATTTCCTGGCAGGGACCATGAAAAGTCTGTGGAAAGATCATGGGTTCAACCACTTGGTTGCCACCCCTTACCACCATCAAACAAATGGCCTGGTGGAAAGGTTTAATGGAACTTTGGGGGCCATGATACGGAAATTCGTAAATGAGCACTTCAGTGATTGGGACCTAGTGTTACAGCAGTTGCTCTTTTCCTACAGGGCTGTACCACATCCCAGTTTAGGGTTCTCACCCTTTGAACTTGTATGTGGCCATGAGGTTAAAGGGCCATTACAGTTGGTAAAGCAGCAATGGGAGGGGTTTACACCTCCTCCAGGAACTAACATTCTGGACTTTGTAACCAACCTACAAAACACTCTCCAAACCTCTTTAGCCCTTGCTAAAGAAAACGTGAAGGATGCTCAGGCAGAGCAAAAGGCCTGGTATGATAAACATGCCAGAGAACGTTCCTTTAAAGTAGGGGACCAGGTGATGGTCTTGAAGGCGCTTCAAGCCCATCAGATGGAAGCATCATGGGAAGGACCCTTTACGGTCAAGGAGCACCTGGGAGCGGTTAACTACCTCATAGCATTCCCTAACTCAACCCTAAAGCCTAAAGTGTACCATGTTAACTCTCTAAAGCCTTTTTATTCCAAAGAATTAAAGGTTTGTCAGTTTACAGCCCAGGGAGGAGATGATGCTGAGTGGCCTGAAGGTGTCCACTATGAAGGAAGCTGTGACGGTGGTGTGGAAGAGGTAAACTTCTCAATGACCCTTGGATGCATGCAGTGCCAGCAGATCAAGGAGCTGTGCACTAGCTTTGCGCCACTATTCTCAACCACCCCTGGACAGACTGAACGGGCATACCACTCCATTGACACAGGTAACACCCACTCAGTTAGAGACCAACCTTACCGGGTGGCTCCACATAGCAAACCTGCTATAGAATGGGAGATCCAGGACATGCTGCGGATGGGTGTAATCCGCCCTTCTCACAGTGCATGGGCATCTCCAGTGGTTCTAGTCCCCAAACTGGATGGGGAGATATGCTTTTGCGTGGACTACCATAAGCTAAATGCGGTAACCCGCCCAGACAACTATCCAATGCCTCACACAGATGAGCTGTTGGAGAAACTGGGACGGGCCCAGTTCATCTCCACCTTAGACTTAACCAAGGGGTACTGGCAAGTACCGTTAGAGGAATCTGCCAAGAAAAAGTCAGCCTTCATTACGCACGTAGGGCTGTATGAGTTTAATGTGCTCCCTTTCAGGCTGCAAAATGCACCCGCTACCTTCCAAAGACTTGTAGATAGTCTCCTAGTGGGATTGGGAGAATCTGCAGTTGCCTACCTTGATGATGTGGCCATATTTTCTGACTCCTGGGCGGAGCACCTAGAACATCTCCGGAAGGTCTTTAAACGCATACAAGAGGCAGGACTAAATGTTAAGGCTAAAAAGTGTCAAATAGGCCTCAACAAAGTGACTTACCTTGGACACCAGGTGGGTCAAGGAACTATCAATCCTCTTCAGGCCAAGGTGGATGCTATCTAAAAGTGGCCTGTCCCAAAGTCCAAGAAACAAGTCCAATCCTTCTTAGGCTTGGCCGGATATTACAGGCGATTTGTACCACACTACAGCCAAATCGCCGCCCCACTGACAGACCTAACTCGAAAGAACCAGCCAAATGCAGTCCGGTGGACTGAGCAGTGTCAAGAGGCCTTTAACCAGCTTAAAGCGACACTCATGTCTGACCCTGTGCTCAGGGCCCCAGACTTTGACCAACCGTTCCTAGTAACCACAGATGCCTCCGAGCGTGATGTGGGAGCAGTTTTAATGCAGAAAGGACCCGATCAACAATTGCACCCTGTCGTGTTTCTCAGCAAGAAGCTGTCTGAGAGGGAGAGCCACTGGTCAATTACCGAAAAGGAATGTTACGCCATTGTGTGCGCTCTGGAAAAGCTACACCCATACGTTTGGGGACGACGGTTCCAACTACAAACCGACCATGGTGCGCTGAAGTGGCTTCATGGCTTCACCAACAAGAACAAAAAACTTCTTCGGTGGAGTTTAGCTCTCCAAGATTTTGATTTTGACATCCAACACATTCCAGGAACTTCTAATAAAGTGGCTGACTCACTCTCCCGGGAAAGTTTCCCAGAATCAATAAGTTAAAACTGTCCTCGGAATGTGGGACCTATTGTTAGTTTCATTGTAACCAGTAGTATGTTTACAGGTGCATGTGTTTTATTAATTCTGTTTTTTCCTAGAGCTCCAGGAAGAAATTGCACCGAGTGATGTTCCAACACCGTTTGCGATTTGGGGGGCGTGTCATAAGTGTGAAGTAGCCTAGAATTAGTGTTTACCTGTAAGGGGTTAAGCTAAAGGTAACCTGAGAGGTTGACAACTGACCAATGAGAAATTCCTCAGGAGACAAAGGATTTTAAGTTTCAGTTTCTCTCTGGGTCTCTCTCTGTTCACCTCAGCTATGGGATGAACACAGCTATCTCTTTCACTGTAACTATAGATTCTATCAAGTACTGTAGTCAGTAAGTTTACCTTCTCTTTATCACTTGGAGGGTTCTCAGTGGTGAGTTTTGGCTGGGTGCTTCTTGAGATTGTAAGATTCAGCAGAGATATCAACAGTGGAGAAAGTTGCCTCGGGGGAGAGGTTTGGTTTCTGAATCCTTTTGTTGATTATGGTAGATGCTGTTCTATTGATGGTTATAAGGGATTTATTCCTTTCTTTTTTTCTTTTATTAAAATCTTTTTTTTTAAGAAGCTGACTGCTTGTTTTTCATTGTGTAAGATCCTGGTTTTGGATCGGGCATGTCTCGCAGGATCAGGCGAGGTTTGTTTTTTTTCTCTCAAGCTTCCCAGGGAAGGAAGAAGTTTGGGGGGTTAGTGGAAAGGGATAGAAGGGTCCCAAACTATCCTAGACCTAGTTTTGGTGGTGGCAGTGTGTCATGTCCAGATACAGAAGAAGTTGTGTTCTGGGGAAAAACATTTTAACCCAAGCTGGTAAAATAAGCTTGGGGGGGTTATTTCTTTTTTCATGCGGGTCCCCACATCTGTACCCTAAAGTTCAGAGTGGGGAGGCAATCCTGACACAGTGTTAGAGAGGATGTTCCCAGATGTTGCTTCAAAATTTGCTATTGATGAGATGATGCAGAGAAAAATACAGAGATGCTTTGAATTGCATTAAAAAATTCAGCAGCGTCAGTAGAAGCTGATGCTGCATCACAGACCACCAAGTGCAATGAATGAGAACTGCTTGGGACAGAAAAAAGCTCAAGTGTTTAACTCTCGGATCCCTGACTCCACTCCTCTGTTCTTTCCTCTCATGTTGGCACCATTATCATAGCCCTGAGCTCTCATGTCAGCTATCACAATTTCCGTATCTTCCAGCTTTTTAAAAAGCACATTTGTCATATCAGCTCTTGCAGTATTATCAATGTCAATAAATTCTAGAAAATGCTCTCTGACAGTCACCATTGCAGAGACATTTTCACTAGATTGTCCCTACAAAATGCACCATTAAAGTCATTTGTTCCATATGGCTGCTGTCAAGTGTGCAGTGCAGAATAATAGAGTACTATCTTGCTGACTTCAGATGTGCCACAATTTTCTGTTTCATTTTTGTTGCCAGTAACTGTATGATCTCATTTTGAATTGTTTTTCCAAGATAGTGGTGCATGTACATTTCTTGGATAGACTCTTCTTAGATGCTTCTGTAGTAGAGCATCAAACTCAGCCACCAGCTCCACAATTTTATGGAAGTTTCCATTGTTTGGCCCATACACCTGATCTGAAGTGCCATGCAGTGCTTTTCTGTGCCAGTGATAGTGGCTCTCAACACTCAGTTGAAAGGAACGAATAAGCAGGCTGGCTGCAGGACCTGAGTGAGGGAAGATACAAGCATCATAAAGGGCCCAACTGGCTCCTATGATTTCAGTTGACTGACTGTTCTTCTCAAATGAGTTCAGGGAAGCAGCAGGAAACAGGAAGTTCCCTGAGAAACTGGTGTTAATCAGTCCAGGCTCCTGGGGGTGCTAGAGAGGTACAAAAGAGGCTCCTCCTCCTCTCTCTCCCTGCAGCTCCTGCTGCTTTCTGTTATTCCCTCTCATCTTTTCTTCAGCAGCTCCTGCTGCTTTCTGTTATTCCCTCTCATCTTTTCTTCAGCCTGCCTGTTATGTCCCTTGTGCCCTCCTTCCTCCAGCACAGCACTGCACCATCTCTGTGCATCTAGAGCAGAGAGAATACACATGCACCAGCAGCAGACACAATTTTCTACACTATGGGTCCTTGTGGTGCCCCCCAGAGTCTAGTAGCTGAGGCAGCCACCTCAGCTCACCTCATGGTAAGGTCAGCCCTGTTTGCGAACACCTGTTCACTTTCAGGTGACACTGTAAACATGAAGTAGACAGTATTTTCTCCTGCAAATGTAAACAAACTTGTTTGTCTGAGTGATAGGCTGAACAAGAAGCAGGACTGAGTGGACTGGTAGGCTCTAAACTTTACGTTGTTTTATTTTTGAATGCAGTTTTTTTGGTACATAATTCTACATTTGTATGTTCAACTTTCATGATAAAGAGATTACACTACAGTATTTGTAATATGGGTATTGAAAAATATTATTTCTTTTGGGTTTTTTACAGTGCAAATATTTGTAATCAAAAATAAATACAAAGTGAGCACTATACACTTTGTATTCGGTTTCATAGTTGAAATCAATATATTTGAAAATGTAGAAAACATCCAAAAATATTTAAATAAATGGTATTATAGTATTGTTTAACAGCATAATTATTCGTGATTAATTTTTTCAATCGCGTGATTAGTCACGGTTAATTTTTTAAATTGCTTGACTGCCTTAATTTAAATGGGATGCTGCAACGTTTATGAATTAATGTAAACTGGAAGGTTTAAGTCTTCTGTTAATGCTACCACTGTAACAAAGAGTCCAGTGGAGGTCCAAACTGGTGTCCTTTAGACAGGACCAATTTCAGGGCAGGCTATAATTAGCTCCTCTTCACTATAACCAACCAATAGGGATTTTAGCATCGTACCAAAATAATTGTCACTGCCCCTGTAAGGGTTCAATATATATGTCAAGGTACTTACTGCAATGTATCTAATGGGTATGGTCCTCCTTCTTAGCTCAATGCTGACATTTACTCCGGAGCCCCTAAACCATCTTGCCCGTGTTCCATATCAACCACACTGGACCCCAGGCCAAAGTTGTGACAAACTTTGAATGCGAATCTACACACTTCCCCTATGTTCCAAATATCCCAGTTTCTGTGAGGAAGTAAAAAAGAATTCCATATCCAGATCAACGGTAATAGGAAAATTCCTTCTCTGCTCTAAAAAAGCTGCTTATTTATTATTCATAGCATGTCCAGAAACTCCAGTATTAACCAGGGAAAGAAGAGCAAGTGCTTAATGGCAATCATAATCCATTCATATATTCAGATTTTCAGTTTTTTCCCTTCATATCTTTAAAGCAGCCAGTTGGCCACAGTCATTGGGAGGCGGTGAATAATCCTTAACCTATGCAGAAGTTAGGTTGTGGTCTCTCTGCCAGTGGCATAATCTGTCTTCCAATAGGGAACACCTGTCTCCCATTCAGTTAAGCATCCCCTCTCCCCCACACACCACTGAGATGGTACGGGACAGTGAAAAACAATGAATTGCCATTGACTATCTGATTTCTCTCCTTTTTTGAGAGTTTTAATAGCACCTAAGATTAAAAGGCAAACAATATTGTTATGTGAATACAAAACTCACTGGGTACACAGGTAATCTGTTCATAATCTGCATAGCTGGTAGTTGATTTCATGGCATGGAAGAAGTGGAATATCCCCATTATTCTTTATATATAGTATTTGCCTTCTAAGTATATATCCCCAAAGTGTCCAGTGCCATACCCCACTTTGCAACAGTGATGCACAAATGCAGTTAAAAAACTGCCTTAAAAAAAGAGTTTCCACATAATGAGGATGTACTTTTTCCCAACCAACAGCTCAGAAAACACATAGTAAAACCGTACAGCTGAGAATGCTCTAATGCTTTCTTTCCCTGCAGATAAGACTATCTCCTGTCAAGTACCTTTGTTTTTCCCCAGCAACCAGTTCAGATTTTGAATATTTCAGCTTTTATCACAGTGCCTTTCTGATTCAAGGCAGCTGCATCTTCTTAACATTCAGGCCTTGCTTATAAAAACCTACTAAACAGTTACATCACTAATTACCTGTTGTGCCCTGTCCATAACAATAGTATACTGCAGTGATAATGTGTCAGAAGCAGAAAGTGCCAACGCAATTCAAACATGATAAACTTCAAAATCAATTAAAATATATATCAGCAGATATTGTAAAGAGCACCTTGCTGATTTACCTCAACAGCCATCTGGAAAATCAAACTATGAGCACATTGATTTCAGTTCCAATTTAATATAGTACAGGGTACACACATACTATTTCCTTAGAGTCCAATAAACCAGTTTGGATTTAGTCCTATATCCATTGACATGTTCCAGTGTGGTCTTCCCCCAATAAATATAATTCTTCTCTCATATCATCAGAGTCAGCACTCTCCCCACTCCATCTCTAGGCTAACATGCTTTACACACAGCAGATTAGGGGCTTCTCAGTAGACTACACACTGTTGGCCAACTGTGGTATTCCATTGATCTCAATAGATTTCCCCAGACCAAACATCAGGTTTCATTCACAGCATCCCTTAGCCTTGAAAGTGAGGAATTACAAAACATCAGGGGCAATTAGTGTGACAGAAAAAAAATAAAAAGAAGAGAGGGAAAATAGTGCTAATAGTGTCACTGTGACCACAAACAATTCCCCAAGTAAACTTGGCATATCTGGATCATTTATGTGAATATAATGCTTTTCATCCCAAAACACTTCTCAGAGTCCAGACATACAGCACCACTGAAATGCACATACTGCATCACTGAAGCCCCTCCCATGTGGAAGGCAGTTACCAGCTCATAAACAAGCTCACTCCACTCTACATAAAAGTGAAGAGGGAAGAGGGAAATTTAGCCTCTGCCACTGACCCAGCCTTACCCTTTAGAAAATGTTATGCATGAGGACTTTAATATCCATACTAACTAAACAGGACTGGTTTTAAAGTCTCATCTAAAAAGACCTAGGCATGATGAACTGCATAGTAACACTTTCTCTACAACAGAAGAATAAAAGCAGGTGAGACAACCCTGCTGGAATTGGAAACTGTAAATCAAGGCAGGGATTATGAAACTGAAGCTTAATCTCCCCTGCAAAGTGAAAACTGTACCCATTTCACAATAATTTAGACACATTTTATATGATTTCAGTCACATCTGTGTTGTATTTTTACTGGAATTTATATATATATATATATATATATATATAAAATTGGTGACATGTTTTAAATTACCCATTCTATAATACCCATACTTTGTATCACTGGCATTAACAATATGAAAATTAGAATAATGGGTGGGGACTGGGGAGAAAACAGAGTGAAACTATTAAAAGCAGGTAATCTTATTATAGTTCTCTAAAAGTAAGCCACTATTAAATGATTATTTGAGAAATGTCTGGTGTCCTTTAGTGATGTACAATGTAGGCTAAGTCCTTATTTTACGTCAAGAAATATTCAGAAAAAATTGAGAGGATTGTGCCACCTGAAGTTAAAGGTTTGTCAAAAATGCCCATAACCATTTTTGTATGACTAGATATCTGACACTGGCACTTACACATGTGTGGCCACAAGTTCAAGTGGGGAGACATCGTGGAGCGCTGTGCTAGAGGTGACAGGTAAGTCATGTCAGAGGCTTGTTGTTCTCTTAGCTTGTGTTCACTGTATTATAGCAGACATGTTTTAAAGGAAACCAGAATTGAGATTAATAGATTTTAGATAGAAAGGCTGGATATCTTCACACGCCTTAGATTTTGGTATTATTTTATCTAAATTTCCATTGTTAGTACAACCAGTTGTATTAGTGTCAAGGCACATTAGAGAGTAATATCTAGTCTAAACTGGAGTATCAACAAACTAACGGTTTCCAGGCAGGAAGGCCATTATGGCCATGGAGAGTCCCATTGAAGTTACTGGGGCTTCATGTGGGGTGCAAGAGTCTATCTAACTGGAGATCTTTTTGTGAGATTGAAGCTTTCTCATGCCTTCTATTAACTGATGTGTTCCTGTGTTAGGTGATTCTATTCCAGATCTTAAAAAACATAAATGAAGGAGACTAGGCTGTCTGGCTCCTTCCCTCTTTTTTTTTTTTTTGTTTATATATAGTCTTTGCTTTCTTTGGTTTGTTTTATGAGCAATAGTTTCTATAAAGACTGATAGCCAATTATCCAGTAACATAAACCTCGAAATGTAAACCTGACTCTGTTGTTATGGTTAAGTTAGGTCAGTAAGCATTGGGGCCATTGTGTTAACTACTGTAATTTATTTTTATAGTTTTTTATCTTTACTCTCCTTTTTTTTAAAGTCAAATTGTGCAGTCAAGGATAAAAGTTAACTATTTTTTTATTTACCCATTACAGAGTCTGGTGGAGCAACAATCAGTAAAAATTATGATTTGAATGACCTTCCTGGGCCACCATCGAAACCCCAGGTCACTGATGTTACTAAGAACAGCGTCACATTGTCCTGGCAGCCAGGCACCCCTGGAAACTTACCAGCGAGTGCATATATCATTGAGGCTTTTAGGTATGTGAAAATTTCCATTTCTAATCCCTTTCCTTTCTAATTTTGTTTTAACCCTAGTGTTAACTGTGCTCCTGGTATGATGGTACCTGCTTGAACATCTACCAGTTCAATTAACTCACTAAAGGCCTTATCTTTGATGGTATGGAGTTTATTCTTAATCTTCAAGAATTTCTCTTTTTTATTATTAACCACCTATTTTTTAATAGAAAGTTTAGACAAGCACTAGACTATTTCTTCAGGTCCACAGAAGTATAGCTTGACTATGCATCCACTCATCTGTTACTTTTTTCTTAATCCTGATCATCACTGAGGGTTTCGAATGACAATGTTGACATTCAAATTGGACAGCTTGAGAGGAGGTAGTTTAATTAGGGTTGGGCAAACCAGATTTAAAAAAGGTAATAGAATACCCTAAGCCTTGAAAATGTAGAAATGTTCAGTCTTCTTAAAGCAGAAACTAAAAAAAAATAAACCTTTTGAAATTCCAGTATGTGTATACCATGTGGAGTAAAATATATCATTTAAAAAACAAACAACTGATCATTTAGAGTTTGATCCTGCAAGTCTGAAGTTGATCAGAGTTGAGGTGTTGAGCATCTCATATGTGTGCACACTATTTTGCAGGACTGAGTGCTTAGGCCACAATTCAGCAAGCTACTTAAATCAATGGATAATTGTGTGCTTCAAATTAGGGTCAAGTTTAAGTACCTTCTTGAATCAGTGTCTTAAAGTGAAAGAAAAGGAGTAAATATATTTTGCCTTTTAGTTAGCATGGTAGTCTATGGTCCTCTAAAATATATCCAGTAACAGCTCAAAAGGCCACAGTGATGACTACTCATCTTTCTAGATCAGGATGAGCAAACTTTTTGGCCCAAGGACCATGTTGGGGTTCACAATTGTGTGGAGGGCTGGTAGGAAAGGTTGTGCCTCCCCAAACAGCCTGCCTCCCCATCCATCCCCCACCCACTTCCTGCCCCCTGACTGCTCCCCTCAGAACCCCCGACCATCCAACCCCCTCCCTCCTTGTCCTCTGATCACCCCCTTCAGAGAACCCTCCACTCTAACTGCCCCCCAGGACCCAACCTCCTATCCAACCCCCCTACTCCCTGTCCACTGACTGCCCCAACCCCTAGCCACACTCCCGCCCCCTGACAGGCCTCCTGGGACTTCCACACCCTATCCAACCCCCCAGTTCCTCATCCTCTGACCACCCCCTGAGACCCTCTGCCCCTTATCCAACCCCTTCCCCCGGCTCCGGCCTGGCCCCAGCCCGCTTACCATGCCGCCCCTCACAACAGCATGTCTGGCCAGACACGCTATCATGCAGCCCCGCCCCCCAAGAATGCTGCTCGCGCAGCATGCTGAGGCTGAGGGGGAGGGGCCAGAACAGCCTCCCCAGCCACAGCTCAGGGGCTGGTTAGGAGGAGCCCGCGGGCCATAGTTTGCCCACCCCTGTTCTAGATAAATATTTATGTGCCATTTCTAAAGTATACAAACAATTGTTTTCTGTAAAAATGGCAACTTCAAGTATGTCTTTTGACTATCATGAAAATAGTGACTACGTTTAATAAGCCCAAAAGGAAAAGATAGAAAAACTGTCTTATCAATGATAAAACAACCGACAGCTATGAAATGAAATTCTCTCTTTATCCTTAACAAAGGTGCCCATTTGACTTTACATAAGCTGCAATGAGATCCCACCAATGCCTCTCAAAATCCCCATATATTCATAGGGAGCTATTTTTAACAATCACACTTCAGATTTTTACAGATGCAAGGTGCTATATTCTGTTTATAGGACAGTCCAACTGGAAACTTAAGCACAGGAAAATGCATTCATACATTTTTCTTCTTTTACAGATGTGTTTTTGAAAGGATCTATAGTAATTTTACATATGGATTTAATTTAAGGAGAACACATTCTTTTAGCAGGACAATTTATTGGCATAATTTACCCTGTAGTATAGAAAGTTATTCTTTTAACAGGTTTATTATTTTCAAACATTTGTTCAAGAGGACCCTATTTATCATTCAAATATACTTTTCCACTTTTCCTATATCTGTTCCTTTTGCAGGTGTTTATTTTAGTGGGCTCATAAAGTATTAGGAAAGGCTTTCACTTCAGCTGGGCTGAAATATTTTTATGGTACTATTGTTTTGTTTCATAATGTGGTCTCTTGATGAATTAACTAAAACCAGCAGAACTGTTTCATTTTTATTTTTTTTTATTGATCTTGCTATTTTTTTCCACCAGTGGTTAACCTTGGCAAGGAAATGAAACCCAACTTCTTTTACAAATCTTTTCTCTCCCCAATATGTAAAAGTTTGTTATAAAGGGGAGGGTCAGAAATTGTTCTTAACCACTGAGGAAAGGACAAGAAGTAAAGGGCTTAAATTGTAGCAATAGAGATTCAGACATTGTGAAAAACTTCCTAACTGTAAGCATAGTTAAACACTGGACCAAATTACTTAGGGAGATTGTAGAATCTCTGTCAGTGGAAGTTTTTGAGAACAGGTTAAACAAACACCCATTGGAGATGGTCTAGATAAACTTAGTTCTGCATCAGTGCAGGGAATTGGACTATCAGGGACCCTTCCAATTCCATATTTCCATGATTCTTTTTCCTTTAATCTGTATTCTTCAACTATGTTTTCATTGCAGCCAATCTGTGAGCAATAGCTGGCAAACAGTTGCTAACCATGTAAAGACAACACTCTACACTTTAAGAGGATTGCGACCCAATACAATCTACCTGTTTATGGTGAGAGCAATCAACTCACAAGGTCTGAGTGACCCCAGCCCTATGTCAGATCCTGTCCGCACACAAGGTAATGTTAATCATTAATTGTTCACCTGATCTTCAGCTGTATCCAGGACTTCTGCTTGAATGACTTTATAATAGAAAGAAGGGTGGGAAATCTCTGAACATTGAGCCAGTTTAGTTTAGCTGCTTTGCACCACTCTGGTAACTCAAAATACTGTAAACCCCTCAACTAGTGGGGAGGTGATAAACCCCGGTTTAATTCCCTGCTGCACTAAAGACTTTTTGTATAATCTTAGACAAATCACTTAAGGCCGGATTTGTAAAGGTTTTGAAGTGCCTAAAGATGCAGACAGATGTCTAGTGGAATTTTCAAAAGCACCTAGACACCCAGATCACATTAGGTTCCACTAGATTCCTATCTGAATCTTTAGGTGCCTCAATACCATAACAAATCTGGCCCTTAGTCTCTCTGTGCCTCAGTTCACCATCTGTGAAATGGAGATAGTAGCACTTCCCTTCCTCAGAGGGTGTTTGTAAGGATGAATAGATTCAGGATCACAAGGCACTCAAACACTGTGTTAATGGGGGACATACAAGTATGATACAAAGATAGAAGCCAGGTGTACAGCTAGTTTTCATCACCAGAATGGCACAAAGCAGCCAGAGTATATGAATCAATCTGGCCAATATTTTTGCAGAGACTCAATGTGAATCTAATTCATGCTGAAAAGTATTTTAAAAGATATTCTGAGACGTGTGTGTGTGCACATTTACATATTTTATGTTCTCTACATTCATCCACCAAATACTAAACTAAAAAGGGTACCCTCAACTGTAGGACAGCTAGTGCAATTAGATGAAGATGGCCTGATCCTCCCATCTCTTACATCTGTACAGAAAGGGTGTGAAATCCTGACACACAAGAATGGTGGTTTTATACCCAATTTATTCTCATTATGCTCAGTCTAAATGGATATGGTGAAAATGGACAAGCTTCTCTGTGGAGCACAGGATGTGGCATCTTAGGCACCAACTTCCGCTCTTTTCCTGTGGGTGCTTGACCCACCTCTCTGCTCTGGTCCCTGCCCCCACTCCACCCCTTCCATGAGGCCCCATCCCACCCCTGCCTCCCTGACACCATTCCAACCCCTTCCCAAAAGTCCTTGCCCTCTCCCTGCTCCTATTCCAACTCCTTTCCCAAATCCCCCATCTGGCCCTGCCTCTTCCCCATCTCCTCCCCTGAGCGTGCAACATTCCCGCTTCTCCCCCTCCCTCCTGGAGAGTGCTAATGCTTCTGAACAGCTGTTTGGCAGAGGCTGGGTGGGAAGCGCTGGGAGGTAGGTGGAGGAGCGGGGTTGCAGTGTCTTCAGGGGAGATGGAGGAGGAGGAAGTGGGGTGGGGGTGAAGGGAACTTGGAGACTCCTGCTGGGATTCTGCTCTCTAGAGCATTATGCTTCCCATCAGTTCCCCTGCGGATGCATGGCTGTGCACCGTCCCTGACTCTAAGCTCCATGCTCATAGCACAATCTAGCTTTTAAGAGCACTCACGTTCCACATCTTTACATCTGACTTACTGACAAGAGAGTTGATTTCAGCAAAAACAGTTCTTTTCATTAGCTTCAGAACATGTTGTAGTTTCCATTTCCACAAGCTGTTCACCAGCCACACACACTGCAACATGTAGAGTATGTCTAGCTCTTTGATACCTTACCATTTAGTGGAATGAAATCATAAAATCAATTGAGAATTAGCATAATTCTTGGATTCAACTCAGACTCACAAAGGAAGCCCGCATATAGTGAAAAGCCTGTTCATACTAGCCATTGCAAAGTAAAGAAGCAATTAAAGCAATGATGCATTATAGTAATTGGCAATGGGTATCCATGATAACTTTTATATCTTAAAATTTGGCTTCATTAAATAAAAATATGGCAAATTACATGCAGGGTATACTGGGCAAATTTACACCATTGGATTGCAAATCCTTGCACTGAGCAAGAATTCCTCAAGCCACTAGGAGCACTACTGATCTCTTTGTATGTTTAATAACCATATATTCAGAAACACCCTTGAATAATATTGAAATAATAAACTCTAAATAAAACACTTCCCAACATACTAGGTTCACTGGGAGCTACTAATTGTCAAGGTCATGCTAAAATAAAGTCCTTTGTAAGTTCCAAATAAATACCTGGTTCTCTGTGGTGTGTTGCTCACCCAAAACATGATTCGAGGCTAGCCCTCCCATTCTGAGGAGCTCTCAAACATCATATTGTTGTTCGGCTTCTGACAAGAGGTCTCTAATCTGGTATATCTTATTTCCAGGTAACCCCAATCGCCATACCTTTCAGGATGGCTGGGGTCTGATTTGTTCTCTCCTTCCTTCATTACCCTTCTCTGGTCTAACTTCTCTATGGCCAATGCCAAGTTTTTCAATGTCATGAACATTGGTTTGCATATGTGAACAAAGTTTCAATATCAGTGGCTCCCCTGGCTCCTGTGCTATCCTCCCCTATCCCAAATCCGTTTCCCAAGCTCATCCAACCAGCCAAAAGTGTCTCTGGCTGTGAGCCTGCTAAGAAGTGTAGCCTCCCACCTGCACTAGTTCTCAGGTCTCCTTATAGGATAAGAGTAGGGGCTCTCCTCTAGCATAATAGGGACTGTGAAGCTCCTAAGATTTGCAGGAGAGTAGCTCCCGCTGGCAGATTGTCTTAGCCACATGGAATGGAACAGTCCAATCACATCTAATTGCACATTATGATTGTTGCACATTATGACCTTTTTATTGTCTATGTTTTTCATCATAAAGCCTAGGAAATCCCTTTTAAAAATATGTAACAAAGCATAAAAAATGTACAATTAATCACTTGAAATCAAACAATGACTACATTAAGGTTGCCCATACAATCTAACTCTGCCCCTGTGTGGCTCTAGGGTACTTTTTCATCACAGTCATACCTAATTTCACAGATAATACTATAGAATATCACATAGAATTCTTCTACAGGTTTCTATACAAATGAGGAGCACCTTGTAGGTCAGTGCACTACTCTGCATGGGACAGACAAATTGATGAAACAAGTTTACATGAAAATCACATGCACAATGACTACTCCAAAATAATTATACCACATCCTATGGTGTGGTTTGGTTACAAAATTATATTGGAATGAGTTTGGAAAAGCTGCCTTACCTATGAGTTGGAAATCATTTTATTTAGCATCGGTTAGGTATTTTGCAGGAAAAAATATATTTTAACATATTTCAGAAAGATATTTATTGGCACTGTATTTCACTTCCCTCATCTGTAAAGCCACATATGCTTAGTGCCATAAATACAGTGACATAGGGTTCAGTGGCAGCGGAACACAATAACTAATGTAATTTTAGAAACCTAAAGAACATTTTCTGTACCTAACAATGGCATGATCTGAAGATACAGTAGCATCTTGGGATTTTCCTGAGCTAGAACTTTCCCAGTGGGACTCTCCCTGTTGCAGTAGCATAAAGCTCTCATCTCTAGCCTTAAATGATTGAGAGACTTAAAGCTGTTACTGGTCTCGGACTTACTATTTCCTGCCGTGGACATCAGGTGAATGTAATTCTGGGAGAGAAGGACATATTTCCCATTTAGGTTGATTTTGAAAAATGCAGCTATCTGAAGTTACTAGACATTTAGAATACAGTCCTTGGGAAGATGGATAAGTGGGCAGAATGCTGATATGGAAGTTAAAGTTGCATGCAAAATGTAATCACATGGATAACACTACCACATGTAGTCAAGAATCAGAGAGGTAGCCGTGTTAGTCTGGAATTGCAGAAGTGACAAAGAGTCCTGTGGCACCTTAAAGACTAACTAAAGATTTAGAGCATAAGCTTTTGTGGGCTAATACCCATTTGCATCCGACGAAGTGGGTATTAGCCCACGAAAGCTTATGCTCTAAAACTTTAGTTAGTCTTTAAGGTGCCACAGGACTCTTTGTCACTACTACCACATGTAGGTTCTTGTGTCTGTCTGTATAATGCACAGTATCACATATGTATTGGTGATATCCCACTGTAGTTCTAATTAGTATGTTTTTTTAGTTTATGGACATTTGTCCATATTAAAAAAATACACATTGTATACAAATATAGTTTTCCCTTCCAATGGGAATGTAATCATAGCATGTTGTTGGTTTTGTACCATAGATAGATAATATGTTCTATGATGTAATCATGGGTAGCTATGGTAATTGTTTTATACCAAATATAAAAGTGTTTTGTAGTTAGTATAAGTTACTTTAAATAAACAAGTCTAAGTTGCTCTGTTACAGATTTATCTTAATATCTGTCTTTTTAATTTTTACTCACTTTGAATAAGCATTTTTTGCTCAGTACATCACTTCTGTACCATTGCTAACTTTTCCATATTTGGATTATATTCCCTTTGGGAGGCCTATAGACTCATCTCACACATTTGAAAGTCAATAGAAAGCCTATGTAGTGTGACGGAGTCAGACCAGAAGGATATAGGAGAGTGCTGGAAGGCAGGTATATTAGTCTCAGGATGTGCAGGTCCTTGTTCCCTGGATAGCCAAACAAAGGCTACTCCAGGCCAATCAAGACACCTGGGGCCAATTAAGAACCTTCTAGAAAGGAGTAGAAACAGCTAGCCTAATTGGGACACCTGAAGCCAATCAGGGACTGGCTGAAACCAGATAAAAACCTCCCAGTTAGTCAGGTGGGCTGTGGGTGTCAGGAGCTGTGGAAGGAAGTTATGCTGTTGGTGAGACTGAGTGTAGGACAACATATCATACTGAAGGAAGGAGGCCCTGAGGTAAGGGTGAAGTGGAGTTTGAAGAAGCAGGGACTGCTGTGGGGAAGTAGCCCAGGGAATTGTATTGTGTTTTGTGCCTAAAAGGTCAGCCATCTTAGCTGATACTATTAGGGTCCCTGGGCTGGAGTCCGGAGTAGAGGGCGGGCCCGGGCTCCCCCCTTTTTCCATCTTCCATACTGGCCTGTGATGAAGGTAACTCACTAGGTGGTGACTCTTGCCAATTATACTGAGAAAGGGAGGTCACTCTGGGGCCTGGATGGGTTTCTGAGGCCCCTAAATCTGCCAGGAAGCGCAGGACCCACAAGTACAGACTTGGAGCTTTGTCACAGTAGATAGTGTCTCTTTGGCGTATCAAAAGCCATAATATTGCTCAAAATATGAAGCTGAAATACGGATTGTGAAAACTAGATTTTTATCTAAATCCTGAGAACTGAGGTATCTGAGACATGTTTTGAATGCTTTCCTTTCTTAAAAGCAGTATTATCTCTACTTTACAGTAATATTTTTCTTATTAAGAGAACAAAGGGTCACATATTACTCACCCATACATGAATCCATCAGACTGAAAAGATGTCACCTTGTTTGAGTCTTCCGTTTGTGAGGTGAGGAGTTTGAGGTGGAGTATATGGGGAAGTAGGAGTGGTCAGTGAAACCAATGGCTCCCGTGGATGATTTGGGAAATGTGAGCAGAACTCACATATGCTCATCCACTTTGTAGCAGGCCTTTGGGCCCTCTTTCTCCTCTAGGAGCACAACTTTTTGTGAAGTAATTGAATCTGAGCACCCTACCTGTGCTCCAACTCCCTGCCCTTCAGGGAGGAAAGCAGACACCAAGGGAGTTAGTGATGGTTTCCAGTAGCAGTAACTCCTACTTGGATTTCCCCTGGGAATTCTGTAGTGTGCAGATGGACTTGTGCCATGTTCAGTGGCTCCTCTCTGACTCTTAACCCAGAATAGCACATCAAGCCCCCCAGAGTACTAGTGCATCTCTTGGGAGGGATCCTCAATTCTTTCCAAGGACAAGTTTGGGAAGAATGTGATGAAAGTGCACTATTCCTTTCATAGCCCTAGGGAGGTTTCTGTGATGACTTGCTCCCCTCCGTGCTATGTTGTGAAGAGGAACATGAGGCCCAGTTTTTGAATATGTGGAATTTTGAAAACATTGGGACAGAGAAGTGTTTCTCACAGTGTTGCATCCTAGGGAGCCAATTCACCCTGCACTAGATCCATGCAGAGAAAGCCACTTGTCTGAGCAGAAGGGTGATTCAGTCACCTCTTCAGCACTGACCTAGCAGATCCTTCTCCAGATGGTCAGGGGCCTGTTCTTAGAGATGGGGATGGGATGCAGATGGATAGGTTCAGAGGAAATGTGAACAGGATGGGGAATGAGTGGGTAGACCAGAGGCAAGACTAGAGGGATTCACATTTTGAAGCCATACACAGAGAAAAAACAATACAATTTCAGGTTGCATAACTTGTTCCACATAGCGTCACGGAAATTCTTGAGGGCCACTGTTGCCAGGGAGCAGAGCTAGACTGGTGTGGTGGGATGGAGCCTCCACCCAGATTGCCCTGGCCTTTCACAGAGTCACTGGAATCTACCTGGTTTCAGGTCGGGGAATCCATGTTTTCCTTCCTTGTGGAAGGTTTTATCCCATGTCTTTTTCACATGAGAAGAGGCAATTTGACCTCACAACTTTATCCCATTTTCAGACATGAACACCTGGAAAACGTATAGATTTTTTTATAGCAGAATATGCTTAAATAACAGGAAATTGTTATTTTTAGTATGGTGTCCTGGCTTTTCTCACTTTCTAACTCATATTGTGTCAAAACTGAAAAGTAGAGGAAATTGTAATGGCATATTGAAAAGGAGAGAAAATTTGAAAAAGCATGACGAGTGTAACATACACAGTTTAAAAACAAGCAAATGTACATGTTCAGCTTCTGCAATATCATTTGCTTAAATTATGAAAACTAGTTGTGCTCTTGATCAGCAGGCCCACTGGCACGTCAAGGCTATTATCATCTGAATATTTCAAAGTATGTGAATATGACATCTCAACAATCACTGTCTAGCTGCTAGGAAAAAAAGTGTTTAAAATTACTATTTGGGCTAGATAGGAACATTTTCTAATTGCCTAAGTAACAGAGCATGTGGCGTTTGTTTATGACACTGAATGCTTTTCAGGGTTCATAGTTCAATCTTATCTGCTGCAGTGTTTTTGAAAGTGATGCAGACTAAGACTATTTTAGCCTAGTACATTACATCCTAATGAATTAATGATACAGGTGAGGTTCCTTATTAAAATAATCATTTTGTGTTTGTGGTTGGCCTGGCAGATATCAGCCCACCAGCACAAGGAGTGGATCACAGGCAAGTCCAGAAAGAGCTAGGAGACGTCATTGTACGGCTACATAATCCTGTTGTTCTGACACCCACTACAGTTCAAGTCACCTGGACAGTAAGTCTTCCCTTACTACCTTTCATTGACAACTTTAATTTTGTTTTCTTGTCCCTACAATTCTTTCTCATCTCTCAAAAACCCTAGTCTGACCTGAGTACAAGTGGCCAGATAAACTAAGGTACAATCAACAACGTGCTAAAGGAATGGATTCTTTCTTTTTTTCTCCCCCTTTCTTTGTGTCTGTCTGTCTTTGTTAAAGTTAATCAGGGTCAGAAGCTTCACATGTAGCACAAAGCATGTTAACTGACTGACAAAGAAGATCTTTTTAGGAGAATGTGTCTCAACCCATAATGCAACTATTCTTCCTTGTGTAATCTGAGGGTAATAAGTAACATTAAGTATTAGAATTAAGGATAAATTGATGTTTTCATAATCTTTCTCTACTTCAGTCCATGGGGACCTCCCACCACAATACCCCATTGCCTGGTGACCTTTACATGCAAAAATGATCTTCCTACAAGGCACTTGTGGACAGATGTGCGTGCCGATAATGCATGGTCTACGTAGGTAATGGTATTTCATTTTATAGCACAAGCTCTAACTTCACCTGATGGATTATGGAAGGCCTGAGTCTCTTTGACATTACCTATAACATCTCTGTTTAAGCAGTCAGACTATTGGGTTAGAGCTCCTGAGGACTAAGTTTAAGGTACGTAGCTTTCAAAATGCTACATTTCTTTTCCTGGCAGTTCAGGGAAGGGATTTGTAACCATAGAAGCAGAGCTTTTCTAGGGCACTACTCACCACAAATGAGTACTTCATTCTTCAGGCAGTTCCCTGTGGAGGGGAATACCAGAGAGGGGAGAGTGGACTACGCACCACAGCAGTGCACAGGGCTTGAATGATTATTTTATATATGCCGCTGCAGGGATCCAGGCAGTGGGCACAGTATTTTTGTGTTTACACATGCAGTGTCACTACAGCCAGCACCTAAAGAGTCATGTAGACTATAAAAGTGAAGAGGGAACAGAAGATGAGAAGTTTGTATGTTTATGTGTGTGGGGGGAAGGGGGTGCATGGTGAATTTTGCAGCACTCATGCAAGTATTATTGCCTTTGCACTGCAGAGGTTGCCTTGGTGGGGACTCAGACCTAGGGCCCTACCAGAGTCACAGAAAAATGCATCACGGACCATGAAATATTGTCTCCCCCTGTGAAATCTAGTCTTTTGAGTGCTTTTACCCTGTACTATACAGATTTCACAGGGGAGACCAGTGTTTCTCAGACTGGGGGGTTCTGATTCAAAAAGGGGTTTCAGACAAGGGTGCCAGGGTGAGTGTGGAAAGGCTATTTTAGGAAGGTCACAGTGTTGCCACCCTTACTTCTGCCCTGCCTTCAGAACTGGATTGCTGGAGGGTGGTGGCTGTTGTCCAGCTGCCCAGTTCTGAAGGCAGCACCCCACCAGCAGCAGGGCAGAAGTAAGGGTAGCACTACATTACCATGCCACCCTTACTGCTGCAATGCTGCCTTTAGAGCTGGGCGGCCAAAGAGTGGCATCTTTTGACCAACGGTCTAGCTCTGAAGGCAGCAGCAGCAGTGCAGAAGTAAGAGTGACAATACCATACCATGCCGTCCTTACTTCTGTGCCGCTGCTGGCTCTGCCTTCAGAGCTGGCCTCCTGGCCCTCAGCCACCAATCTCTGGCCAGTCAGCTCCGAAGGCAGCGCCATCATCAGCAGGAGCGCAGAAGTATGGGTAACAGTACTGCAACCCCCCTACAATAACCTTGCAACATCCCCAGCCCCCACAACTCCTTTTTGGAACACCTACAATTATAACACCATGAAATTTTGGATTTAAATAGCCGAAATCATGAAATGTAAGATTTTTTAAAATCATATGACCATGAAATTGACAAAAATGGACTATGAATGTGGTAAGGCCCTATTCATACCGCATCCTTGTTCAGACAGATTTGGGGTTGGGGGAGGACAGAGACAGGCTTGGAATAGAATGTGGAGTTCACTTACTTTCCTTTTTTAGAGGAATGTAGGAAATGTTTCATTGCCTCTCAAAGGTGGGGAATGGGGGAACCAATTTATCTCCAGTCCTCACAGAATGCCTTTGTAACAAGCCCTGCTACTCTAGATTGGCACAGGGGGAGAGTTTATCCCTAAATAGTGCGGTTAGTACCTTCATGCATATGATCCACAGAGCCAAGTGTTACGGAGGGATACTGGACCAGGTTGTACAGTCACCAATCTGTTTGAAGTGGATCCAGTTGAAGGGTCTGGTGTGCTTCAAAGACAATTGGGTCTGGTCAGAGTCTAGTCACTGTTCTCAGCTCTGGCTCTCTATGGGGTTTTATGAGGCTCAGGTTTTTCCTGACACCCTTCTTTGGGATGTGGGACTTTGCAGTCCAAGCACTCTGGACTCCCCAGAGCTCTGCCTCTTGAAGCCCCCAAGTGGTTACACTGCTTCCTCCAGAGCTCCACGGATGTTGTGGTCACACTGGGCTTCTAGTCTATTCCCTTCAGAGACAGAGTAGTGGTAAAGCAAGGAACACAATCTTAGCAAAGAAATTTCTTAATTGTGCATTTTTACTCTAGACATTTATAGATCTTAGTCTGAAGAACAACAAATATACTCAGATACATCCTCATCATTTAAGAGCCTCACCTCTTCTGTGAATCTGAAGTCAGTTACCATTCCAGGCAGGGCGGAGTATCTCCTGCCCTCTCTCACTTCAACCAGTCGTGCTTACATGTGGTGATGGTTGGCCTCCAACTCAGAGCAGCAGCTCTTCTTAAATACAGTCTTTGTCTCCTTTTTCCGCATGCTCCCTCAGCCACTCCCGCAGTAAGGCACTTGTGCAGGAAATCCTTTGTTCCATGAGGGTGGGTCAGTATTTAAGAAGCATTCAAAGTTGATAGCCCCAGTTGGTTGTCCCCTTGGCTTCTTTGTGACAGTCCTTCAGTGAAACATCAAGAGCTTTTCTTGGGCAGGATAGCTATCAGGAATGCATTTAAATAGGCTTGCCTTGGGCAAGGTTAGATGTGTTCCTCAAATAATACAAAATGGAGGCCCTAGTAAAATAGGGCTTCTGAATACAAAATGGAGTGCACAGTTTGATCCAGACACACTCATTCTTTCCACCAAGATGAGAGTAAATAATGTGAACAAAGTCTCACATTGGTGCCTACTCTGTTTTTCATAAGGAATTGCCCTAAGGAAGGAAAAGATTAGGGAGTGCGGGGGGAGGGAAAGTTAGAACTGCTGATTAGAAAGTTTCTAGCCATCAGGGCAAAACCATTTAATTAACCACAGTCTCCAGGATAGCAACCACACTATCCAGAGAGTAAAGCCAACTTTATTCATGTAACAAAGATCCAGCATAGCTAGCGTCCAAAAGGAGACAGATGCCAGAAGAATTTCCCTTTTGGAAATTCCTGTTTGGAATTCAAATGTTTTGCTAGGTGACAGACCACCTAGATGCCTTTCTACCATTCTGACTGCTGGCAAACTGGCATCGGTCATTCCCCTTCTTTGACTTCTGTTGTTACAGATTTTTACAATTATTCAGAAATTGTTTCCTTTGTTCCAAATAGGACTTGAAATTCCAGTAATATTTTCCGGAAATAATAAGTTTGTGATTTGCAAAATATATATAATCCAAATACCTATGTCAAAAGAAGTCTGAAATTGCAGAATTAAGCCCTCAAAAGTTAGGAAATGGCAATATGAAGGTTACCCTTGCAACTTACTTTGCCACCTGATGCAGTCTTTAATTACATGGTCACGTGGTATTTTTTCCACAGGACCCCTGCCTCATTCAGTTAATGGGTAGTTGTTCAGTATTTATTTTTTATCTTCTTTATTCAAAGAATGCCCCCCAGGGATTATTTAATGCACACCAGGCAAACCCTGTACTGAATACAAAATTATTAACTTCCTCCAGGGTGCTGCTATAGCACCATAGTATCTGAGTGCTTCACAAACATTAATTAATTTATTTTCACAACATGCCAGTGAGATTAGATGGTATCCTTATCTCCATTATATACATAGGGAACTGAGACACACAAGATAATAAAGCCAAAATTATCTAAAGTATCCCCTAATTTTGCGTCTTCAGCTTGAAACACCTTTTACCTGATTTTTCATAGTGTATATCGTCTTTATACATTCAAAGCACAGCTCCAGTTGACTTCAACTTTAGTTGACGGCTCAGCACTTCTACAAATCTGGCCCCATGTATTGTTGTGTGGGCACCCAGAAATTGAGGAAATTGCCAGTAGTGGACAACCATGAAAATTCTGGTAAGGTACCTCTCCAACATCACAAAGGAGCTTTGTGACAGAGGCATGGATAGAATCCAAATCTCCAGGGGAGCACTGAGCTTTTTTGAACCATGAGACCCGTCTTTATCTTCCTGCAATCCGTTGCCTCATTCATTACACATCTTCCACCTTCTGCCTCAAATAAAGCAGGGTCCTATAGACAACAGTTTCCTTCACTACAAAATCCTGAATCATCCTCAGAGCAGGTCCGCCCTGTGCACTGAATGTGACTGATGTCACGTGAAAAAAATAGTATGTGATCAAGTAATTAAAGACTGTAAAGGGGGCCAAATTAAGCTTGCACAGGAGGCAACCCTTATTTTTTTATTCCATTTCAGTTGGATTCAGTGGGCAGAAACAGGAGTGCTGCAGCACAGAGGCTCAATCGTGGAGGTGCTGAGGTTGTCTGCTACCCTTAAGGAAAAATGGGACCCATTGGCACACTGAAGTGATTCCTCCAAAGGACTGTCTAAAATCTAGGAAGTAGCACAGATTCTGTGGATCCATGACACCATGTGTGTGAGATTCACATCAGTTGTGCTTGTGTAGCGTCGACAGACCCTGGTTGTTGGTGGGCAGGATCAAACCTGGGACCTCTGAAGCTTAGTGCGTGAGCCTCTACTGCATGAGCTAAAAGCTACATGCCTCTTAGCTAAGGCTGTAGAGTAGACTCATTAATCTGTTTCTCTAAGTAGTCTCAGTGCTACTAGACGGGCCAGAGCACCACACCCAGGAGATATGAGGGTTACACTTGCACACGCCTATAATACGAGAATGGAAACTATAGTATGTGACTTGTCTCACTAATCATAACTAGCCAACACAGCACAAATAAATCATGTCCAGTGAGCTGGACGTGATTAGAACACATGATTAAAAAATGGCAAGACGTTGCATAATTTTTGAATAACAAATACATTTGCGAAGTGGTTGTCTGCTTGTGCGTGTCCTGTGACAAGAAGAACAGCCTACAAGTAGAAGAGTCCAATACATTTTTTCATTTTGAATTATTTGCTCCAATCTAGTCACCACTGAAGGCATTTATGATACTTTCTTTTAAAAAATATTCTTTATTGGGGTTTGATTAAGTGCTCAAATGAGGATGTCATGTACTCCTTGTACATGGCAGGTTGCAGGGCTGCTACTAGCATGTCAGGCTTCTGCAGCAGATATGAACTGGCTACAGAGCTTCCATCATGTTGAGAGAGATAAAAGGAGGGGTGTTCTCTGTGAGATGCATGAATGCATTGCTGCCTACAGCCGTTACCAGCTCAAATAAGGTATGTTATAAGCAGTGTCACCTAGTGGCTGTACATTATAATATAGTTTGAGCATTCCATTACAGAGAATAAATTTCTAAATGCCAGGAAATGATGAGTAAACTCTGCTGTCTGAAAGAATTTGTATACGTAGGTGAAACACGTAATGGAAACGTTATACAATTCTGAACAAGATCTTTGCTATGTTACTGAGTTAGGACTGATGATGCTGATTCATTTTATGTTTCCCTTAATTTTTCTTTTTAGTAGTATCAGAGCTCAGCTGATCTATCAGAAAATGGATTTTCCATCCCACAGAAAAATATATATATATATATATATATTCCAAAAAATGTTTGTCTCAAATTGGGACCAAAAGCCCAAATATTGATTTTACTTTTTTTAAAAAAAACATATTTCTGCATTTTTGATTTTTGTTTCCGGTCAGTCAAATTCTTTCATTTTGATGAATTGAGAACATTTTGTTTCAATTTTGACCATCTGTAATTTACATTTTTAAAATTTAAAATGAAAGAAAAAGCTGTTTCAGAACAAAAAATTGAAGCCATCTGTTCTAAAAATGGCAAAATGGGGCTTTTTTACCCTCTCCACTCCAGTGAAATTTTGTCAACACTGATAATTTCACAGAAAAAATTGGTTTGGTCTTAATGGCATTTTCCAATAGAGAACTGTTTTGACCAAAAAAACCAAACAACACCCCCCACCCCAAAAAAAAAGATCAGTTCTAACGCAGCGCCCTCCTCCTGTTATATCACTTTAAAAACGTGTCTTAATTCCCCTGCCCTGATCCACTCTGCATTCATACTCCTTCCATTTCTCTTCTTCTGTTCCACAATATTGTTTTCCCTCCCAGCCAAGATCCCTATGGAGTCTTTTCTTCGCTTTCCAATCCCAGTGCCTTCCATGGAGTGTTAGAAAGTTGGTTCTGATGATACTAGACAGGTGTATGAAAAAGCTGACTGATTCTAATTCATCTCACTGCCCCTCACTCCTCTGCTTTCAGTCACACACTGTGCACAGCATACGCTACAGCCTCACACAGAGCATGGGAGCTGGGAGGCAAGGAACTGAGAGAGGGAGCCAGCTGGCTACCTATCCCATAGTTATGCAAGTAAACCTCATGGATTTCGAAGGAGTGGCAGAGATAAGATATTATGACCAGCCCTTTAGGTGTATCCCACTGCAAACTTCAGGAGTAGTGTCCTTTGAGTGATTTCAGAGCAGACTAGGGTCCTGCATTCAGTCTTTATGAATAGTCTGGCCAGGCATGAATGCTGATGAATTTCCAAGGTTATGGTGAGTTCTTACTGCAGAATTTGGCACAGATTGAAATGTACAGTAGCTGTGACCAAACTCGCAAGTTATTCTGCCCAGATGGAGAATTGCTATTGGCATATTTATAAGTAGTATCTTATTCAGGATATTCTGAGAGGAGAATGTACATACAAAAGGGTGTTCTGCAAAATGTCTTTAGACTGCGGCTCAGTGGGCTCATCCCCAGGAAGCCATAGCTACAGGGTTGGCTAAGTGATGAATTTCTGTTCCATATTTTTAACACCTCAATAGCCTAATAGTATACGATAATGCGTTTAGATCCATACAGCATTTGGTGGTGATGTGCATAGATCTGGAAAAGTCAGTTTTCGGTTCCATAGAAATGTATCTGTAACTAGTGCTAATAGTGTACAAAGTGTCACTAGTGTATTTTAACTGGTCCTATTAGTAGATAAAACAAACATGTTAGTGCAGTACAAAATCTACTATTTATTGCCTACCCAATTGATTGGTGTTACAGTTATTTCCTCTACTAAATAGTCATCATGACATAGAGATCAATTGTGCCTTTTAGGACACCACATGATATCAGGGGCAGTGTAGAGCAGCAGCCCACTAGCAATTATTCTCTAATACCAGATTATACGCCCCTTGAAGGCGTAAGCCGTTTGAAGGAAGAAAAGTGCCCTTAGATCCACCTCTTCTCCAGCTCTTTTGGGGTGGATAGCATCACTAGCTGTACTAGCCAGGAGTAGTCTGTAGCTGGATCCTGTGGAGGACAAGAGAAGGGAAGCTTTTCCTTGTGTTCTCCCTTATCCTCCTTGCATATGATTGTGGGGCCAGCCACAGTCTGGCCCAAATACGCAACATTAACAATACGTCAGGGTATTTCAGGTGGCAGTGCATAAGCACCCACCACAAGTGAAAAAAATGACACTATATATGGTGTTTTATTAGTTGCACTATTGAGAGTGTTTGAAAATGGTTAGCATGGTCTTCTGTTCTCAATATTTAGTAGTATAGTGAATGCTTGCAATACCTCACACTTCAGAATTGAAGATATTTAATGGCTAAAATCTGGTGATCCAAATTAATAGTTATAGTTTCATTATATGCAGCTTTATGGGCCCTCAGTTCATTGTTAGATGTATTCTGTGTGCGTGAGTAGGTGCACATATACATGCACATAGTTTGTGTCACAAACATGAATATACACATATTTTATATACAGCCTACTGATTTTCAGCATAATATTTCTTAAATTTTCCCTTTTTGACATCTCTTCTGCACCCATCAGTTCTTAAATATTCAGCAAGAAAAAAGAAAAAGAAAAAAAGAAAGTCTGATTAAAAATTACACTATTTTCCTGAAGTGTAGAGAGAACCCTAATTTAAAATTAGCTTTGGATTATTAAATAGTCAGCCATATACTATATTTTAGGTGAAGATGATGTATTATAAAGTATGAAAAGGAGTTAATACTGTGTTTTATAGTAAACGTGAGGTTCATAAAGTCTTTATGTCTGTAAAACATTTAATTAATGAAAGTCAAACATGGATAAAAACAATTTACCCTGATTTACAGACTCCCTTCATCTGGAAACAGCTGCTTAATGTTCTTCTTAAAAACACAGCTTGATTCTTTCAGTATTAACAAGCTATTATTGTGAGTTATGTCCCTCTTTCAGTGCATAAATTCACTTAAAGTGAATGTAGAAAAGTTTATAAAATGCAAGCTTAATGTTGTTGTAACATATGTTGCAAGGTTTTTAACAATGACAATTTTGATTAAAGACATTTTTGCTTTGCTCTTGTAAATTAAGATTTCTTCTTGTTTGTTCTGGTTTTTTAATGTTATAAGAACTGAAGAACTTAATGACTAGTAAGTGAGGGTATAGTAAAGGTATTGAAAGTCAGAAAATCCTGGTTTGTGCCTTCAGTGTTGGACCCACTTATTCTTGACATAGCCCAAAAAAGCCTAGTTCTAATTCTGGAAAATCTTTGATGAGTTAGCAAGCTGTCAAGCAGGTGAAGGAAATTGTTCTTGTCAAAACTCCGATATAAGACTAGAGTTAACAACCAAGTCAGCTATGTGTCCAAACTGACACACAGAATGTGCTACTTGTATTATTTTCTTTGACTGTTTGCTTGACAACTGCAGAAGTGAAAATCTTTTAGCATGCAACATTTTTGACTATTAGAGATTAAAATACTAACTTGTGCAAATGTTACAGTACAGTACAGTATAATATCTCAAAGTTATTTGATATGTTATCTTTTTTCCAGATAAAAATGTTTGTGACCACTTCAAGATAATACATTTTGAACTATCTTTCTTTCAATTACAGAAATGTTTATTGTTTTGAAAGACAGGGTAAAATTGTTATATTACTGTATACAACCCCAATCTTGAATTCTGTTTGCACAGCAACAAATTAAATACAAACAACAACAACATTCCATCCCCATCTGATGGCATGAGTGCTTTGTAACCTCAGAATGCAAATAGACTGGTTAGTCTAGGAACACAGAAAACAACACATTTTCTTGATCATTGTTTTTTCTGCATCTGTCTATGTTTATTTTGCTTTCCTGAATATCTCATGAAAGAACCATCTGTAAGTCAACTAATGGACTAACTAAAGCATATAGTACATCTTCAAAGCTTTGTACTTTTCTGAAAATAAATTGTTTTTCCTTCTTTCTCATATTTCAGCACATCAGTAGCCAAGTTAGTTTTAATTGTTTTACATGCAATACTCATTATGACAAATTGCTAGAAAATCATCTACTTATGATTTTTGTTGTTTATTTTATGCTTTGAGATGTAGGTGGGTTTATCGTATCTAATGGGAAAAAGTAAAGCAAACAATGAGAGAAATTTACACCACTCTTAAAAAATTAAGTGAAATAAGAGTAATCCCCAAAAAGTTTTATTTTTAGATTTAAAGGAAGTCAGTAACACAGGCAACTGACTGGTTTGCTGTTTGCCATAAACACATGAATACAGTAGGTAGCCTTTTTGGTTTCATTATTGGATTATGGTTCATGTACTTTAAAATTTGTATTAATGTGCTCATTTCCAGGTTGACCGCCAATCCCAGTTTATTCAGGGCTATCGAGTAATGTATCGCCAAACATCAGGACTGTCTTCTCCAATGGCATGGCAGAATTTGGATGTGAAAGTTCCCACTGAGCGCAGCGCTGTTCTGGTCAACTTGAAAAAGGGGGTTTCTTATGAAATTAAAGTTCGACCCTATTTCAATGAGTTCCAAGGAATGGATAGTGAACCAAAATCTGCCCGTACTACTGAAGAAGGTTAGTATAATTGTCAAAAGAAGCAACTGGCTTCTCCCTCTTGTCTCAAAGGGGAAATCATTGTGTTCACTGTGAAGACTGTGCAAATAATTGTGGTCTAATTAGTTTCCAAAGTGTCTATGCATAATTCACTGAAGATTCCTCTGTGTTGCATGAAAAGCTGGCTTTAGAATTTCGCCTAACAATCTGTTTGGCTGGTATAACATTATGGGGTCTGCACTGGCCAGTCCTATGCCTCTCTTCTCCAGAAGAGTTACCTTTTGTCTCTTCAATGTGTGCAGCAAGCAGTTTTGGGTTTCTGACACATGCTCTGCAACTGCATTTCCTTTAAAGTATCCAAGCTGCTGGTGCAGTAGACCCTGGTCCATGGTTTGCAAGTAGAGAAACCTTTTGCAGATGACTAAGTAATAATAAGCATTCTTTTCTGAGTGGGAAATAACATAGATGGATGGCATGGTTGGGAGAAGATGATGAGTGAAGGACTCCCAATATTGCCTTTAATTAGTGTGCGAAACCACTAAGGCTTGGTCTACACTAGGGGGAGGGGGTCTACCTAAGATACACAACTTTAGCTACATGAATAATGTAGCTGAAGTCGGTGCATATTAGGCTGATTTACCTGCCGTCCTCATGGCAACAGCGGTCGGCAGCAGGCTCCCCCATCGACTCCAGCTTGCGCCTTTTGGCAAGCTGGAGTTCCGGAGTCGATGGGAGTGTCTTTGGTGATCGATTTATTTAGTATTTAGTATTACACTTTTCAACTTCAAACATGTTATAATTACTTAATTAGCCAACAGTTAAGTTAACCAAGCCTGGGATCAGTGCTGTGAGCTAGGTAGTTACTGTCCCTGTTTTGCAGATGGAGAAACTGAGTGTCCTATGAGTTGTTTGAGATCATAGAGGAAGTCATTGGCAAAGGAAGTTCAGAATTTGGGCATGCCTGACTCCCATTGCTTTGATTAAATCCTAAATCCTAAATTGTTCACTAAAGATTAGCTTCATTCTAGCACAAACAAAACTTGTTTTAAAAGTTTAAAAAAAGAAAATTGAAAAAAGCTTACTAGCTTGAAATTGCTTTGCTAGAATTTCACTGTAGGATTTTTCTCCCCCTCACGAGAGGATTTTATCCTTTTCCACTCTCAATTGATTTTTGTTGTTTATTTAGTTCATCAAAGTGTCTTCTGCTAAAGTTAAACTAAGACTCACTAAAAAGAGAAAAGGCTTTATATCTGCAGTCTATTTCTGTAAAGTGCTTCAGGAGTGACATTTTCATTTGTAACCCTCATCTCCCAGGAGAACCTGTTAGGTAATTTCCTACTTTAAAGGCCACTTTTTCTTGTGGACTAACTTTCTACACAGTAAAGATTTTTAGAACTTTCCTCACCTACAAATATGTTAGTCACAGTCCATGTGACTGTCCCGCAGTCCCCACTAGACCGGAACAGTGAACCGTGGCTAGTGGGAGCTGCGATCGGTGAACCGCCAGGTAAACAAACTGGTGAGGCCTGCTAAGGGTGCTTATCCTGCGGTCCCGCGTGCCAAGGTTGCTGATCCCTGCTTTAACCTTCAGCCACTCTATTGACTAGTGTCTTCTTCAGAAAAACAAATAGTTGCCATCTGTCAAATGTCAACCACTGTAAAAGATTCCCCAACTCCCACAGTATTTAACTGCTTGTGTGATAGACCTTTTTTTCTATCAAAGCACCAATAGATAACAAAAGCTTCCATGATAAAATTAGTGAGTGTATTTCAATGGCCATTTCCTTGGATTCTTCCAATTATCTTTGTAATTACCTTACTTTTGTAAGGATAGTCCCAAATCAATGTTTGGTGAATATGATTTACTTCTCATTCATACATAAAAGAAATAGTATTTTTCAAGATATCACACTTGTTGCGTTGACATCTGATTCTGATTTGAAAATCAAACTTTTCAGACCTGCCTTTGAAAAAGTCAGTTATACTATCTTTAGAGAAACAATTTGGAAGAGTGCTGTGAATACTGTATTTTTTTGCAACATTAAAATATATAGTGTTGGCAAAGATAATGTACTACCAAAAAGACAGCCCCCCAACCTGAAACAAATACCCCCCGGCAACCACAAACAGAAACTAACCCAGAAACCTATCCTTCCAACAAAACCCGATGCTAACTCTGTCCACATATCCATTCAACTGACACCATCATTGGACCTAATCACATCAGCTATACCATCAGAGGCTCATTCACCTGCACATCTATCAATGTGATATGTGCCAACAGTGCCCCTCTGCCATGAACATTGGCCAAACTGGACAGTCTCTATGCAAAAGAATAAACAGACACAAATTTATATATATGGAGGTATGCCTATCTCATAGAACTGGAAGGACCTTGAAAGGTCATTGAGTCCAGCCCCCTGCCTACCCTAGCAGGACCAAGTACTGTCCCCTGACAGATTTTTTGCTCTAGATCCCTAAATGCCCCCCTCAGGGATTGAACTCACTATCCTCGGTTTAGTAGGCTAATGTTCAAGCCACTGAGCCGCCTGACATCAGGAATCATAACATTCAAAAACCAGTAGGAGAGCACTTCAATCGCCCTGGCCATTCTATTACAGACCTGAAGGTGTCAATTTTAAAACAGAAAAACTTCCAAAACAGACTCCAACGAGAAGCTGTCAAACTGGAATTAATTTACAAATTGGACACTATCAACCAAGGGTTAAACAAGGACTGTGAATGGCTTATTCATTACACTAATTGAATCTATTTCCCTAAGTTAAGTTTCCTGCACACCTTTTTGTCAACTGTCAGAAATAGATCTACTTGATTATCACTACAAAAGGATTTTTTCTCCTGCTGATAATAGCTCATCTAAATTAAACAGCCTCTTAGAACTGGTATGATAATTTCCAACTTTTTATGCTTTCTGTGTATATAAATGCATCTTACTTCTGTGTGTTCCATTCTATGCATCTGATGAAGTGGGTTTTAGCCCACGAAAGCTTATGCTGAAATAAATTGGTTAGTCTCTAACGTGCCACAAGTGTTCCTTGTTTTCTTTACCAAAAAGAAGTTTCAGCTTTTTTACTGGATTTAATTTTACATAGAATGTTACTTCTGAGGCTTACCTCCAAAAATCAATTTCATCACAGTTAGACATTTCCTCTAGATCAGACATCTGTTACAATTCAGTATCCATTCATCTCCTACCTCTTTGGCCTTGTGAAAGTAACAAATGGAATTCTGTTTGGTTGCGTCTGGAAAAGATGAGCAGTGATTTGGGTTCTTTCATATCTATAGCAAGAAGCTGAGCACTGGAATAATTGACCTGTCAAGAATCAGGCAAGGTGTTCTCCACAAGCCAGCAGCAAGGGAAATGAGAAAACAGTTTTAAAAATGTTATTTTTCAGTGTGGTCCATTTAATAACTACAGCACTGTCAGACAAGTGGTTTAATTTATATCATGGTTCCAGCTTACAGAGCAATATTATTACAGAGAGAGAAGTCAGGACTGTTTGCACACACACATGAAAATAATAATAGATAATGTATTTGATAATTTTGGGTTGTTTGTTCACAAATTATCCTGAAAACTGAACATGATTTTTTTTTTCAAATTTATTCACTTATTTGAAATTCCTCATGAAATAATTAATACTTGGTCTGTGTGTTGTTCTGACCTGTTCATTGCAAATGAACTTACAAATAAATTTGAGCTCTCTTGTTTAGTGTTCATTGGACACTGTTTTTATAATGTCTACTTGCTGTTTGGATTAGTCTGACTCCAGGCTTCTGATTGCATTTATTAATTCCAATTTCACTTTCCATTAATATTATTCTATATCCTCTTAAAATTTTCTATTGCCATTGACATTAGTTCCAGTAAATTAATTCACTATAATATTCATAAAATATAAACTCAAAGAAGAAATAAATACTGTTGAACTGAAGGGTTTTTAAAAAAAATAAATCAAAATGAATATTTTTCAAAAATATCTTGCAATATTTGCCCTGTTCCCTATCTCTACATATGTTTGTATACAATGTATTATCTTTCCATATGAATTGTGTACTTTTGTATAAAAATGAATGTCATACATGCTAAGGTGGGAAGTGAATGTATTTCAGCAAAACTTTCATTATATCAATGCAAAGAGGATAAGCAGCTTAGTTTTCATCTTTGCCATTATAATAATAATGCGGGTGTGAGGATGTGGTGTTAAGTATAGAAGACAGTACCAGTGTAGGAAGCCCCACCAGTAGGTGGTATTGGGAAGAAAGAAAAGGAATAGGTTCAGAAATAGAGACCCCAACAAAGGATGGCTATAGAGAGAGGTAGCCTCCAGGTTCGTGCATTTATTATTAATTTTCTTTAACAGTCAGGAATTCATGTTTATTTACTTTTTTTTTTGTTTAAGAATTTTTTTTTATATCAATACTGTTTTTATTATGTGGCTTAGTTCTGTTTCAAGTGCTATAAAACTTAGGTCATAGTCTTCAGCTGCACCAATTTTATACTCAGCATGATTGAGAAAGGTAGCTCTAGGCTACCTTTCTGCTTCACTGATTTGGTTTGGCCAGGGGCCAATTTGTCCCTGGAGTTACTTAGAGCAACTGAAGTGCTGCTCAAGTTATATCAGCTACTGCAGTTCCTTAGAGACCACTACACTGCCGTGGGCGAGTAAAGGACTGTGTACCACACTTAGCTGCTAGGAGGCAATCAAGAGGTGAGGGACCCATTATGATTTTGTACTAGAAGTGGGATTTTCAGACCAGACCCTAAAAGAAGGGAAAGATGGAGGCACTCCTGTGGATCCTGCAACAACCACAGGCAGTAATGCAAGAGCAGAAAAAGATGACAACCATAAGAGAAGAGGATACCACAGCCAACCTCTTGCTAGTGATCAACATGATAGAGCAATAAGAGGGAGGCTTGGCAAGAAATTCTAGAATGCTTTCTGTCATAATATTTTTTGAACCATATGGGGAAAGTTAAAATCCTGAGGGCTATGGAGAAGAATCCCAGGTCAGAGCAGTCCCTTTGGAGAGGTCAAGCAGGATATTCCTACAACTAGGGGATAGGAGGTGAAAGTTAGGAAAGTAGATAAGTGGGGTTTTGTGTGACAAACCCTAGGGCCTACAAAAGTGAAGTGGCCTCACACTTGTGAGGGACTCTTTCACCTCCGTGCAAGGGTGTGGCATTAATTATAGAAAACAGTACCAGTAAGGGAGGCCATATTAGCAGGTGGTATTGGGAAGACAGAAAGAGAATAGGTTCTGGAATGGAGACCCCAAGAGAGAATGGTTATGGAGGGAAGTGATCTCCAGGTTCATGCATTCATAGAGCTTGGGGTAGGTCAAGAGATTCTAAGTAGGGAGACAAAGATATCTCAGGCCAGCAGTGAGCTCAGAGGGAAAAAGCAGTGTAGGTGGGTCCTCCAGGCCTGCTTTGAGAGATTTCACAGAAGCAGCCAATCAGAGGCCAGTGGGCACAGATAAAAGGAGCTGCCGGGCCTTAGCAGGTCAATTCCTGGCTGGGACAAGAGAGGCAAGGCTAGGTTCTCCTCTCTAACCACAGGTGCTCAAGGGACAGCCAGAGTCGGTGCTGGCTGCACTTGCATAACTGAGTTTGCAGGCAGAGAGAGAGGACTAAGAACCTTGATCCTGAGATAAGAGTGAAGCCAAAAGAAAAAAAGGGAAGGTGGGAGGGTCTAGGTGAGAAGTGGCTTAGGGAAGAATCAAAACAAACTGAAATTGAGCACTGTGTGGCTGCTATGTATAAGGTCCCTGAGTTGGAACCTAAAGTAGTTGGAGGTCTTACGTTCCTCTACCAGTCACAGTGACATAAACCCGAAGAAGGGGACATAGCTTATTTGAGAACCTGAACACAGGGCTGAATTTAAAGGGTCCAGAGCTGGGGCTGACGACCCTGGTGAGGGCAGTGGTAGTGTTCATGTATTGAACTCTTTACTATTCCAGACGGATTTCATTTGGACTTTGTGACTTGGCTGGAGGGCCAAGCCTACAGGCATGAGAAAAAGACTGTGTACTACACCTAGCTACCCAGAGTCCCTCAAGAGGTGAGATTCCCCCCACCCCCCCGTTACAGTCACTAAAAGGAGTTGAGTTTAAATTCCTGGATCCAGATTTGTAGGTCATATTCTGCAAAGCGTCATGTGTAGGGGAGAAACCATAGGGAAAACTAATGAATCCTGGATTGACTCAGGAAACTTGAGTGATCCGGACATCCCAGTTGTCCTGGGGCTGCTAGCGCTTTCAGGTAACCCAGGCACTGAAAGCCTGGGAAGATCAAAAGGTGAACAGGGAAAGGCCAGTGACTTTGGGCCCACTTTCCAGAGAACCATTGTTTAAACCCCCTTAGACCATTAGGCAAACCCAATAATGAAAGGACCTTTCCAGAGGTTTGGTGAACCAGGTCCTTTATGGTCAGGAACACAGGAGCTAGAGGAGAAAACTGAGGGAAAGGCTTAAGTTGGAAATCCCAGACCTCAGTGAATTTTTTATTTAACATAACAGAAATGTACCAGAGAAAACCCTGGACATAGAGATTGCTGGGGCTTTCAGAACTTGGCATCAGAGCAAGAGTGAGAGACGCCTGGAATGCCAGTGAGTTCTCTAATAAAAGTACTAATGGTTCTGTGAAAATGATAATGCTGTCTCTACCATAATATCTTTAAAAAATAATTGGGGGACCCTGCAGTTCACACATTCTCACTTGAGGAATAAAGATGTCACGCTGAAGGTGATGACATTCTTTCTCAGGGAAATGTCTTAATAATACAAATCACTTTATCTGGGACATGGACATGGGAAGAGATACTACAAAAGAATGAGATGTCATACATTTTCAATACCCTCAAGTGATTGCAAAAAGCAGCAGGACAAGAGTGAATAATGGAGCAGAACAGTAACAGCCCAGGGGAAAGAGGAGGTGGATATTTGTATGTGTTGGGTTCAATATTGTTGAAGCAGCGGGACTCTAACTGCCACCTTTCATGTTAAATAGTTTTAGGATGCAAGTAAACTTCTTTGTGGAACCAGATAGCTGAAACAGTAGGGGCCCCAAACAAAAGAGAGGCAGATATCACTGCCTACAGCAATGGCACATGTGAGGTCTTTCAGAAAGTTTAACTGATGGGTGGAGGGATTTTGTTGTTTGGAGCAGGGATGCATGTGAGATAGATGCACACCACAAAGGGTTACAGATGTAGCCAATTAGTTCATTTTATCATCCCTTGATCATTGTATTATGTGATGTTATGGTCAGTTCATATGCTATTTCTTACATAATTAATATATGCTAAGTAGAAATAAATTGTAGGATTATACAAGTATAGGATTGATAAATATTTAGGAGAGAATTCTTTCCTCGGTGTCTGGCTGGTGAGACTTGCCCACATGCTGAGGGTTGAGCTGATCACCATGTTTGGGGTTGGGAAGGAATTTTCCTCCAGGGCAGATTGACAGAGGCCCTGGAGGTTTTTCGCCTTCCTCTGCAGCAAGGGGCATGAGTCACTTGCTGGAGGATTATCTGTACCTTGAAGTCTTTAAACCAAGATTTGAGGACTTCAGTAGCTGAGATATAGGTGAGAGGTTTATTGCAGGAATGGGTGGGTAAAATTATGTGGCCTGAGTTGTACAGGAGGTCAGACTAAATGATCATAATGGTCCCTTCTGACCATAAAGTCTATGAGTGACGAGTGTATATTATGTGTATAAGTAACACACGGCTGAGATGAAAGCCCTGAAGGCTGAGACCTGTAAGATATTAGTTTAGCCATACTAGGCCCTAGGCTTAAGAATACTTAGCAGGAGTGGGTGACCTGGGAATAACCTTGTGAAGTAAAGTCACAAGACTACTGTAAAGATGTGCCAATATGTGATGTTACGGAAAAGTAGATTGTGAGAAACCACAATGTGGTGTCCAATACCGCTAGATATCTAATTGTGATATCTTTGAATGTCTGTTTTGATCACAGGCTACATGTTGTGCATAGATGCTAATGAGAATAAGAGGAACTAAGAACAACCTGTGAAAAAAGGGGGACCTCAATAGTCATGGATGTGGAAGAACAGATAAGGCAAAGAGGGCACCTTCATGCATATGTATAAGGAGTTAGGTGTAGTCAGAATTACAGTATAAAAGAGAGTTCCATGATTGGGTAAAAGTGGAAAAACCCAAGGAATTATCTCATCCCTCTAGCAGGAACCATCCCTCTAGCAATGCTCATCTATTGGGAAGTCCATCAGACCCTAGAATATTTTTGAGGATACTGTATCTGTATGACTGCAGTTATAATTATTGCCTGGGTTTTTGTAGGATTTCTGTATTCATGGGTAATTGTAACTTTACTTATTGACTTAATAAAATTTGTAGTCTGGAGAAGACTTTGTACTTGTGATAGTGCCTGTGGGTCACTATCCTTGGACTTCATGTGTTTCTGGAGTCTCCACATTTGAAAAAAGCACCAGAGACAATTTTCACTCTGTTGAACTTCAAACTGTAGCAACTAGAGCTGAACCCATGGTGGTATACTATAACACTAAATTCACTCTAAGCAAAATAAAAGGCTACAAAGGAAGAGCAGAAAGACAGGGGCATGGCCTAGATGAGCACTGGGAGCATGGTCCTGAAAGAAAGCCTGGATAGATTTTTTTTTTTTTTTAGCTGAGTGCTCTGTGTGAAAGAGGCTTGAAACTGAACGAAGAAATTGTCATTTGTCTGATTGTTTGATTCCTGCTCTGTCCCAGAGAGGTTGAGCACTTATATTCTTTGTAAATAAACAGAATTGCTTCAGAGAAATACCTGACTCCAACATCAATTTTTCCTCCCAACTGGGACAACCCGCAAGGCCCCAAAATTCTGGCTAATCCCTCAAATCAAAAGGAGTAACAATATATATGACCATTTCTCTGGCAATGTGAGTGAGATTAAAGCCCCATGTGTTTTAACTCTTTGGCCAGGCAAAAACTGGAATATCCTACATTTAAATACCTTAAGGATATATGTCTTTAAAAATATCTCCTTCTATTCATCACTAGGCAATATTAGATCATGAAGGGGCAGTGGGGATAGGGGGATGAGAACAATGTTTAGGGTGGACTGAGTTATCAGATTTAATTTATGTATGCAGTCACAACCATGTGTATAAGAAAATGAATGTAAGTCCGAGACTAATTATAATGTAAACTTGAGACGTGCTAAAACAAATAATCAAATAAAAGAAGAGTAATTTGCATTGCTTCTGTGTTTCCACAACTACTGAATTTTCATCCAGTGCCATGCTTCTCTTCAGAAAGGCATTTTTCATAATTGTCGTTGCCCAAGAATGTATGCATCTCCAAGCCCGTGGGAGTGGAAACTTCATAGATTCTCTGCTTGCTCTTACATTGTTTTAGCAAAATTAATGATCCAGCAACTGGACTAATGCCATCCTTCTATTTGTTCCTTCTACCCGGTACAGCTCCAAGTGCCCCTCCTCAGTCTGTGACTGTTCTGACAGTTGGAAACCACAACAGCACAAGCATCAGCATTTCCTGGGACCCTCCCCCACCAGATCACCAAAATGGAATAATTCAGGAGTATAAGGTAAAACTGATGTACAATGGGAGGGATGTGAATTAAACCAAACTGTGTGGTTGAATTATAGAACATCAGTTGTTGTTTTCTTTTTTTTTTGCGGGGAGGGGGGGCTAAATTTAGATTTTGACATAATGAAATACACATCTGTATAATAACAAGCAGAGAGGTCTGAGGACTTACACCTTTTTTCTTACGTGAAGCAGCATCAACCTTTTGTTGAAAAGAAAACTGATCTATGTGCGAGAGAGGAGCCATCTTGTGCTAGCACCATTCTAAGCTTGGCGTGAATCAGTCAAGCTCCTGTCCTGAAGTTCCCCACAGCCTGGCAGGGAAGCTGGCAGTGGAACAGCCAGAGCTACTCTTTCTTCCCTTTCCTGCAACAATGCTGACTCAAACACTTCAGTGTAAAAATCACAGTGAGTGACCCTGAGAACACAAGTTCAACTGGTAATCAAATGCAAATCTTCTTCCACGGTTACCTTTAAGGGTCATAAATTAAACGACTGCAGGGCACAAGCAGCCTCCCTGAGCAACAGGTTGCACATCACTAGTATAGCCAATGCCTGTTATATCAGCGTTTCTCAGTGGGCTAGTAGCTCACTTTAGTTATCTTTTGTCCTTCATCACTGATGTGGTGTCTGCAAGGTGTCATTCTCAGAGGCTGTATCGGTCAACCGTCAAGCCCATGTTCTGACCACTTACACATAAATAAATGTTTACAACATGGATATGTCACAAAATGTGATCCAATGGACTGTTCATCCACCCCAGTAAATAAAGATCCAGCAGCACGTAGAATAACAAAAATAGCCCTGCACAGCACGTGTAATAATAATAAAACCCTTTCAACCCTCATCATATCCTCTACCCAAATGCCAAGGGGAAATGATGGGCTTGGCAGCATACATGCTAGAGATCAGAGAATGAACTTAAGAAGTCATACTCTTGGGGCAGATTCAGCATGGACTTCTGCCAGTGGAAACCCAGGAACAAAGCTCCAGCAGCAAAAAGACTACTAGAGGTTGCATCCGGGGAAAGTAGCCACAATTTCCCTTCTTCAGGAGAAATCAGTATTGGGGATGTCAGCCCTATACCAGAAGATTGTGGGTAGGGGACACACTATTTCAGTGAGTATCTTCAGTAGTCTCAGCTAGTGAGCCTCATATGGAGCTTCTGGTGGAAATGGAAGTTGCCCTGCCCCAACAGAAGTCCCCAAATAAGAGGAAGTGTTGGCGTTGCCACTTGTGGATGCAGTTTGATCATCTCACACAGGAAGGTGTAATTTATAACCCCCTGCTCCAATGTGAGTGAATTGACTCAAAGATGGAAGAGGGAGGCAGGCAGGCATTTACTTTTAAAATCAGAGTAGGCTCTTTTATGTTTCACTCTCTTGAGCGGGTGTTTTAAAGACACACAATATTTATTTGTAATGTATTCATTTGTTGTTTTGTTTTGTTTGGTCAATACCACAATTTGTTAAACCAGCTATGCTGTTGAAACCTCATTTTCACATCAATTCATCTTCATGCCAACTCCAATATGTTAATATTTGCTTCATATAAATTCCATTAAAAAAAACTATGTTAAGAGAATGTTATGACTTCAGAGTTAAGCATTAAAATGGCAGAAAATGCGTAAGAGTTATCTCTACAACTTTAACTCTGACTTTTATACATATGCATTGGGACATAGACCCAAAATTTTTAAAAACTAGGAGCCTAAATTTGGGCTCTTGAATCCACATTTATGTACAGTACCTGATTGACATGATTCTCAAAAGTGACCCCAGTAGCTGCCATTTATCTCAGTGGCAAGCATTGTATGATCAGCACTTTTAAAAATTAGGTACTTTCTTTAGGTGCCTAAATAAGTGTGAATTTAGGATCCTACCTTTATGCACCTATTTTCAAAAAACTTGATTAATCTGTAATCACTTGCTTACGTGATATTTCTCTTATTAAGTAATATAATATCTCAGCATTTTCCTCCAATCTGAGCTACACACACACCCATCTGCGAATTTTGTTTCTTCCTTCATTTATGCCTACAACAGTTTCATTGTCAAAATAGTCTGAAATGCCTTCATTAACTAAGTGCTGGTTTGCAACCTCACAGTCTGCCTTAAATTAGGAGCACCATGTAATACTGTACTTTCCCAGGACCAGATCAGAGAACAAATCATGATGACTCCTCCCTACACCCTCATGCACCTGTCCAGGGACTCTGGCCAGCATATAAACTCTGTTTGATTCTAGGGGAGCCAGAGAGTCTTGCATCCCCCGCTCCTTCTTTACAGAGAGGTGTATCAGATGAGTAGCCCCTTGTACTGTGAAGCTAGAGCCAAAAACTGAGCTGTGCCAAGCGTAGGAGCAATGGGGATGTTACTCTTGCTTTCTCTTCTGCTGAGCCAAGTAAGGTCTGTGATAATCCAGCCCTTTGTCAGCAATTGCATGTTGTTTTCAACCAGCAGCACCTTCCTTTGGCACAGTAATTACATACATGCATATATGGGATTTTTTTTTATGTATTGGTTCCCTTGAGTGGAATTAGAGTGGTAGTTAATGCATTCTTTAATATTACAGTAATAGTCTCCACAGATCCCTTCAACTAAAAAAGAGTCCCTGAACATCTCAATGCTAAAATGTCTCAGGAAGTGCTCATGAATAAATATGAGAGAGAGAAGCAAAACTGCCTTGAAATAATATACCACTCGCGCCACAAAATGCTGGTTTGAAATATGGCACATATCAGGATACTCAGGGAGCATTTTTTGTGTTTCTTGAATTACAGGGTAAAATAAGTTAGACCGCAAAATCTAGATTCCTGAATAATTTCAGTTATGACAGCAACAACATAGCATAGCATTTTAGAAATGGCACACACCCTTTTTCTACCAGGGTAGAAAGCTGAAAATACTTAAAAGAAGATTTTGTATAGTATTCTTAGGAGTGTTTCAACATGCTGCTGCTTATAATATTTTATGCCATTTTCTATTCAATTGGAAAAAATTAGACTGAAAAATAACTCTAGGAAACCATAGATTATAGCCATATTAACTGAACAAGAGCCTGATCTAACAAAGATTTATGCATATGCTTAATGTCATGCCTGGGACAAGTCACACAGAAGTAATTAAAGTCAATGGGTGAGATTCTGGGCTGTGCCTCTAAGAATTGCAGCATGGAACTTATAGGCCAGGGATATGGGGAAGGAGGTGATTTTAAGCCATCTGTAGACCCTGCTGATCCTGGGCTGCTTGAGGACTTTCTCAATCCTGTCCCCAGCTGCCTATGGACAGTAGTACCACGAAGAATGTCTTCCATGCTATGTGCTCCATCTCCAGCATGCCTCTTTACCCCGAGCATTGTTCCCAGCATTTCCCCTAAGTCAGGGCTGGTAAGTGGGTCCTTGGAAGATAGCATGTGGCAGTGTTTCTCTATTCCTGCACACTGGTTGGATCTAGGGCTTTAAGATAACCCTTATGCTGCTCTGGCTCTTTTACCTGGTGTAAAGAGGCCAGGGCAAGAATGAGAATTTTAGCCATGTGTAGAGTTAAGCACATGCATAAGTCTTTGCAGAATCAGGCCTAAAAGTTTAAAGGAATTTAGCGGTTGCATTTCAACATATCAATACATGTATTTCCAGTGCAGTATAGTAGCATACAATATTTGTGCACCATTGTTTGCAAGCATGACTATTTTTATATTGTTTTATTTCTCCAATCCCTACCCCAGATCTGGTGCCTAGGTAATGAAACTCGATTTCACATCAACAAAACAGTAGATGCAGCCATTCGCTCTGTAGTGATAGGTGGCCTATACCCTGGTATTCAATATCGAGTGGAAGTTGCCGCAAGCACCAGTGCAGGTGTTGGAGTAAAAAGTGAACCACAACCCATAATAATTGGTAAGTGATTGTCTACTCTATTTTATTTTACCTGTTTAGTATTCCAGAAAAGCTTTCATAAATCACTTCTGAAAGCATAAAAATCCAGTGGAGCAAAAAAAAACCAAGATGCAATTAAATCTGAGCTATCTAGTTAACTTTAAATGTGCCACTGCCTGCCAACACTGCCTCTTCCTCGTCTATATAGTTCTCACAGTTAATAAGATGAAATAGTTCTTCCTTTCCTGAAACATATTAGAAAACATAGATTATCCTGCACAGCTGATTTAATATTTTATTATGAATGCACCACTCCTGCAGGTTGACAGATTTATAGAACTAGCTCTCTTAGCCTGTTAAGATGCTTGTATTATTGCCTTATTTGAGCTGCTGCTGCTGCCCAAGGCACTGTTTAAAGTTGGTTCTCTGAGCATTTGAAGTTTAGCATTTCTCAGCTATGCCAAGCAGATGGGCTTCCTTCTGCCAAAGAGCAAGTGGCCTCTAGTCCAGCTAGAGAGGAAAGCTGGTATTATCATCTCTTTCCTTTGGAATTACTGTTTCTTATTAGTGGTTTCCATGCTCAATTAATTTCATGACCCGAGGGAAACCTAGAACCTTATCCTTCTGAGATTCTTCTATAACATAAATTGGGGGTGGGGCAGGAAACTGAACAGAACTGAATTGAGCTTTTTTGTTGTGGAGCTGCATTAAAGTGCTTCGAGTATAGGATTTTGTTTATTAATTTGATCTATTTGAACTACGGCTTTGGGCCAACTGTTGAAGTTGCTTTAAAAACGTATTATTTCTAAAAGAGTATTGGGATAAGGTTTTGTAAACTCCTTTTCTATTTCTTATACGGTGCCTTCAGGATTCTTGGCAGAGACTACTGAACAAAGTGGAAAATGTAACTAAAGCAGTGTCTCAGACTCAGTGTGTTCATTTGACCTGGGGTGAAATTCACCCTTCAGAGAAAAGCCTGCACAAGGCCTAGCCCCCACTTAAATCCTATTTAAGCTTCATTTTAAGTGGTTAATGATAGTCACATTACAAATGTATCTTCTCAAAAGTAGGGCAATGCAGACATTTAGATTTAGGGTTTGTTTTTTTTCTTTTTGGAGGGGAAGTCTGAAAAGGGAGATTAAGATAGATCTAACTTTGGGGCCAGTCTATTCATTGAAGTTTTGTGGAAGTATATATGACAGAAAAGGGAAAATATCTTGCAAGACTGAAAATAATGAACTCAGCTATTACAAAAACCTTGGGAAGGGTACTAGATATGAATTTGGGGGCTCTCTTTAAATGATCTCTACCAAGAGACTGACCTTTCACATTTAGTTCATTACTTTTGAACAACCTGATTTTTGTGTGAGGTATCTCTGGAAGTACTGCTTTGAGGGTTCAATCCTGCAAGGTGCTGAACACAATGATGCTAATCCAGTGTAGCATTGAAGCACATGTTTAACTTGAAACATGTGAGTGCTGAACCGAGGATAGAGGGCTCAGCACCTTGCAAGACTGAGCCATCAGTCCTTCCCTGATTCTTACACAACTGGTTAATATACCTCAGAGCTGGACATGGAAAGATGTTTCCGTATTTGTGGTATGGAGGTGGAAGAGACATGAGAATGTAAGTACATCATAAATCAGAAAAAGAACTTAGAGACTTTCCATTTATTCATTGTTATACTTGTGATGTCATTTAATTCTTTTTTTAATGAACCCAGAATATCTGCCTCAACAATCTTGTCGGGTAGCACCTTCTGCATATTTAATATCCTTTAGATGAAAAGTGACTAATAAGGTCTTTTCCGTTTTGATTTTGGTTCCCTTTTTCACTTACATTTTCCCTTTTGTATTCACAAAGCAAGATACAGTTACTAGCAGTCACATTATCTTTTTTCTATTGTTTATAGACTATCTTGATATCATATTTGATGAAATTACAGATCTGATTGGTAAAGGTAATAGTGTTGATATAATATAGTTAGATTTTCCAAAGAGATGACATGGTACCACATGACATTTTGATTGAGAAACTAGAGTAATGCAAAATCAATATAGCACACATTACATGGATTAAAAACTGGCTAAATGACAGGTCTCAAAATGTAATTGTAAATGGGGAATCATTAGAGAGTGCAATCCTCAAATACTTATGTAAGTAACTTTACTCATATAAATAGACTTCCCAGGGGGATTGATAACAGTTGTCAGATATGTGAAGGAATTTTATAAAGAGGATGGTGATCAATTATTCTCTATATCCACTGAAGGTAGGAAAAAAAGGAATCAGCTTAGTTGGCAGCAAATGTGATTTAGGCTAAATATTAGAAAACTATAAGGATAGTCAAGCACTGGAATAGTAGTGGAATCCCCATCATTAGAAGTTTTTAAGAACAGGTTAGGTAAACACCTGTCAGGGATGGTCTACTTAGTCCTGCCTCAGTGCAGAGACTAGATGACCTTTTGAGGTCACCTCCAGCCCTGCATTTTGGTGATACTATAATTTATGCCCCGGGGACTATTCAAGTGAATAAGGTTACTCACATATGTGTGTTTGCAGGATAAAATTTTGATTACATGGGGAAGGGACCATAATGTGATTTTTTTAAAATTATCTGCACAGATATGGTGTGGTATAAACAATACCACAGTGATATCTTATCTTGCCAATCTAATGACATATCCAGATAGCTATAATAATTGTTTTTCTTCTTTAACTACATTAAAATACTTTCTTACTGTGATTTGTAATTAGTATCTTGAAACTATACTTTGATTGCTTCGTCTAATACAACAGTTATGAATTGTGTTCTTTCCATGAACTGCATGTGTCTTTAAGCCTTGCAAAGCTTCTACAAAGAAATATATGTCAAACTTGTTATTTATAAGGGAAAAAAACCCTAAGTTTTGCTCACCAGTATTGAGGATGCTAGAGAAGAAAATGTAGTTGGATTATAAGAAGAAATAAAATTTTTAAATAATATTGATTAATAATATAGCTATTATTTCAATAATCAGTTGGCATGTTCAGGCTTACATTTTGTAGTTGGTTTAATAATATGAGGAGCAGCTGCAAACTTTCACAGTAATAGGTACAATCAAATGTGATGTGTCTAATTAATTTTTGGTCCAACAAATTAGTTTTGTTCTTCATTACTCTCCAATGGGAGGAAGACATATTTCATTATATTTTTTGTCTGCAAGAACAATGGAGCGTTACAGGTCACACACATCCCTCATATGTGCTCTAATTAGTAGAATTGACAGCATTGTTATAGAAACACTTGCAGTATATGAAATAGTACATTGATATCTTGGATGATATATATATTACTTTTGATTAATATCAGATAAATAAATACAAAATTAATGTAATTTTTCCCCAAACTCCTTACAATTAGATTAATTTTGTTTTACGTTAGTAGGAAACATGCATCTGTGTTCATTGGCTTTTCAGCTACTGAAATCACAAAGCATATGTTATTTTGACATTTAAATGAATTATTACTTTTGCACATGTAATTGCTAAGCACTGAAGGGTAGAGCAAACATCCAGGCTGCTATCTTAGAAGGTAAGTTGACCTAATTTGGAGACAGATTGCATCTTCCTCTGGAAGAGGCTCTGGGAGGGGATAAAGTCATCTGAAATCTCCTCTGAGGTTCTCTTTGTGGAATTTCTTGTGCATCCACTTCTCATGAAGGGCCTGTTTCTGACCTCATTATGAAGGCAGAATGTCCAAGCCAGAGCTTAAGGCTTCTATAGGGAAACAAGGTTCTTTTCTGTAACCTTTCTACCAGGCGGTATTGGTAGCAACAAGGACCATGTTCATATCTAAGGGTTACTCTTAAAATTACTAAACAGAACTACCTGCAGTATATGAAATAGTATTTATATAAAGGCAGAGATGGTAATAGTGCATTTCATATACTGCACACACAAACTTCCAGAAGTCTGGGAAAACTAATCATCACGCCTGGGTGCCTCTCTGAGGCTCTACTTCTCCATTCACATGCACATTGTCTGTGTATGACAAAAGAAAATGTATATTAAAAGGAGATGTATATTACCGCAGTAATTTGGGAAAACACCCCTGTGATGATTCAAAAGCAAGCAAGCCTTAAGTAAAATACCTTTCCCACAGTGTTATGGGTGGTAGTCCTTTGTGGTGTGAAAAGTTCAATGGACAAATGTCCCTTTAACACATCACTCCCCATTTCCTTCACTGCACCCCCACTCACGATTTGTTGTCTGTGCTCAGCAGAGTCCACCTCCTGCCTGGAGGGGTGGGGGAAGGTTGGGTCTGAGTGATGCTTCTGCCTACCCACCCTTATCACTACTCCCGCCTCACCCTGCTCCCTCTAGCTGGAATGCTGGGCTCTGATGTTTTGTCACTAGCCCAGTCCTCCTCCTGCTAGTGATTTCACCAGGTAGCAGAGAACTTCATTGCTGCTGCCTCTTATGCGTTATCTTTCACTGCAGCACTGTCCCCTCATCAGGTCTAAGGCTCATCTATTTAGACCAGCTTATTAATGCTTTCAGCTTTAGTGATCAGTGTTGAGATCAAGGACTCTGTATGGACAGAAAATCATCTCTTTCTTTAAACACTGGAGGAAAAGGGTAAAATGGTATCTAAGAACCTTTCAACAGAGCCTGTACTACCAGATAGGAACACCTGTCCCAACCCATTCTGACTTTCACTTGGATTTGGCATCACTATCCTCCTTAGCAAGTGAGGTTATAATTAGGGCACATTAAATACAGGGGTGAGTGGGTTTTTTGGGGAGGGGGTTTGCCTTTTAGTTATATAATAAGGATAACATTTCATTATCCTTCCATTCAAGACTAAATTTTAACCCAAACCAGCCAAAATTTATCACTTTGGCAGAGTAGGTATATTTGCTAGTCACCTAGACAGAGTAAATACAGCTATTAAAATATGGTCTGCTCCTGAGGTCTTCCCCCGCATCAGTAGCTGGTAGAGAAGAGCTCATTCAGAGCAGTGCCTTACCTTTCTTTGGATTCATGGACATCTTTTCAAGGAGTCAGCATGTCCAAAGTGTTCCCCTGGCTTCTTCAGGAGCAGCACTTCCATTGCCTCACCATCTTGCTTCCTCTACACAGCATCCAAAGGGGTGGATGAGGCTGCTCTCAGCAGGAATTAAGAGAAAGTTAATGTTGCTTGGAACAACATTAGCTCCTAGGCAAATTTCTACTAGAAAATGTACTGTGTCCTCAAAAGCACGTGTGCCAGAGTAGATGTGCTCCCTAATTCCACCCCCCACCATATCCTCTTCTGGCCCTTTGAGCCCCAACCCTGGGATCCACAAGGAGAGAGTTTCCATGGAGGGAGAAAACACACATATTTCATTTCTTTCTGGCCCTGGGAGACTCAACTCTGTGGCGAGGGGTGCCAAGGGCACCAAAGAAGAGGAAAATGACAACAGCACTGCTCCCTCTCATCTTTTCCTTATCCACCGGTTTTCACTGAGTTTTTGGCCTTTGTACCGCATAATGGATGGGAAACATTGGGGCTTTCGTAATTGGCCACATGCAATTGAAAAATTTTAGAAAGCACTGTGGCAGGTTTTGTAGCCTGTGGTTTATGTTTCAGGCATCATGCAATGCAGTGCTTTGAAATTTCCAGATGTAGATAAGGGAGCTTGCATGTTGCTCTTTCCCAAACAAGCAGCCATAATTAGTCAAAGTCTTTTCTCCCTTGACTCTACTCTTCAGTGTTTCCTTAAATTCCCTGGTTTTTTCCTTTATAGTACAATTGTCAGAGAGTTTTCAACAGAGCTATTAAAACCACGCCAACATCCAGCATAACATTTGAACTATTTGTTCACAAAGGCAGACATTCAGAATTACTAAGGATTGGTACAAGTAATCAGATAGGGAAAAATCACAATAAAATCGCATGGATTTTTAACAGCAGTTCCTGCGCTATATCACATTTATTAATAAGTAACTTCAACCACCCCTGAATGCAGTATAAGGTCTAAACCAACTTGTCACTAAGGCATTGCTGCAATTGACATCAGTGAGTGAATAAGGGGTGCAGGCTCTGACAGAGTATGGCTAGACAAGTAGACCATAATGAAGTAAAACGAATGCTTATGTTCTCTGGACTTGAGTCTCATTTATATTAAGGCCCCATTACACTGATTTGGCAATGAAAGGGAACATTAAAGGGGATATTACATTTACATCCACTGCAAAGCTGCCGGAGCAGTATAAAGGAGCATTAGTGGCAATAAGAAGCAGATCCTTAAAGTCTTTTCTTTCTTGCGTCTACTTTAGCAAATGACTTGTTTGTTTACTTTAGACTGCAGCGAGTATGCTGACACAGCAGCAGTTGTGTTCCAAGAATTGAACAGTGAATTTAACCATTGCTGAATTACAGAAGAGGAATACATAAATCTTCACAGCAAGACATAATGCTACAATATTTATAACAATTTGCCCAAAATAACTACTTTATTACTACAGATATTCTACTTCCTACATTTGTGATAGGTTCTTATAATTTGCTAGCTCCCATAATTTGCTAGTTCCTGTAATTGAAAGTCCAAATATTTGCTTTTTATAATACGGCATTTGCAGCGCTGAATCGCCTCCTCTACATCTTAAAAGTACTGTAAGTAGTTTCACGAATGGGGGCAAGATATGTCTATGCTCTAAACATTTAGGTTGGATAATTTTGGCATCATTAAAAACCCCCACACTGAGTAAGAGGTTTTATACCAAACATGTACAAGGTTACTATTCACATTTTTTGTAGAAAATATAATCTTATTTTCATATTTTATAACTGCTGAGTTTTTGAGTCTGTTGCTCAGACTAAAGAGGTGTGATATTTCTGAAGAGAGTTTCTAATAACTGAGCAATCAAGGTGTTTGTCAGTTCTGGAGCTCCACACTTTGGCATTTGTGTGATATTTGTCCATCCACAGATAAAGTTTAGATTAGGGGCTTGTTATCAAGCCAGATACTGAACTACCAGTTCAGTTTTAAAATCAGGAGAAAGAAAATGGCACATATGCAGGGAGTCAATAAATTCCAAATCATTAGATACAATCAAGGCAGCATATAGTCTGTGTTTCAGTCACTTTGTCTCTTTGTGGTATTCTGCTTATACCCATATCAAGAATATTTCACAACAATTAATGGTGAGCTGCCATCAGTTAGCTTACAGGGACTGTAGTAGTAGCTGTCTTTTTCAACATATGTTTGAATAACTGCAATGGACTGTAGGTTCTCTTGCAGGAAACATTGCCTTCAAATTTGTGTTTGAACACCCTATAAATCCACATCCAGCTACCTGTACCCCATCATGGAAAATTATTTTGAAGCACAGTAATATTTTGTTTTCCATTTCAAGTCTCTGGTTCTTGGTTCCATTACAGAGTCCATGATAAACATGCAATATTGACTTTCTTTTGTGCAGGAGGTCGTAATGAAGTTGTCATCACTGAAAATAACAACAGCATAACTGAGCAAATCACTGATGTTGTCAAGCAGCCTGCCTTTATAGCTGGCATTGGTGGGGCATGCTGGGTAATTCTGATGGGTTTCAGCATCTGGCTGTATTGGCGAAGAAAGAAGAGGAAGGGGCTGAGCAATTACGCTGGTAAGCACAGTAACTGTTTACTACAAACTTGTCAGGTTCTATCATGAGCAGGACAGGTGCTGTTAGAACTAAATTTTAAAAACCAAACCCTAACAATGTTGATTTACAAATAAAGGTGGAATGGATGAATGTCGTATGCCTGTTTAACATGTGCTGGAAAAGTGCTAGTGTACGAGAAGCTTTAAATATATTGCTCTGTACCACATTTCATCATTACTGTAAGACAGTCTTTTACATCTCCAGCACATCTAGCATAACAAAAGTACAGAAAGGATTAACTGTACCTCTCACCCAACCCTTGCTGCAAAAAGCAATCGTTCAGTGTTCCCAACTCTAATTATGAGCTAGATTGAAAACCAGACTATATAATCACATGACAGTAAAAGGGAGTATGAATCCCTCACCAACTTCGTGGCTTTACTTATATGTTTGCCCCAGACTTTGGGTTTAGGCACTAGGATGACCAGATATCCTGATTTTATAGGGACAGTTCCAATATTCAGGGCTTTGTCTTATATAGGTGCCTATTACCCCCCATCACCTGTCCCATTTTTCACACTTGCTATCTGGTCACTCTATGAGGCACATACAAGTAAGCAGAGCTACTCAACCACTCACTCGCTTATCTGGAGCTGGGAGCTAAGGAAGGAAGGAGAGGGGAATAGGCAGAGCATTGGCTCCATGTGCCCCAGCTCACTGGAAAGAGTATTGAACCTGTACAGGGGAAGTAATAATTCACTGCTGGTATAGGCAAGCAATAAATTACTTACTTGCAGTAGGTGAGAAGAAGTGTCTTAGACATTTCTAGGAAGCACAATGCCTCCTGGCGCTACCCCAGCAATGTGGTGCAGCCCTCACACACATTTTGCTCAAGGCTCTGCCTACAGTCACAATCTAGCTTAGGAGAATTACATTCTCCTAAAATAGATTACATTTGGAGGGGGGAAATAAAAATAAAAATTTTCTTATTTTCCCCATCAGATCTCTTTATTCTCTTTTGTCAGGACTGATGAGACTCCTATAGCTGATATAATAAAATTACATTTGAATCTATTAAAAAAAAACGCAAGAAAATAAAAACACCTCCAACTTTTGGCCAGTTTTACATGAAAAATAACTCTTAAAATATTGAGGTATTTTTCCAGTTAGTTTTCTTGCCCAATGTATTAATTAATTTTAGCACATTATTGGTTTCACAAAGGAAAAGACCTTTCATGACTTAGTCCAGGTTATCACTGTTGGCAATTCACACATGTTTATTGCTAGCAGTACTAGCATGCCAGGCTAAACTCACTCCAAAATCTTGTTGATTTCTTATTAATTCCATAGAGTGAGCCTGAGTGACCACAGTGGTGATGTTACAGTATTAGTAGGCTGTGATGTTTACACATGGTGTTTTCTTTCTTTCTTTGTAATTAATAATGTATATATGCATGATGACAGTTTCTGCTCTAAGAGGTTTTGTTAATTCATGCAGATAAATACAGATCTATTTATCTATCTATCTAATGAGGATAATTAACAGTAGGAGATAGTTACATTATTTTATAACTTTCTTACATTAAACTGATAATGCATCAGGATTTTAGCAATCTCTTTTCCTTATGGAGGTGCCATCGCCTTTTCAAGTACTTCAAATGCACTAACTAAATGCATACTAAGCCTAATTTTTCCAGAAGACGAATTTTGGCCTAGGTCTATGTGAGTTGGCATGGCACGTTTTTGTGAGCAGTCTTCTATACTTTAAAAATGCAGCTTAAATTGGCTACCATAAGCTGTTATCTAATGTAGCTCATTCTTTCTCATGACCTTTGCAGCACCTAAACGTTATGTGAACATTGCATCGTGACACAGAATGACCATTATCAGAACTGTGAAATGGTGTTTGCTCTTAACAATGCAACCTCGTACATCATGTTTCAGAACTCATCCTAATATTTATGATAAGAAGGATAGCATGCCTACCTCAGAACTAACTTCCATCAAATGTCATTGTCAAAATTCTCTGTTCACCTTTCTTCAACCTTTATTTCTCATTGGCTGCTGGCTGACTAGTGCTTAAAGCTCAATTGTTATAACCTGCATATGATTTTAAACCGTAGATGAGTGAATTCCAGAGGAACCTTGTGCCCTGCAATTAGTGCTTGTAATCAGAGTCTCTAACTCATGATCTGTTTGCTTTCTTGTTTTGCAGTTCAGTCCTTCACCTTCACCCCTGCAGGTACTGTCCATTAGTCTGTCTCTTACGTCACCAACATGTCCTTCCAATCATTAGCATAAGTGTTTATAAAATCATAGCAAGTACACAGAATTAAAACCAAGTGCAAGGAGAAATACTCCCATTCCACATCTGTTATAATAATGTGGTATTGACTCTGCTAGTGATTTCAGAAGAAGGCTACAATCTACCACAATTAACTCTCTTTCACTATAATTCTGCATACTCCATACTCATCCAACCCTTCTAAATTATGCAATTTTGAAAGGTAATTTTCAGGGCAATGCTTGAACAAACATAACTACGATAGGCAGGCATTAGTCACAAAGGGCCAAATTTTGTTCGAGGATTCATGTATTTAACTAGCAGATTTGTGAAGGCCTCTGCACGTGGCTAGAGAAGCAGGACTTATCCCAGATTCCGCTCTTCATTTTACATGAACCTGCCTCTGCATAGGGTTTTCAGATCTGCACTTATGTCAAACCTAGCCAGTGATTAACCCGTACACACACACTGATATGCTAGGTAGGTCTTTAAGACATTTTAAAGCTTTTTATTCATTGAAGCATTTTCCTTTGTTCTGCCTGTCCAATCCACAACCAACTTCATGTTATCATTTTTTTTAACAAGGCCTAACATATGGTAGGCGATTATCATGAGTGTGATTAAAGTTATATGAAGAATAAACGAACTGTGGCTGAAACAGCAGGTGCAAACAGCTTTGCCAACATATGTATGGTCAAGAGATACAGTGTATCCAGTTAATTGTAGTAATTAATACAAATAATTGACCTCAATTCTCATATCTAACCATGAGTGTCACAGTCTCAAAAATTCTTACATGATCTCCATGCACTACAGTGTACCTGGCCAATATATTTCAATGTTTTCCCGTGTAAGCGTGCAACACTTTGTGGCTTGTAGTACACCTCTCAGGCATACCTGCCACATGCCAAGAATTTTGACAAGGGACATTTTTCCAAATTAATTGGGGGCTTATGGGCCACTCGTCTCCCAGCTACTAGTAGACTGTGCATGCCTCTTGGTGAATCTTAGGCTATTTTCTCCTCAGAAAGTTGCAATGGAAAGTGAAGTAGAGCAACGTAAACCTCACCAAAATGTACCCAGAATCCTCCAGCAGCCCCCAAACTCCTGGGTTATTTGAAAACAGACCCTTTAAATGGAACTTCTCCTTATCTTGCCATCATTCCTTCTCCTTTCCCCCTGTGCTAATTCGCCCCATCTTTCTCCATTCCTCACATTCTCTGCACTCCCTGTCCCTGCTGCTCATTGGAACTTCCACTGTTCCCTTCTTGCTGCTTCTCTCCAGCTCTGGTCTACCTTTCAGCCATCTCTGGAGTTGTATGCAGCCCAGCAGGAGGGAAGAGCTGGCTGCTGAGAGCTGTGACAAGGAGGAGGAGGAGGAGGTGATAGCACCTGCCCACACAATCCTTATATAGTTATTAGAAAGAACTGTACCCAAAGAAAAGGGTTGAAAACTCATGAATGGCTCAGCCAAAACAGCACTGTTGGCAGGTTTGTTCAGATAAGACTAAGGTGTGGCACAGCTTGATAGAGAGTGACCACAGTCTGAAATGCTTTTCTTATTTCAATGGGAGGCACAATGTGAATGCGTTAAACCCTAATCACATACCACTGTATATCAGTATCTTAACTCGCGTGTGTTCTGAACACATTGGGCTAGTTGCTGATCTCCCTCATGGTGAGTAAATCTAGATTTACTGCAATGAAGTCCATTTACACTGGAGGAACAAAGATTAAAATCTGACCCATGGTCTTCAGAAACTGTCAAAATTAACACAAAAATACTTTTGGAGATTAGCAAAATCTAATTATTTATGTCTAAGCTCAGAGTTCCCCAAGAAGAGTCTCAAATCCACATGAAGTTCCTGACTATGAATTTGGAGTCAGTTACATGATCTACAGTCATAAAATGTTTAAATTTTTACTTAGCCAAATCCCTCCCTGTTTGTACAGATCTGAGAAGACTCAAGGCTATAGATTGCTCCTTCCTTAATCAGTTGTAACGCTTGCATGCTAAAGTAGATTTCAGGCTTATATTTTTAGACAACATAGGACCAGATTGACCTTCATGAGAGGTGAATTTCAGTGAAGTTACATTGGAGGTGAATTTATCCTAATATGTTTGTTTGTGAAAAAAGCACATTTTGCTTACATAAAACGTGAATATCTGAATATGTAATAGTACTGGTCAAACTGTTCATTATGTATATTTGTGATAAATTTAGATCTTTGCTTTGCTTCATAAACAGAACTGGTTGAAAAGTTTTTAAAAAAACAAAAACAGGAAAAACATTTTTTCAAAAAAAATTGGTGAAGATCTTTCTTTATTTTCCAGCTCTATTTGAAAATTCTTCACAAACTGACAATGATTTTTTAAAATGGTGTATATTCATTATTTGAAAATATATTCTAAGTATTTGGACTGATAATTTTATGACTATGAGTCGTTTGTGAATTGTTCACATTGACTATTTGCTATTTACATTGTGTAATTGGCCACCAAAAAGGTATTGTTTCTGCTGCATGACTGAACCACTGAAATATTTTAATCAGAAGACTAGTAAATAGCAAATGAAATGCTGCTGGTTCATAGTTGGCCTGGAGAAGATTAAAATTTAGGTAACTTTCTGGATTTCAGAACATTTTCACATATTCACAAATAATGAATAATATGACTTCATACATGATTTTTGGTTATTTACAATGGAACAACTGTAATATGTATATAGCCTTCTGGTTCACAGGTCACCACTTGAAACCTCTCCCCCACCCCATTTATCAATAGGGATTGAACCTGAGATTTAAAGCACTAAAGGCCTGAGTGTCTATCATATGAATGAAATAAGTGACTCCACTAGCTGGGAAGCAGTAGTGACAGAACTGGAACCAGTGGGTTAAATATATATTTTTGGAAGATGGCATTGTGTCAGCAAAGCAAAAGCTGGACACAGGGATCTGTCAGTACTATGAATGCATGATTTATTCCTTGTTTAGCAATTGGCAGTGCGGATTGTAGAGGACAATTTGGCCTGACATGTCTGTGCACCTTTGACGCCCTCTAGAAGACCAAAATTGCCACTATGAACACTGAAACTGAGTTATACACTAATTTCCTGTTTTTCATGTTCACCCTTTACTCACATTCCCCAGATACAAACATGCACCACAGGTTTCCACATGGCACAAAGAGGAGCTGGCACAAAACAGGTATCCCTTCTAGTACAATATACAAGTTCTTTCACAGTCATCCATTACAATTCTGGAACAGAATCCATTCATTTAGCAGGGAAAGTTATAAATGTGTCATCACATTTCTACACAGTAAATTCACATACTTCTGTGTGGACACAAGAGAGACTCCATATATCCACGTATCTTCTATGTGTCCTCCAACTCATTGGTGTGCAAATAACCACTCACTTGAATACTCAAGGTGTTTTCAAGAATGCACGGGCCATCAGCCATGCAAGAAAAGTGAATGTGTACTTCAGTTATGTGTAGATAAGCTTATTTAGTGACTAGTGCCCTGAGAAATTAAAGATTCAGTGAAACTTAATAAATATAAACAAATTAAAAACAGGAAATTATGGCATTCTAAATGTTTCATGCATAATTCGTAAAATTGTTAGAGGAGTGTACACTATTTGACAGAATCATCCAAAGGCAGGCAGAAGAATTGATGGAATTTTTATACACTGATTATCTGTTCTGAGTTAATGCTTATTAAAAGCGGATTAATCTACATTCATATTTGGGGAATAGCTTATCAGGAAAAGGAATGAAACTAGGCTGGCAACATTAAAGTTTTCATTTGTGGCAGGAAAATGTGGCCTATTAGAGATAGGCACATAGAAAGCTATCTGAAGCTTCTTGCCTCAAAATGTCAACTTACTATGTATTCATATTTTTCCAGTTCTAGCAGGCATGAAGATTAGGTTTAACCTTGTCAGATAATATTAGTAAATAGCATAGGTACTTCTTTATTTATTTAAAGAAACATGCAAAAGCTCTTTTGACATATACTCTTCTTCATATTAATATATACTGTATAATTTCTTTACATTGTATGCCATTTAAATGCACTTCGGAGTATACTCTACATTTTTGCAGTTCTTGCAGTATAGTCTTGTGAGAATCCCATAGAAATCACTATTCTTTTTTCCCCCATCTTCTTTTGAAAGCCAATCTCCTCCCAGCACCTAATGCAGGACTTCAACCATTCTAAGAACATATATCAGATACAGATAATGCTGAAAGACCTTTCATGCTTTCTCAGTGATAATAGGCAAGAGAAGATGGTTTGGGTTAGTGATAGAGAGACCCTCCTCTTCCTCCTCTCTCATTGCCCCTCGAGACTGTTCAGCATCAATTTGAAATGGAGACAGCCTGAATAAAGCCAGCTTGTCTGGGCATTTTATTTTACATTGACATCTACAAGACTGCATTGCATTAAATATGCTCCTTTTCAGCATTTAGATCTGTTTTGTAATTTCAGAAATCAAACTGCAGGCAAAAAATGCTAACAAAACATAGGACAGGACAGGAGTGATAAACAAAGTGCTTATTTTGGCAGCCTGGCCATGTCTTTTGTGCCTTTAGCTGCCTTTTCCTCCTTGTTGACTCTAAGTGAAATGGATGTGTTTCTGCAAATCTGAAGCAGCCCTTTTTTGGAGGGGATCAGAAATACAAAACGATTTTGTGGTCTGCCAGTAACATCCCCTGGTTTCAAAAAAACAAAAAAACAAACAAAAAAAAACCCCAAGCTCTACAGCCTTGGATTGGAAAGTTTAGCTGATCGAAAGGAGCCTGTCGAGCAAGAACAATGACTGTGGTATTTTCTTGTTCCACATTATGGGAAGGTTGTAGCCATTCCTGTGTCAGTGTGCAACGTACAAGCAAGCATAAAGAGCCTCCTCTTTCCAAACCACATGCACCTACGCATGCCCAACCACAACCTGGCCCATAAAAAACCAAGAACACTGTCATAGCTGTTTCTCTTTGATGGGTTTCTCTCTTTCAGCCAACACGTAGCTGTATCTCTCCCCTAAAGCACAAGCCTTTTATTCGATGGTCAGAAAGTGAGGTTGTGTGCAAGGACAAGGCAGGGTTACCACTAGATGCCAGTGACCCCAAAGGTGGGGCAGGGTAGTGGAATCTACCTATCTTCTGTGCAAGAACATTACTACTGGCCTGTGGAGATTAATACAAAGAGTGTAGGAGGCACGTCTTCTCATGATGCCCTCTCTAGCACACTCAGAAGTATCCTGCATAGTTCACGGTTGCAAGCATAATGCCTCTGGGGACAGTTGTTGGCACGTTCTACTTCTGTATTCCCCCTCTAGCTGTGCTAGATAGTTCTACAGATATAAATATGTAGGTGACCAAAACATTATTTTCCCCATTAGTCATAGTTAAAATTTCTCTCTCTCCCTCTCTCTCACATGTGCATGCACACGCACACACACACACACACAGAATGACAATATTTCTTTTAAAAGTAAAATGTTAATATCAATCTGTAGTCTAAATAAACATATTAATTTCAGGTGTGAAATAAGTTTCAGTGTAGATTGTTATCCTGGAAGCCCCCTATAAAATACTAAACCAAATTCATAAAATTTGTTATTGAATACATTAGTCTGTTTCTGGGTTTATATATTTGTTGCCTTGACAGAGCTAGAACATCTGGAAGAAATGGAGGATGGGGAAGAAAAAGAACATTAAATAGCTTATATTAATACATTTCTTAACAACATGTTTTGAGACATAGCTAGACAGGACCCATTTATTTGCATATTCACAAATGATATCCACAGCTCTTTAGCATTAGCTTGTTCACTTTTAGCAAAGAGTGATACAATCACATGATAGAACATTAAAAAGCAACATAACTGGAAAGTAGTGTCAGATCGAGAGCTAATTAGCTGCAGTGTTTTAGCATGTGTTGTTTTTGTAAGCAGGTTTTTATTTAATACTTCCCACACTTTCGATTTTCTTTTCATTAATTGTTTCAGATTAACTCTTTCAAAATACAGCTATTAAATAATCTGATGTGAAATAGAACTACAGTGGCTTTCCACTAGAAACAGTAGTCCATTCTATGGTAATGGATAATTAATCATCAACTCCCCCAAAGCCCTTCCATATGGTATTCCAAGAGGGTTAGTTTTATCACCATTAAATTTTGTTAAATGTGTGTTGTGAAGCACCTTAGAGAACTGATAAACTGGCAAAATATGAAGTATCACCAGTATGCTGCTAATATACAGATTTATGTCAACTTCTTTGCTAATTGTTGCATTTCCATCTTGGCGCTGTATGTTATCTGGCTGGGAATGCAGTGTCTGACAGAGCTGGTTAAAGTCAGCCTAGATACAACAAAATTATTTTTGTGTTGGTGGGGGTAATAGCTGAAGAACCTTGCTTTGGTGATTGTATATTTATTGATTAAGAGGGCTACCCAAGGAAGGTGGTCAGAATACCCTATTTGGGGGTTATTTATAGCTGAGTTAACCATTTCCGTCTGAAATTGCAATCTTCATTCGTAGATGTGGATTTTGTCCAATATCTTCAGGATCCACGCTGGACCACTAAAATAGTATGCTATAGGGCACTTTAGTTGGAATGATCTCTGAAAATCATTAATAGATTATTGTCACTGAAGGACCAGGTCTGCCCATTGGGCTTGTTTCACAATACCTAGTCATTTCTGCAGTGCATGAATTGCACTCTCTATTTAGCAAGTGTGCATTAAAGTTTGGCTTAAAATGAGTATATAAAGGAATTAATAACATAGGACCACAATGTAGGACAGCCTATGTTGCCCTATATTCGAAAGCAGCACCTGAGAAATGGGGTTTACAACTGTTGGAGATCCTGAAATATGTCCCCTGTGAATATATGATAGGGGAAGGGACTTTTCTGTCAAGAGTCCATTTATGATTCATATACTTCAAAGTATATCATGAAGACTGAAGGGATTTTCCCCCATGTAATGTTGATGTATTTGCGTTTGTGCGTATGATGTTTTTATCCTATATGTGTGAGAGAAGTGAGATACGATTTATACTTCTTTTTCCTCCACAATAATTCTTGCAGGGCTGCCACTCCTTTGCATTTATCCTATGTGACAAAATATATAATGCTGCTGCATCATGACACTGATGTCATTAACATACTGATATAATGTCATTATGTACTGATGCAGAAGCATGCCAGGAAAACACAATTTCACCACCTGACGTCTCCCACAGCAGAGTCATGTCAGATGACCCATAGTAAATTCAAGATTCTTTAGCCATCCTCCAATTTTGGCTTACAGGCTACAGGGCAGATTGATTTAAATCTGCCCAATGGAAGCTCTCAATGTAGCTTGTTCCAGTTTCTTGTAACTGCTGCATTATAGTATGTTATGATGCCCAGAGGTTTTAGTCGTGAGTGATGATTTGATTTTTTTATTACTAATTATTACTAACTGATTTTATTTCCCTCTCTTGTGTTTTTTATTTTGTTTGTTTGTTTGTTTTTAAAAAAAATCAAAACAGTCACTTTTCAAAGAGGAGATGGAGGACTAATGAGCAATGGAAGGTAGGTTTGTTGTTAAAAGATCTATTTCCATCCTATTTTCTTTTTGATTAGGAACTTGAACTTTTCTACAGATAAAGGACTATTATAATAAAAGACCATTTATAAGACTGACAAGTCTAGGAGGAATTAAATGGCTTACCACAAGGTTTAATGATCTATCTATTGGGCACTTTAGAGGAATCAAGTCCAGATGTTTCATATCTCCCAGATGCCCAAGAAGAAATTAGTAGTAAATATCACAAGGAATGTGTTCATTTGTTACCAGGATGTTTATTGCATTAATTAGACATTAGCAAATGAAGTTGCTGTTGTTTAAGACTCCTTATTGGCTCCCACTAAATTGCTGTGAGTGAACAATTACACATAATCGATCACAAAATAAATGATTCATGGATGATAAATAGGCTGTAGATTGATGGAACTGGATTCCACAACTTTGGCTACTCAATTGAAATTGATAAAAGCTGATAACAAACTCATATATCCTCATCTATTTTCTCTTTGCCAATATGGAGATTGTAATTAGGCCATGGTAATAACTTCCAATCTCCCATTTAATCAATATTTTAGCAAAAAGAGATTAGGCCTGGTGAGAGCTAGTGGATGTGCAAGAAAACTGCTGGATCTTCTTATTTCTGTTTCCATAGAAACCCATGTTTCTCTTAGGAATTGTACTAGAAGGGGTCTATCAAAAAAACTACAATGATTATAAATGTTGCTTCTTCCTCATAAGTGTGCTAATAATCCGGAAAACCTTCAGAACTGTGATTTTCCTGTTAAGAGATTGATTTTCTTCACAAACCACAAAGCGCTGGCCACATTTGCCGTGCTGCATTTCAGGGTAGGGCCACATTATTTATCCAGTCCTTCGCGAGTGCTCAGTGCCTTATGGCTAAAGTTCCTTTCCCTTTTTGAGATAGCCAAGTCTGACTACTGCTTTCGAAGTTTAATATTATAAGAATATAAAAGCATGCTGTAGTCACAGATAAAAATACTGTTGTGAACTTTCCATTAATCCCACTAAAACCTATTTGCCTCTAAACTATACAAGAATACTCAAACAAAGAGCTACCGGCCTATAGATGACAGATGTACATTTGGGATTCAAGGAGTGAAGAAATAGTAGCCCAAAGTCCTGGAAATGGCTGATACAGAGCAGTCATTTTGAGTGATTGTTCCCTTGAAGTGGCAATTTATCATTCAGCCCTTGTTTAGAATCCTTCAGTGGTACAGCTACTCCCTGTTTCAGACAGACAACAGAGTTCATTTGGATTCTGGCAGAATCACGACTGATGCCTAGTTCCATTTCGACTGCCAAAGTTATTTTGTATATAGCCTTAATTAACTGCTGAAGGTCTTTAAATCATGAAAGCCTACGCAATTTTAATTTGAAATATATTGACATCTCCTAAACTGTTTATTACTTACTGTGGCAGGAGAAAAATGATACGGTCTCTTCGATCACAATCTTGTCCAGAGTTGTCTGACAGACATATTTTCATGTTCATTTCCTTTTTTTTTTCTTCCTGCTTCAGTCGACCAGGTCTGTTGAATGCAAGTGACCCCAGTTATCCTTGGCTTGCAGACTCTTGGCCTGCCACCAGTCTGCCAGTAAACAACAGCACTACTGGACCCAACGATCTTGGGAATTTTGGTCGTGGAGGTGGGTTTCACTGAATCATGTCATCCTGCCATAACTAATGCATTTTATTTTCACTTCAGTTTGTTTTTCATATTAGGTTCTGTTCTGTGCACATGTGTGTATATATATTGTGGGAAGGGGGGTTATTCATCAAAGAGCCTTAGCAGTGCTGTAAAATTGCTGCCTGGTACGATACAGTAAAGCATAACAACACTGCTGATTAGTAATGTTTGGGTTTTATCAGCATTTTAGCTCATTATTTCCAGTCCTTATACGTCCTACTCATATTGTTAAATCTATCATAGAAACACCAATAGTAGAGAAGGGGAGAGAGGTGCAGCGTGGTCTGTTAGTCTGAGTGTAGTACTTGGAGCCGGGAACACCTGACTCCCACCCCACATCCGCAACTGGCTGTGTTGCCAGAAGCAAATCATTACAGCCAAAACCTTCAGAACTAGTCCCTTATTTTGGCTACCTCAATATTTGGGTGCTCAACATGGACTTGATTTTTCGAAGTGCTTGGCTGCCTCAGCTTCCATTGTCTTCATCTGAAGTTGTGGGTACTCTGTGGTTCAAAACCTCAGGCCCAAGATGTCAATTTAGCATCCAGAATCAGAGACTACTCTTGAAAATGTTGACTTTCACCTCTCTTACTTCCCCAAACTATAAAATCATTGTTGTTGTTACTTTAATTTCAGTATTACTTCTTACTGTGGCAAATTATGCACTTCAGTCATAGAGATTAAAACGCTAAGTGGGAATGTAACAATTCCTGTCACACCAGAGTTTAGAGGATTAATTAGTTATTTCATGTTTGTTAAGCTCTGTGATAACACTACATACAAATTATTTTTATTTCAGAGTGGTAAAAAGCACAGTTCTTTCTGTGTATTTTGGCTGACTGAAATGGAAATATTCATCTGCTTTAAAGGAGACTTGTAAAGAAAATAGAATTATGTTTGTGCCCCTTTCTGCTTCTTTAAATATAGGACTAGATAGTGACTTAAGCTATAGCCCAGAAGGCAGCATCACCTCAGAGGAAGCACACAGGATGCTCTTCAGGTGTTGCTCTTTTCATATACTGCAGGACTTAAATTCAGCTGGAGCTGTCCAGAGCAGAGCTCTGCTAAATATGATAGCCCCACAGGGCTAAAGCGCCATGCTTCCTAGCTCCGCAGCTAAAGCCCCAAATCCCAGCACCTCCCACAGGACTGAAGTCCTGAGCCACCATGCCCACCATGGGGGCTGAAGCCCCGAGCCCTGGCACCTTTCATGGCGAATGAGGGGATGTGGTGGGCTCTTGGAAATACTCTTATTTAAGCCATGTATGAGGATGAGCAATCAGCCCTATAGGATGGTGTAGACGTTACAAGGAAATGTCCTCACCTCTTTCTCTGCCTCCTTTGGAGGAATGGGTCACGTGGAAGAGCAGGAGTGAGCAAGGAACTTAGGAATGCCTGTTGTGAGCAGATTTTGAGCATCTCCACAAAGGAGGAATCTTGTTGCTCACCTCTCCACCCCTGCACAGCCTCATTGGAGAGCTGGGCTCACTCAGGGCCATAATATATAAAGAAGGCCTCAAAGATTTTTGAGGGGGTGGGGGTTGTGGAGAAAAGGAATAGGGAAGGGGAACTGTTTGAATTTTTTAGAGTCTTTTTTCTGCTGTGGTTTCATTGGAAGCCCTTTTGGAAGGTCTCAGGCATCATTACTTGGAGTGGTAACTCGCTAACAAAGAGAGCTTTTCTCTCAAGTGTTTTAGTCAAAAAGGTGTTAAAAGACCAAAAGACTGAGTGTTAAACATGCCAAATAATAATCACATCCCCTCTCACTTCCTTGGTTCTGTGATGTCATAACCCTACCAGTTCTCCTGTCGCAGAAAGCCTTCCAAGGTAAAAAAGACCTGAATTGCTAATGTTAAAAAAATGATGAAAAAATAGAAGCAGAAAAAAAATCCTCATCTGGAGAATCACTTTTCAACTTGTTTGTAACACTTTGTTGTGTTGAATAACACACTCTTGATATTACACTATGGTGCTGAACTGCATTAAAACACTTTATATTAACTTTCAACATAGCAAAGCTATCTTTAAGTGCTTATCTTACAGAAGTGGTATAATGGAGGGCATGTCTATAGGTAATATTTAGAGGACGGTGGTAGTATTATACATACATCTGCCACCATCTTGGCTGCAGAGGCCCTGAAACTATGATTCTTCAGCATTTCCACATCTGAAGTGCCCATAGTACAAAAAAAATATATTTTCTCATAGCATTTGGCTCTATAAGCCCCAAGACTGGAAGTAGCTTTTAGAGATTTTTGCCTTCAGTGGTGATGGGGTTGAAGGCCAAATTCATCAGAAGGACATAATGTTTATTCTTTCAATTTTAGCAGCTAAATTGCATTCATAATTTGATACTTCTGCTGTCAGTCCCTTGATTTGAATCCTAGAGGATGAAGTCAGAGGATGATTCTAACCCCCACACTCCACCCCCAGTCTGGCATGGCCAGAGGATGGTTTCCATGGTTCAGGAACTGTGAAGGATGGCTTTAAGGCTGCCTTGCAGGAATCCCTGTGCAATCTCTGGTGTAGCAGGTATGCCAGGGCAATGTGCCAAGTGGGAGGGACTTATTGGGGTCAGGCGCATATTAAGGAGTGCTGCAAATATTTGCTTTGGCCCTATAAGGCAGGCTGAAGAGGCTGCTGTAACTCAGACAGGACTCCTAGACTGTCTCAATTACATGAGGATCTGCAGTGCAGGTTAGGATTAAGAGTTTTTTCAACAGAGAAATCTTGATTCTGGAATATGCTTTCCTCTTTGAGTATGACAACATGATGAAAAATTCATTTATTTTTTCAGCACAAGAGGTATAGTTGAATGAGATGAGTCTTGCTGTGGTAGTGCTTGATTTTTTACTATATAATTACTTTGTGAGTTGACAATTTAATAGTTCATGTGCTCACCATGTTCATTTTATTGGACTAAAACAATCAATTTATAATAAATAGTTCTAGTGAAAATTCCCAGTATTTATTGGAAACTTATGCTTGCTGCTAGTAAGACAAAGTGACAATTTCCAAGTAGCAGGGAGATGCGAACTCTGACCCCCATATTGTAAAATTTGCAGTGAAGTGCAATTCTACTTTGAAAAGTGACTATATAGAAATGGTACCACCTTATTGGCACACTGGAATGAGTTACTTAGGGAGGTGGTGGAATCTCCTTCCTTAGAGGTTTTTAAGGTCAGGCTTGACAAAGCCCTGGCTGGGATGATTTAGTTGGGGATTGGTCCTGCTTTGAGCAGGGGATTGTACTAGATGACCTCCTGAGGTCTCTTCCAACCCTGATATTCCATGATTCTATGATTCTATTCAACAGTGATCTGCTATGTGCATATATTGAGAGTCATGTCTGATTATGTCACAGACGAGTATATTTTGCTGCTTTTTACTCCTAACATCCCTACAGCAGAGACAACACAAGCTGATTAAGCTGGATTCTATTATTGTTGTACTTAGTAAACAATTTTGTTAATGAACTTTTAATCCTTTGCACCTTAATGGAACTATCTGAGGCAAGATAGACTCTTTATTATTGGTGATGGTACACAAGCCAGATAGGACCCAGCTTGACTCTCAGATCTCAGGCTGAGTTTGTAGGGCTAGTAGTTAGAAAAAAAAAACTTTACATCTTTACAACTTTAAAGTGAACACTGAAAGTACACTAGATCCATCAAAGTAGATGCTAACTGTCTGATTTTTGAAAAATTGACTCGTTTTGCAATATGTGCTCTTCATTGACTATATCTCACTTCTGTGCCCATAATTAACCAAAGTCAGGGTCCCGTTTTGCTAGTTGCTGTACAGACATACACATAGTAGGAAATAGTCCCAAAAAGCCAACAAATGACCCTGATGTTTACAATGGATTGAACCAAAACCCCAGATCTGAGCATTCTGAATTTAGGAGTACAGTATTTATAATTATTATCATTCAAATTTTACAGTCAGAGTCCATGTCCAGTAGCTGGCAGTCATGTTAAAAAGCAGAACGGTGCTGGCAGGTTTTCCATCAGTTGGATTCCACACTGAGTACTACTTTTTTTATCTTAAACAAATTAGAAAAAGAGCCATATTTGAAATCTTTGGCTCTAAGAGAGTATAATAAACTGAGCAGTGTTGCTGCCTATGCCATTGTACCAGTCACTTTCCCAGCACTTTTTCATACTTCAGAGGTGTTCACTTTTAAATCTAGTATTCTGCCAGTAAGTTTCACTGTGAAATTTTGGAAGGCGAGAGAATTTCGATCTAAGAGATTAACATTATAACTCTGCAATACAAACAATGATTCAGCATGTGGAAAAGTGAGCAGATATTTTGTTTCCAGGGTTTAATTTCAATCTATACATAGTATAGTTTTTGAACTGAGTTCTCCATTTCCAGCAGTGTACTGTATCATTATAATTGATTGATCACCTGAATCTCTTGAGCGTAGCTGAAATTTTGTCACATTCTGAAATGACTTATTCATGTCAGTTTTCCTGTATTGTTGAAATGAAATGTCTTGTTGAGGTTCTAAAATCAAACCAGATTCACTGATGGATAAAACTTTAGAATAATGCACTTTGTGCCCTGAAAAGAATTACTTTGAGAAGCCCTGACATTCATTCAGTTGTCTTGCTAGATATTTGCTGGGAGTTGTTTTCCTCTGTGATTTGTAGATTAACTTCTTTCATCATTTCCCTAAAGCCCAGATAGTATCATTGGTTCTGACATAGAATGAACAATTGAAAACATTCTTCAGTAGTGAAATATTCCAAACTTCACTTTCACAGTTGAAGGTATGGAAGAAAAAAGATGGTTTTAGGCAGTGAAACGTGAAGGACAAGTGGTAGGCCTGTCACAGATGCTGATAGCTTGGCAATGGTTGTACATCATTTTCCCTTCGTTGGCTCATGGACTCTGTCTCAGCTGAAATGCAAACGTGCAGAATGACACATTTATTTTTCATCTTAAACCTTGATAGTTTCAGGCTTCCTGTGCATCACTGATTTGTTCCATTTCCCTATGCTCACCACAGATGTGCTGCCACCAGTGCCAGGCCAAGGGGATAAAACTGCCACTATGCTTTCTGATGGAGCCATTTACAGCAGCATTGACTTCACCACCAAAACTAGTTACAACAGTTCCAGCCAAATCACACAAGCTACACCATATGCCACCACGCAGATTCTGCATTCCAACAGCATCCATGAGTTGGCAGTCGACTTACCTGATCCTCAGTGGAAAAGCTCAATTCAGCAAAAAACTGACCTCATGGGATTTGGTTACTCTCTGCCAGACCAAAGCAAAGGCAACAATGGTGATTCCTGCTCTTATTTTCCTGAGTCTGTTTATACTGGATCTTCTGTGCATGAATTAGAAAATTGTAGTTTATGATTTATTATTCATATTTACCTTAACTAATAACATGAACCTGGCATGCATACAGTTCTTTACACCATCTCAAAATAAATTCTTCTGTGCTTTAGTCTTCTTTGTCCCAGCATAATCTGCAGCCCATCTGTATTTCCATTAGGACAGGCTAGGAAAAACATTTCCCACAGTCCCACCACATCTGCTTCTGACTTGCTGACTGCATGTTCTGCATGTGCTTGTGCTGTAAACTAATCACATGATGCCACTATGACCTTTGCCCTTTAACCCTTAGCCTTACTTTACATCCCTGACTACCGATTGGCTGAGGGATTGTCTAATAGAATGCCACACAACCAGTCACAGGATTTCAGCACCACCAGCTCTCACAACAGCTCAGAAAGAAGTGGCAGCCTCTCAGGTTGGTTTTGTTACAATGTGCGTAAAGAGAAGTATTTGTGTTTGTAAGCAGCTTGCTCTGTGGTCCTGATTAGAACCACGAAAGAGAGATTACTTCAATCACAATTTACAGTCAAATGTTGTGTCTGTCCATTTAGACTTCACTGAACATGTCATTGTAATGTATAAAAACATGCTTTCACAAAAACCATCGTCTTTTTTGTCCAGGCTACACAAGAAGCTGTTTAGAGATAATAGGAAAATCTTTCTAGACTTTTTATCTTTTACTTTTCAGTGTGATTGGAAATCTTATTTTGTAACATTCTCACCCTTCTAGTACAATGTTGAATTTATTCCCAAATCAATCTTCATTTTACAGTACAGATTACTTCTGTTGAGCCTCATGAGCAGGTTAATATTTTTGTTGACTCATTATTGGATCCCAACTCCTGTGAGCCAGATTATACATTTTATATAAACAAAACCACCAGAAACAGCAAAATTCTGAGGTCCAAACAAATCCTCAAGATGGTTGGTATTTCAAAAATTGCTTCAAGTCTGCTTATAAACATAATGTGAATAGTATGTGTGTGCTGCATGCTGTATTGGAAACATAACACGTTTTCACTGAACAACAATGAATGTTGTTTCTTTATAAATACTCTTCAATTTCAACTTTCTTAAAATAGTATTATTGTAAAATTGTGCCATTTTTAAAGTAAAAACAAAACCAAAAGAACTTTGCACTTAAGGTGAAAGTATGGCATTACATTTAAGCACAATAGAAAAGAGTTCCAGGGCCATCTTTTTTCTGCAACCGTTGAAATTCTGTTATAAATTGAAGCAACCATAACAATATGGATCAGCTTTAGAAATGGTTTCTGGAGGTCAGTTTTAATGATGAGTCAAAGTAAATGTTGAGATCATATAGCTATAACTGTTGGCTTGTAATTTAAGTAGCCAAAAGTATTCTCTCGTTTTACGGGAAACAATAACTGATTCTAGTTAGATGGGAAAATAAGCTTATTGTGTTGGCAAAAAGAGACCGTAAGTTAGCATACTGTGACACTTTACATGTTTGTACTTGCTCTCTAATCTGAGGTGCATTGACATGTATCTTCGAAAATTAGTTCATCTGCATGCATATTTTCAAGTGCAGACATTTCTTTGCCTAGATATGAGTTAGTGTGTACTGGGTATCAGAGGACAAAATCAATCTTTTAAATATGTTGTTTGTACTGCAATCAGTCCAGCCGGCAGATTCTGTTCAAGGGCTGGATTCATTCAAATATTTGATTGTAGAAATTCAAGGTGAAGAGGCCTTTGAATTTCTGGCCTGGCTGACATGAAGAATAAGATTTGTAAGGAACAATATTCCAACATGGACTAGACATTATATTCTAGTTCTCTGTTCCTCTGATCAGTCAGTGGAATACTTTTGCTTATAGAGAGTGAGGAGAGGACAAATCCCTTTCCACAAAGTACTGTGTGGTCCATATCCACAAGGATCACAGTAATACAAATTCCCTCCTGACATTCTCTCTCCTTCTCCCCAAACATTCCCTGCTTTCTCCCTACAAGTCATATTCTCCTTAAGCCTCATATTATTTCTCTCCCTCCCGGACTTTTTCCCACCACCCTTGTATTTCTCTCCTTATTTCCCATTCTGTCCTCCATTCATTCCTTGAAGTTCTCTGTCCCTTCTCAGAATCCTTGAAGTCTTCTCTTCCTACATGTATGCCCCTTTACTTTGCTATAAAGGTCCCCGGCTTTTATCTCACTAATCTCGTTTCTTTTCCCAGATCCCTCTCCCCCAAAGTGCTCTCCTAGACCTTTGTCCCCGTCTTCCCAAATCTCTCCTCTCAAACAGTCCCCCAAGTTTCTGCATCCCTTTCCCAGTATCTTAATGGTCTCCCAGGACTTGTCATTACTCCCCACAGTCCAACTGTTGCAGCATCCAACACTCCCCAGCTCTTCTTGCCTAAGGTCCTCCTCTTGTACTTGTGTCCAAGGTGCCCACTTTTCCGGGATCCCCATCACATTCTGGGATGCAGTCCAGACTGACGAGGGGTTGTGTCCTTACCTGCCATGTCACGCTGAGTGCCTCAAAATGCTCTGCTTCATCCTTGGCCAGAGGCTATTAGGCAGCATGCAATTCTGCACTGGGAGTGCCTGTGTGTTAAGCAGTTCAGACTGAGGGCTTGGTTACACTGGCACTTTATAGCGCTATAAAGCCCCCATGAGCGCTATAACCTCCTCCCCGTCCACACTGGCAAGGCACGTAGAGTGCTATAACTGCTGAGTTATAGCGCTATTGTTAATCCACCTCCGCATGGGAAATAAGGGCTATAGCGCAGCTGCTGTAGCGCTACAGCAAGAATGTGGACACCCACTGCGCTACAAGTAATCTCTGGAGATGCCTAGAGCCATTTAAGGCAATTGACATCTCTTCCCTTTGTTTTGAACTCAGCTGGAGGAATGCGGAAGTACCTCTTTAGAGTTTCTCTCTTAACTCGGCAGATAAGCAATGCAAATGTTTAAGGAGGGAGCCTGTGTGAAAACAAAGCCTTCTGTGAATGGAGGCTCGCTGACAGGCTTTCAGAAGAACGGAAAAATCACTGTCTCTCTCCCTCTACATACACACAACGCGTCCCCCCTCACCCCCCTCGTTTAAAAAGCACGTTGCACCCAGCTGAATGCTGGGATACCTGCCCTAATGCGCTGCTCTTAATGCTGCATTAAGTGCCCCAAATGTGGCCATGCTATACCGCTGGTGCATCTGAGTGTGGACATACAATAGCGCTATACATATTACTGTATAAGGGGACCACTATAACCAATAGCGCTATAATCTTGTAAGTGTAACCATACCCTCAGCAGATCTGATTCCAGGAGCCTGCTTGTTACACCACTTCCACACTCTGTCCTCCTCCAGCCTTGATTACATCTGGCAAGATGACCCCAACCCCTATCCCCAGTCTCAAATTTTCTCAAAGATCTGTGCTCTGCAATGTCCTGCCCCATCTTGCGCCACTCAGAGAGAGATTAAGATTTGTTTTTTCTTTCAATAAAATAAGATATAATTTTTTTTTAAAAAAAAAAACATTCAAGGTAGTTTTCTTACCAGTCTACCTTCCAGCAAGATGGCTAAGCGCCCCCTTGGTCAGGATCTCCCACAAAGTCCAAAGTGCTCAGTTCCTTTGTCATCTTAGGTGAAAGATCCGTTGTAGTTCTTTGCCCCTCTCTTCTATAGTCCAGTGCACCTTTGAAATTGATTCTTCTGAAGGTTACCCCCCAGGGTAAAGTTCATTTAAGGAAACATGGAGTCTGGTGGTGAAAGAAGTTCCGTGCTAGTTTCTTCCCCTGCTAGTGTTTGCTAAAATGCAAATTGATCTGTTTATTGAATCTTCTTCCCCTGCTGTGATACTCAGTAGTGCTCCCCTTGTTGGCTTGATGATCCTGAACACCTTCTATGTAAATTACATTCACATTGTTTCCTATTGTATCTTGAGAGCACCTTCAAAGTGGCAGAACCATATCCCTTTGTCTAGGGTAGAGTAACTTTAGCCCTGCCTGGCAGACACACTTTGATAACACAATCCCCAATATGTTTGTAATTTTGAATTTGTCCTCCGTATAAACACGCTGAAACAATATTAATGATCAGTATGTTATTAGTGTTTTATTGATATCTTACATGACACCTTTTAGACAGAGGTTATGACATTAGCAGATAACAGTGAACCCCTTCCCCTCTTGCATTGGTATGGGATTAGGGTCACACACACCCCATACCTATCCTCAATGTTCAAGGTCTCCCTTGCCTTTCCTTGCCCCAACTTCCTTCCTTGATCTTGTCTCCCACAAGTTCCTTCCTCCCTATTATGCTCTTATATTTGTCTCCCCCAAGCTCTTCCTTTAACCTGTCCCCAGGCCTTCCCAGTCTCCCCCAAGCTCTTCCTTTTAACTGTCCCACCGCCTTCCCAAAGTTTCCCCTTTTGCTGGTTCCCCTTTTCTGTAAGGTGCCTCAGTTGCCACAGTTTATGTCCATCTCCTGTTCTTGTAAGGTCTCATGTCCCTCCAGCCTCATTTCTATCCTCCCCTTTCCAAGGATGCATTTAATTTATTCCTTGGAAGTTCCTTTTTCCCTAGGCTGCTCCATGATGCTGCTACCCCATTTTCCTTCCTGCCCCCCACTAAGGTTCTCCAAAGACTTCCTATCCTACACTTTTCCCGTCCTTTGAAAGTTCCTCCTATCTCTGTCTCCAAAGAGGGGAAGAAAAAAAGAGACTCCTGTGCCAGTCTCATAGTTAGAACACCTTCTAACCAGCTCAGCTCCCTCTCAGCAATACCAGACTCCTGCCTTTTGCCAGCTCTCAGACCCTTCCAGAGAGAAGAGGAGGAACCCTGGCAGAGAAGGCACAGAGCTGAGCTAGCTACAATGGGGAGTCTCAACTGCAGCATCCCTCCAGCTGGAGTGAACTGAATCCCAGTTTGGCAGCCTGTAGGAGAGGGAACGAGGTGACTGAGTACTTCAGTATAAAGCAGCAGCCTGATTGCTGTATCAGGTCTCTACTGCCTCTCTGCTCCTTAGCTAGCCAAAAGGGGCTGTTGTCCCTCACAACCTGGTGGGCCTGAGCTGCGCTCACACCACTTCTATCATTATGCCCCTTGCTGGGTCTCTGCTCATATGGCTTGGATGAGACAAGCCTGGCTTGAGCATGGTTGACACCAGCACCTACAATTCAATCGTGGCTTACAAATCCTGTCTTGCTTGTGGCATTGTGACCTTTTATCCTGTTTTGGCTGGTATTTGCTGAGCTGCATAACACGAGAGTAGGATGAGCAGCCAGGATTAGTCTGTGCTTTCTGAAGCTAATATTTGCTGTAGGAGATGCTTCATCCCAAATATAAGCTCATGTGGGTTGGTCCTCTTAACTTTTTCGTGTAGAATCAAGAAACTAATATAGGAATTATTACTCCCCTGGATTCCTCCACAAGATAATTGACTACTTGAAGAATCCAGTGCTGAAATCATATAGACTTACTGTTCTGGTTAATGCTTCCGTGTTTTGCTCAGGATCTCATGACATCCACGATAGCCACAGGTGTTTGAAGACTAGTTTGCATCTTCTCTTTGAGCTGTGATAGCAGCTCTGAGCTTGCAAGCATCTCACCAAGGGCAAGTCATGCCTGACTAACCTAATTGCCTTCTATGATGAGATAACTGGCTCTGTGGAAGAGGGGAAAGCAGTAGATAAGTTATTCCTTGACTTTAGCAAAGCTTTGGATATGGCGTCTCTCAGTATTCTTGCCAGCAAGTTAAAGAAGTATAGGCTGGATGAATGGACCATAATGTGGATAGAAAGCTGGCTGGATCGTTGGGCTCAACGGGTAGTGATCAATGGCTCCATGTCTGGTTGGCAGCCGGTATCAAGTAGAGTGCCCCACATGTCGGTCCTGGGGCCAGTTTTGTTCAATATCTTTATCAGTGATTTGGAGGATGATGTGGATTGCACCCTCAGCAAGTTTGCAGAAGACACTAAATTGGGAGGAGAGGTAGATACGTTGGAGGGTAGGGATAGGATACAGAGGGACCTAGACAAATTAGACGATTGGGCCAAAAGAAATTTGATGTGGTTCAACAAGGACAAGTGCAGAGTTCTGCACTTAGGCTGGAAGAATCCCATGCACTGCTACAGACTAGGGACCGAATGGCTAGGCAGCAGTTCTGCAGAAAAGAACCTAGGGGTTACAGTGGATGAGAAGCTGGACATGAGTCAAGAGTGTGCCCTCGTTGCCAAGAAGGCTAACAGCATTTTGGGCTGTATAAGTAGGGGCATTGCCAGCAGATTGAGGGACGTGATCATTCCCCTTTATTCGGCATTGGCGAGGCCTCATCTGGAGTACTGTGTCCAGTTTTGGGGCCTGCACTACAAGAAAGATGTGGAAAAATTGGAAAGAGTCCAGAGAAGGGCAACAAAAATGATTAGGAGGCTAGAGCACGTGACTTATGAGGAGAGGCTGAGGTAACTGGGATTGTTTAGTTTACAGAAGAGAAGAATGAGGGGGGATTTGATAGCTGCTTTCAACTACCTGAAAGGGGGTTCCAAAGAGGATGGATCTAGACTGTTCTCAGTGGTACCAGATGACAGAACAAGGAGTAATGGTCTCAAGTTGCAATGGGGAAGGTTTAGGTTGGATATCAGGAAAAACTTTTTCACTAGGAAGGTGGTGAAGCACTGGAATGGGTTACCTAGGGAGGTGGTGGAATCTCCTTCCTTGGAGGTTTTTAAGGTCAGGCTTGACAACGCCCAGGCTGGGATGATTTAGTTGGGGTTCATCCTGCTTTGAGCAGTGGGTTGGAATAGATGACTTTCTGAGGTCCCTTTCAACCCTGATATTCTATGATTCTAAGCATGTCCCTTTAAGATGCAATACTTAAAGGGGTGCCTCCCTTTAAGATGCAATACTGGCACAGTACAATAGTGTATCTGCTAGTTTATTTGTTTGGTTTTGTCTCCACTGCTACCTGATAGCATATTTCCGGTTCCCTGTGGTGTCCGGTTGACTGGTCAGTCCCTAACTCTGGTGTTCGTATCTTTGAGGTTGTACTAAAAAGGGAAGACAAAGGAAGGAAAAAGGGTAGAAAGGAAGGAGGAAGCAAAAAAAAGAGATGTGTGGAAAATGACTGGTTTCCTCTGAACAAGGAGTGATTCAAAAGGAAGTAGCACAAAAAGGTGGAAAAGAGCAAGGAAAGTGTGGATGAAAGAGGGTACAAGGCAAGGAATAAAAGGGGGAAAAGAGGTGGGCAATATTTCTTGCTTTTCCCCCTCATTTCCACCTGCATCGTCCCTGTTTTGAGTTACACATCCAATTGTAGTGCCCATTTGCCATTATGTTCACAAGCTATTTCCATGCTTTCTACAAAAAAGCATACTCTCCTAAAACATTTTGAAAGTCTTATTGATAATTTTTTAATTGAACTTGCTAATACCGTTTCAGCAGAAACCCAATTACTTTTACCTTTACATTTTGACAACCATGCTTGTCATTCTGGCTGAAAGAAATTGACTCTAATGGTAAAGTTTCAGGTTGTGTCCTTAACCTCTCTATTTTCCATAGAAAGAGATTATGCAAAACAGTCTTATAAATACACTGAAATCTGACATTTGAAAGAATATGCTGTGGTCTATTATTTTTTCCAACAATGAGTGCATGAAGGTTGAAAGCAGACATGAATAAATCAATACATATATTTTTGATAAAGAAAACTATGTTTCTACCTTATTCAGTTTATACACCATTGTGATGAGGTTTAAGGAGTTCATATTTTAAAAAGGAGCAATTTTCAGCAATTATATAGACTATTTTTCCATTTCATCCTACTATTATTTAGAACCTTGTAACAACCTTAACATGTTGATGCTGATGTTGTGAAGATATAAATACATCATCTTTTTGGGGGTATGCCATCTGGAATTAGAACTCTTCCAAAGAAATGTACAAAGCCAACATATTTTTCCATTATATTTCTGTAACTTTTGTTGATTTTGCAGGTGGGAAAGGAGGAAAAAAGAAGAAAAACAAAAATACCTCCAAGTCCCAGAAAAATAATGGGTCTAACTGGGCCAATGTTCCTCTACCACCTCCTCCGGTGCAGCCGCTCCCAGGCACAGAGCTGGAGCCCTATGGAGAAGACCAGCAAGAAGCAGGGTGAGGCCTTTTCTTCTGTTGACACATTCAGTAGTTCTTTATCATAGTCAATTTTGTCTAAATGTGAATAAAACATCCTTATGTTAGACTGTCTGCAAGTCATGGCAATGCATTCCCAGTTATTACATTGCTTATTGTTTGGTAGAAAATATACCATCTTTGTGAAATAAGGGCTGTATCCTGCAACTTTTCATCATGTGAATTGTCTTAATGAAGTCCAGGTTGTCTGCTTCCATGAGTAATGGTTGCATTATCTCTTCAAAGTGTCCCAAAAGGCCACTAAGGACAACCTTGCTTCATAATAATTTAGAGCTGATTCTGCTCCCCTTACTGATGCAGAGTAGTACCTTACTCTGCAAGTAGCTCCACTGAAGTCAGCTGGGCTTCTTGAAGAGGAAGTGCTTCTCAGAGTGAGAAAAGGTAGCAGAATCTGGCTCTTAGACTTTTCTAAAGTCTAGTAGATCAGTAACTGAAGCAGATCAGTCACCAAAGAGACACCAAAATGGAATAATTTTAGAAGACCTGTCAGTTGATGATACTCATTTTGCAGAATTGAAAAAGGAGCTAAAGTTCTAGACACTGTATATGTGCAGATTTCCAAAGTTTCAAAATGTATCGACCCGTTAAGCCTCTTTGGATTGCTAACATTCATTCCTAGGGACAGAAAAGCATGCAAACATTTTAAAATGGGAGTGAACATTTTATGTAAAGAGAAACAGCACTGTAATTTGTTTTCTTAATTATATGTTTAACATTTTTCAGGAGAACCGTCAGAACATAACAAAAAATAAAGTATAACAAATGTAGGAAAACAAATGGAAATGGTCAAATTCATCTCTGGTGGAGCCTGTGGAAGTTAATGGAGCGCCATCAGGGAAAACTTTGGCCCATCCATCTGTATTGATAACCCAATATTTTCAGATCATGAGAAATAATTTTTAAAATAATCATAGTATCCTATATCTTCCTTTTTTAAGTTAGAAGCTAATCCTCTTGTTCCCCTTGTCCTAGAAAAAGGTCATGAAATATTTAATGAATCATCCCCCAAAGTTACAGGTGATTTCATTTATCTTAGTACATTTCAATGGGCAAACCATATATTGTTTGTGTATTTGCCAGTGTTGTCATACCTACCAGAATACATACCTAGATACCAGAATACATACCTAAACTTTTTAAAGCTCACTCTTCCCCCTTCCTACTGTGGTATCCTTCAATCTATCCTCCTTTTCCCCCATCCTGCCACATTACCTTCTTAACAGGCCCACATTTCCCATCCTCTCTGAAGTCTTCCATAAACGTTTTTCTCCATTAACACGTTACCTCCAGCTTCCCCTGTTCTCCTAGTCACCAGCCATAGCAACTGGTTTCTTCTTCTTTTCCTGCAGTTCCTCAATAGGTCTCAGCTGCTTCGCTCTCATCCCTATGATCTTGCTAGCTGAAGTTAATTATCCATTCCCTCGGTTCATATTTTTCTTTCTCACCTCACAGTTTTTCTTGTTCCGGACTCTCCAATACATTTCCTTATTTTTTCTTTATACCAGTTCCCGTTTTTCCCCCCACACACGCTAATCTCTAGCATCAACATCTTTAGTCAACACTTATTAATGATACAACCTCTTATTGTGTGACAAAACTGTTCTGGTCACTTCTCTCTCAGAGTAAGATTCCATTCATCTTGAATAAGCATGTCAGAATCAGTAATACTCTTTACTATTTCTAGAGCTATTCAAATATATTTCCCAGCCAAAAAAATTTGGTCAATTCAACAGAAATTTCAGTCAACCCAAAAATGCACTTTTCAGGGGAAATAAAGTTTTCTACCCCAAATTTTATCAAGCTGTATTTCATATATATATATATATATATATATATATATATATATATATATATATATATAGGACTTCAAAGTACTCTCTATATGTAAGGACTTTTTTCCAATAATGCAATCTACTTAAAAAATTTAAGATTTGATAAATAATAATAATTCTCTAGATCGGCTTTTTTTTAAAGTTATTTTTTTAAGTCAATGTGTTTTAATATTTAACTAAAATAATTCTGCAAAAATAGGCAAACCACTTCCATCTTCTTTAAAGATTACAGTCCTCGCTCTGGATGCGGGGCCGCACGACTTGCCACGCTCAGCCTGGCACCCCGGGCTAGGAGGGCGGGGTCACTGTCCCCGCCCCCTGGGCCAAGTTCACAGGACGGATAAAAATGGCATGTGGGCCACGTGTGGTCCGTGGACCATAGTTTGCCCACCCCTGATCTACTCAGTACATTTTTGGCCTTTTGCCTTTTTTTTCTTTCAACTTCTAAAGTTAAATGAAAGTGCAAAATCAAGATTATATTTCCTATGTCAGCTTTAATACTGAAATATTGGAAAAAAGTTGCTTAGATTTTCCCTTTTATAATATTTTAATCTAAATTAGTTTGATTTCTAACATAAATACCCACTATAATATTACATTTTAACTTTTAAATCACGTATTATGAAATATGAACTGAATACATTCAGACGTGTGCTGGAGAATGATCAACTTCCAAACCTCTCCTGTCCCTAATCCCTGAGTTCCCATTTATGGACTCTTACCATGAGCATCCTAACTAAACTCAACTACAAAGGATTTTTAAACATCAAAGTTAACACATTAAATTGCATCTGGAGACCTATAGGTAGGGAGCAGCCTTTGAAGCACATGTACATTATAATCTACATTAGTCTCATCATTAAATTAGCAGGTAGCAACCTTGTGCACTAGATTAATTTTCCAGATTGTTTTCAAAGGTAGCATCAGATGAAGTGCATTACAGTAATACAGTCCAGAACTAACAGTTGTGATGTCTGCAACCAAGAACAATGGTCATAGGCACCTAGCCAAACTCTGGTCATGGTCACCTAGCCAAACTCTTAGCTCTTTACTGCTCTCCAGATGTGTACAAGGGTCTAAAATCAGTCCCATGCTCCCCCAAATCCTTGTAACAATCCTTGGGCCAAATTCTCTAGTTCATTAAAGCCATTTTGTGCCACTAAGGCACTTTCCACAAATGGCCTTAAAATGGCCAAAGATAGCCAATGGAGAATTCCCCTTGTATAGGGGAATTCCGTGCTCATAAAGATGATTGCCACCTACTGTGCCAGGCACCTGCAATACAAATGGATGGAGGAGGAGTGCTCCAGGAGTGGGATGAGGAACAAGTGTGGCATAGTAGAGCTCCACAATGCCATATTCCCCACTGACTTAACTTAGTGCTGCTCCTGTGAGGCTCCAACTTGCATTGAAGTTGAGTGTCTGAGGATTATAAAATAGCTTCAACTAACAACCTGTGGCTGCCCCCAGCCTTTCCTTTTTCCTGGATGAGATAAAGAATCTGCCCTACTCTCTCAACTGAATCATCTCTGAATCAAATCAGATTTTTGTATGGCATGGGCTATTGGGCAAGATGTTCACAAAGTCAGTGTGTGTAGATATTTCCATCTCTCTTTCCTGATCTTCCACGAACACCGTCTCCATTCCCTTTTGTCTTCCCTAACTTTTCATATTTCCCCCATATGCCCTTTGTACTTTCTCACCTTTCCCTGAGCTATTGTCAGCCAAGCACACTCCCAGTTCCTCTTCTCCAGAAACTGTTTTTTTTTTCTCCTTCTTTTAGTTAATAATTTGGACAGTGGCTGTATTGAGCATTGATCATTTAACTATTATTGCCATTTATTTTTAGTATTTTTATGTTCGTTTTTAATTTTATCACTAATAATATACATCAGTCCATATATATCACAATAATACACATCCCAATTATGAAACCCTTCATACAGACTGCTAGTTATAAGACAGGTTTAATTATTGCTATTAACTATGCTGAGCTAGAAATACAAAGGAAATATGAATTCGTTGTGATATTAATTTAATTGTTATTCATATTGCTTCTTGAGGAAAAAGTAATGAGGATAATAATAGGATACTCTTTTAGTTTGAATACATTCTTTTTGCCAACACCTTCCTTGTTTGAAAGATTGTGTACTATAACAAATCTGCAATGTAAAAACCAATGTATCACATTGTTTATCTTATCTAATTCATATTGTAAAAAGAATGCAACATATCAATGGAATATATATTGGTTTGTTAACAAGCAAATATAAATAGGTTAAAAAAAACCCCATAAGACTATAAAGTGGCAACAGTAATGGGAACATACGGATTTTGGGTTTTCCAGGACAATTTTTAGACATAGACTTTAAGTGAATTACTGTGGAATCATTGCCAGAAATCCCTGGTGACATTAAGCACTCATATTATATAGATAGCTACTATGAAAGTGTAAACTGCATTTTACTCAGAAAACGTGGATGTTAACAATATTTACTGTGATACAGTTTCATCAGTGCCAAAAACTAAGCAAGGTATATCAGATGAAATGAGTTAGCTGTGAAGGTCATCACAGATAAGTGCCAGCAATACCTTGATACTATATCACATCATCAGATATTGTGTACCTGTAATATTACATAAAAATGTTAAAAGAACGTTAAGGTTTCAAAAGCAATCATTCAAAAGCTAGGAAATACCCAAATTAAGTTTGCCTGTGCATATGCATTATGATATTGTCTTTAATTACATGACAATACTTTCCACCAAACGTCTATCTGTGAAGTCAAGCTCTTTTAACAATTATGTATCTAAACTGTACAGACTTCTACATAGGGAGAGGAAAATTGTACTTTCATACATTTTAGAAGTCTTTAAATATTGTGTAAAATAGTTGTTCTGTCCATAATGCAACTTTATTGTTCTCTGTCTCATGATATATCAGGACTAGAAACAATAACTTTATTGGAATGGAAGATACAACTTCAGTTTCTAGACTTGACGAGTCACAATATATTAGAGCCTAAACTTTTCTTTGCACTCAGACTAATGTAATTCTAGCTGAGAATTCCTTAAATGAGAAGAATGAAAAGGAAATATTTCTTGGCTTTTTTAAAAAAAAATTGTGGCAACTGTGTTGAAGATGTTTAGAAATTTAGAATGTCATCTAAGCAGTCCCACTAGAGATTAATTAGTAAGTGAGGTGTTGGCAGAAAGGTCCAGGTGCATGATAAATGCAATTAATCCAATGGCTCTGTAATTTATCATGTGCATATAACTTCCCCTTGTGCTTGGGATGAATTAGGTGTGTTGCTCTTGTATGCATTTAATACTTTTTCTAGGTTGCATAAAAACCTTTTTCTAGGTTGCATAAAATACACAAAAGCAATCTACACAGTTAATAACCTTTGTGGAAAGATTATGTGCCAGCAATGTCCCTCTGCTATGTACATCGGTCAAACTGGACAGTCCCTACGAAAAAGGATAAATGGACACAAAACAGATATCAGGAATGGCAATATACAAAAACCTGTAGGAGAACACTTCAATCTCCCTGCACACACAATTACAGATTTAAAAGTCACTATGTTGCAGCAAAAAAACTTTTAAGACCAGACTGCAAAGAGAAACTGCAGAGCTGCCATTCATTTGCAAATCTGAGACAATCAGCTCAGGACTGAATAGGGATTATGAATGGCTAGCTAACTACAAGAGCAGTTTCTCTTCTCTCGCTGTTCACACCTCCAGTTCAGCTGCTAGAGGAATACCTCACCCTTCCTGATTAGAGATAACAAGCTGGTTCAGCCTCATTGAACTAACCCTGTTATTTCTAACCTGGTTCTTGTCTACCTATTTATACCTGCCCCTGGATACGTCCACTTCATGCATCCGATGAAGTGGGTATTAGCCCACGAAAGCTTATGTTCTAATACTTTAGTTAGTCTTTAAGGTGCCACAGGACTCTTTGTCACTTCTGCAATTCCAGACTAACACGGCTACCCCTCTGATTCTTGATTTGTGGAAACCATAGCTTCTGAATTCACTACATACAAAGTCAAAGATGTAATATTGTATTAACAAACATCAGTATTTTACATTTAGAGTCATATTCCCTTTCCTGTTTCTGACTCTTTTGTAATGAGCATACATCAAAATGGAATGTGGACCGAAGGGCAAAATTTTAAAAAAGTATTTAGGTGCCTAAAGATGAAGCTAGGCACCTAGTGGAATTTTCGGAAGCATCTAGGCACTATTGAAAACCCCGCTGCATGCCTAAATACTCTTTTAAAAGTATGGCTCTCAAGATGTGTCCACACTGCACTCTAAATCCCATAGCAACCCCAGCGTGAGCCAGGGCTGGCCTTACCAAGAGGCAAACTGAGGCGACCACCTCAGGTGCCAGACTGGTGGGGGGCACCAGTAGGGCCCGTTGTGTAGAAAATTGTGTCTGCTTTTGGTGCATATGTATTCTCTCTGCTTTAAATGCACAGAGATGGTGGAGTGCTGTGCTCGAGGAAGGAAGGAACAAGAGACAACAGGCAGGCAAGAGAAAAGGTGAGAGGGAATAACAGAGCAGGAGCTGCAGGGAGAGAGAGGAGCAGGAGGAGCCTCTTATGTACCTCTCTAGCACCTGGACTGATTAACATCTGCTTTTCAGGAAGCTTCCTGTTTCCTTCGGCTTCCCTGAACCCACCTGAGGAGAACAGGCCATCAACTGAAGTAGTTGGAACCAGTTATGCCCTTAAGATGCTGATATTGTCCCTTACTCAGGCGATGCTACCAGCCTACTTATTTTTCCCCTTCAACTGAGTGTTGAGAGCCACTATAGCTGGCACAGAGAGCAGTCATAAGTGAAAGAAGAAAGTGCCCCTCTGAGGCAGCATTCAGAAGAAGAAGGAAAGCAAAGGAAGCTTTTCTATCTAAGTAGGAAGGAGTTCTCCTGAGAGACATAGACACAAATGTTCACGGTGAACCTTCCGGCCCCAGTGAGGACGTGAGAGGTGAGGAGATACCTTATCTTCCAGTTAATCAGAGGTCAGGTGACCTGGCAGCTACTACAGCATCCATATCGCCATCTCAAGTGGATGTAACCATGCACATTCCTGAGGAAAAGTGTAGATCAGAGAAGAGTGTGGTGGAGGCACAAGAAACAGCTGCTGCTGAGTTTAGTTCCTTAAGTCTAGATGACCCAGGACTGTGCACCCACTTGAGCAATAGCCTGAGGGACTTCCTTGTACTGCATGTGCCACAGCAAGTGAAAAAGTTCATGTTCCCCAAAGACAATGAAAATAGAAGTTTCCATCAACACATTATTGGCATGAAATCCCCAATGGTGACAAAGAGGAGAAGCCATGACTTTTGTACTCAAAAACCTAGAATGCTGCATACTGTTTTTGTTGCAAACTCTTTCGGTCTAATGTTCCAGCCACATTGGGACAAAGGACTGGAAAAATCTGGCTAGAAATCTGGCATGCCATGATAAGGCAGCAAATCACCAGAGACCATGAGATGAGATGAAACTAAGGTTAAAGGCCACCATACATGATCAGCATCAAGAAAAGATTGCGTCAGAGTCTCTTTACTGGCAAAATGTTCTGAAAAGGCTCATTGCCATTGTGAGAATACTTGCTACCCCAAACCTAGCACAGTATGACATTTTAGATCAGTATTGTATGTGACAAACAATGGAAACTTCCTTAAAATTGTAGAGCTGATGGCTGAGTTTGATGCTATACTCCAGAAGCATCTAAGAAGACACACCACCGAAGAAATGTACATGTACCACGACCTTAGAAAAACAATTCAAAATGAGATTATACAGTTACTAGCAACAAAAGTAAAACAGAAGATTGCAGCAGATCTGAAGTCAGCAAGATATTACTCTGTTATTCTGGACTGCACATCTGACATCAGCCATATGGAACAAATGACTTTAACGGCACATTTTGTAACAACAACAGAACCTAGTTCTGAAAGAACTCAAATGTGAAATTGCGGAACTATTAACTAGGGTTTATAACTTATCCTTTAAATCGGCTTCTGTACCCTATGACTGGAAGATAGCTAACATAATGCCAATATTTAAAAAGGGATCTAGAGGTGACCCCGGCAATTACAGACCAGTAAGTCTAACATCCGTACTGGGCAAATTAGATGAAACAATAGTAAAGAATAAAATTATTGGGCACATGGAAGAACATAAATTGTTGGGCAAAAGTCAACATGGTTTCTGTAAAGGGAAATCTTGTCTTACTTATCTATTAGAGTTCTTTGAAGAGGTCAACAAACATGTGGACATGGGGGATCCAGTGGACATAGTGTACTTAGATTTCCAGAAAGCCTTTGACAAGGTCCCTCACCAAAGGCTCTTACGTAAATTAAGTTGCCATGGGATAAGAGGGAAGATTCTTTCATGGGCTGAGAACTGGTTAAAAGACAGGGAACAAAGTGTAGGAATAAATGGTAAATTTTCTGAATGAAGAGGGATAACTAGTGGTGTTCCCCAAGGGTCAGTCCTAGGACCAATCCTATTCAACTTATTCATCAATGATTTGGAGGAAGGGGTAAACAGTGAGGTGGCAAAGTTTGCAGATGATACTAAACTGCAAAAAATAGTTAAGACCCAAGCAGACTGTGAAGAACTTCAAAAAGATCTCATGAAACTAAATGATTGGGCAACAAAATGGCAAATGAAATTTAATGTGGATAAATGTAAAGTAATACACTTTGGAAAAAATAACCCCAACTATACGTACAATATGATGGGGGCTAATTTAGCTACAACTATTCAGAAAAAAGATCTTGGAGTCATCGTGGATAGTTCTCTAAAGATGTCCATGCAGTGTGCAGCGGCAGTCAAAAAAGCAAACAGGATGTTAGGAATCATTAACAAAGGGATAGAAAATAAGACGGAGAACATCTTATTGCCCCTATACAAATCCATGATGCACCCACATCTTGAACACTGTGTACAAATGTGGTCTCCTCATCTCAAAAAGGATATAATGGCATTAGAAAAGGTTCAGAGAAGGGCAACTAAAATGATTAGGGGTTTGGAACAGGTTCCATATGAGGAGAGATTAAAGATGCTAGGACTTTTTAGCTTGGAAAAGAGGAGACTAAAGGGGGATATGATAGAGTTATATAAAATTATGACTGATGTGGAGGAAGTGAATAAGGAAATGTTATTTACTTGTTCCCATAATAGAAGAACTAGGGATCACCCAATGAAATTAGTGGGCAGCAGGTTTAAAACAAATAAAAGGAAGTTCTTCTTTACACAGCGCACAGTCAACCTGTGGAACTCCTTACCTGAGGAGGCTGTGAAGGCTAGGACTATAACAGGGTTTAAAAGAGAACTGGATAAATTCATGGAGGCTAAGTCCATTAATGGCTATTAGCCAGGATAGGTAAGGAATGGTGTCCCTAGCCTCTGTTTGTCAGAGGGGGGTGATGGACGGCAGAAGAGAGATCACTTGATCATTACCTGTTAGGTTCACTCACTCTGGGGCACCTGGCATTGGCCACTGTCAGTAGACAGGATACTGGGCTAGATGGATCTTTGGTCTGACCCAGTATGGTCATCCTTATGTTCTTATGTTTTTAGTGAAAATGTACCTCCAATGGTGACTGTCAGAGAGCATTTTCTAGAATTTATTGACATTGATGATACAACGAGAGCTGGTATGAAAAATGTGTTTCTTAAAAAACTGGAAGATACATGAATTGCAATAGCTGACATGAGATGTCAGGGTTACAATAATGGTGCCAACATGAAAAGAAAGAACAGAGGGGTGCAGACACGTATCCGAGAGTTAAATCCTCAAGCTTTTTTTGTCCCTGTAGTTCTCATTCATTGAACTTGGTGGTCAGTGATGCAATATCAGCTTCTAGTAAGGATGCTGAATTTTTAATGGAATTCAAAACATCTATGTATTTTTCTCTGCATAAAACTCATCAATGGCAAATTTTAAACCAACATCTGGGAATATCCTCTCTGATGCTGAAACTACTGAGTGCCACACAATGGGCAAGTCGAGTGCAAGCAATAAAGTCTATCAAACACCAAACTGGGAAAATAGATGATACCATTGTTGCCATTAAGGAGGATAATGCTAGGACAGGAACTGTTTGTTGGAGAACAGTGGCAGAGGGAAATTGAATCACCAGAAACATTCATAACTTAAAATTTCTGTGTGGCTTAGTGTTGTGGCATGATATACTGTTTGAAATGAATGTTGCAAGCAAGACACTCCAAGATGTTGATCTTGATGTATCTGGAGCAATGGAACAACTGGACAAAGCGAAGTCATACCTAGAGTCTTACCGGTCAGATGGGGGATTTCAGAACGTTCTGAAGAGTGTACAGAAGTTGGCAGAGGAACTTCACACTGAAGGTATTTTCCCACCCATTCAAAAATACAATAGTCACCAAAGAAGACATTTTGATTCTGAGGCACAGGATAATCCCATAAGAGACCCAAACAATAATTCAAAGTTGAATTCTTTAACCAGGTGCTCGATTATTCAATACAGTCAGCTGAAGAACATTTCATGCAGCTCAAGGAACACTGCTGTAGATTTGGGATGTTGTATGATATTCTAAAACTCTTCACTGTACCTGAAGAAGACATACACCAGCAATGCAGGGCATTAGAGACAGTTTTGACACATGATGACATGTGTGATATTGATGCGAGTGATTTAGGTGATGAGCTGAAAGCCCTTTCAAGATATATTTCAGCAGGATCAGCTCCAAAGGCTGTTCTGGAATTTATGTGCACAAATAAGATGATCACCCTGTTTCCAAATGCTTTTGTTGCTCTGCGCATACTTCTAACACTTCCTCTAATAGTTGTCACTGGAGAACGCAGCTTCTCCAAGTTGAAGTTAATAAAAACACATCTACATTCCAGAATGACACAGAAGAGGCTGGTCGGCCTTGCAACCATCTCAATAGATCATGAGCTGGCCCATATTGTGGACCTTCAGGAAGCAGTTCAAATCTTTGCAACCAAGAAGGCATGGAAAGCACCACTTTGATTATTCAAACAGATAAAAATGCCAGTGTTTACTATGCAAACAATAAAAGTTACATTTGCCGTTCAGGCATTTGGAAGTTAAGTGTTGCTTAACATTTTTGAACAAGGCTTTTTAAGTTGTTAGTTCTCCTTTATTGAGGGAAATAGACAAGCATTACTCTGAGAGGAGTAGAACAGGAAGAAAGCAGAATTGAGACCTTTCAAAATTTTGGCCCAAGCGAGGGGGCAAGGTGGTGTCATTTGAGCTCCGCGCCTGTGGTGCCAAAATATTGTAGGTAGGCCCTGGCCTGAACTCTATGCTGTTGTTTTTAATGCTGTATCATGAGCCTGAGTTTGTATACTCAGGCACTGAGTCTTGCTGCCATGCATTTTAAAATCCAACGTAGACATACCCCAAATGTCCAGATGAGAATTTCCTCAAAGTAGAGATCTTTGTTTACATCACACCAGAATGGACATCTCCTGTGCCAACCACCCTCCCTCTCCCTTATATCTGGCCTATATTAGGGTAATATGGAGTGGAGCAGGCTACAGAACAGCATGTAAAAAGGCGGCTTGCCTTTCCATTTACGATTAATTTACCACTTGTGTAGGAGTAATGACTAGGTTATGTGTGGAATAATGATAGCAACAAATCTTCCAAACCTCATTTGGCATTGTTATTGCTTTGGGGATGCAAGAAGAGATCTAACATATGCTTCTTAGAAGGAAGGTTGGAGTAAGGAAATGCTATGCCTAAATATTTGAGTTCATTCACTATCTTTTAATCAGTAGCCTGGGTTTTCATGTCTAGATGCAGGTAAATCTTTAATGCATTCTCTTAGCTTAATAGTCCAGAAGGTGAGTTCGTTCATTTCCTTTGGTAATTGTGAGGTAACGTTATCTAATTAATATTAAAAAAAACATGATAATTGACATATGGTTTGTTGTAGCAAATTTTGTTCAAATTGCTTAGCTATTATGAGCCAATTAAACAAAGAAACAAAACCAATATGACAAATTTCAGCAATTATTGCCTTACTTATATTTAAAATAATAATTAAGACTCAAACTACATGTCAGGGTGGACATGTCCCATAAAGATCTACACAGTGACCTCATTATCCACCTTCAAATCCCTCCTCAAAGCTTGCCTTTCCTGAGTTTGTACAGCACCTAGCACAATGAGGTCTAGCTTATAACCAGGGCTCTATGGTAATGTGAATAATAAAGTGTGACAGGGTCAGGCCAGATGACTACAAGAGAGTGATAAAAGGTAGATATATTAGCCCCAGATTAAGCAGGTCAGTGAGTAAGATAATAGGATGTGCTAATTATGAGCCAATTAAGAAGCTACAAGAATCAATTAGTACAGGCAGGCTACTCAGGGCACCTGGTTTTAAAAAGGACCTCACTTCAGTTAGGGAGGTGTGTGTGAGGAGCATGAGGCATGCAAGAAACTGAGAGTGAGTAGGCATACTGCTGGAGGCCTGAGAAGTGCAAGTGTTATCAGACATCAGGAGGAAGATCCTGTGGTAAGGACAAAGAAGGTGTTGGAAGAAGGCCATGGGGAAGTAGCCCAGGAAGGTGTAGCTGTCACGCAGCTGTTACAGGAGACACTCTAGACAACTGCTATCCACAGGACCCTGGGCTGGAACCTGGAGTCAACATAAGAACATAAGAAGGTCCGTACTGGGTCAGACCAAAGGTCCATCTAGCCCAGAATCCTGTCTACCGACAGTGGCCAATGCCAGGTGCCCCGGAGTGAGTGAACCTAATAGGTAAAGATCAAGTGATCTCTCTCCTGCCATCCATCACCCCCCTCTGACAAACAGAGGCTAGGGACACCATTCCTTACCCAGCCTGGATAATAGCCATTAATGGACTTAGCCTCCATGAATTTATCCAGTTCTCTTTTAAACCCTGTTATAGTCCTAGCCTTCACAGCCTCCTCAGACAAGGAGTTCCACAGGTTGACTGTGCGCTGTGTAAAGAAGAACTTCCTTTTATTTGTTTTAAACCTGCTGCCCACTAATTTCAATGGGTGGCCCCTAGTTCTTCTATTATGGGAACAAGCAAATAGCTTTTCCTTATTCACTTTCTCCATGCCACTCATAATTTTATATACCTCTATCATATCCCCCTTTAGTCTCCTCTTTTCCAAGCTAAAAAGTCCTAGCATCTTTAATCTCTCCTCATATGGGACCCATTCCAATCCCCTAATCATTTTAGTTGCCCTTCTCTGAACCTTTTCTAATGCCATTATATCCTTTTTGAGATGAGGAGACCACATTTGTACACAGTATTCAAGATGTGGGTGCATCATGGATTTGTATAAGGGCAATAAGATGTTCTCCATCTTATTTTCTATCCCTTTGTTAATGATTCCTAACATCCTGTTTGCTTTTTTGACTGCCGCTGCACACTGCATGGACATCTTTAGAGAACTATCCACGATGACTCCAAGACCTTTTTTCTGTATAGTTGTAGCTAAATTAGCCCCCATCATATTGCACGTATAGTTGGGGTTATTTTTTCCAAAGTGCATTACTTTACATTTATCCACATTAAATTTCATTTGCCATTTTGTTGCCCAATCACTTAGTTTTGTGAGATCTTTTTGAAGTTCTTCACAGTCTGCTTGGGTCTTAACTATTTTTTGCAGTTTAGTATCATCTGCAAACTTTGCAAACAGCGAGCCCAGTTTCCCACCCATCCCCCCAACTCGCCATTAGATATGAGAGTTGACCTTGATTGTGGTCTCTGACCTGTCCCTTGACCCATAAGGTGGGCCAGCAGAGACTGTGGTGATTGTTCTTCTTTTCCCCATGCTGGCCAATGATGAGGTTAGCTGAGTGAATGGCAGGATTGCGCCACTAACAAAAGGAGTCAAATTGAGGACTGCCATGAACCTCTGAGGTGAGCAAATCCGCCAGAAAGCATAGAACCCAACAAGGCAGAGGAAGAACTTTGTCACAATAGTAATAATAAAGATGGCTGTCTTTCCTCTAGTTTTGGTTGATACTAAATTTACACGATCTTGATTTCAGGTATGACAGTGATGGATGGTGTCCTCCTTTACCGGTTCAGACGTACTTACATCAAGGACTGGAGGATGAGCTTGAAGAAGATGATGACAGAGTGCCTACACCACCTGTGCGAGGGGTGGCCTCCTCACCAGCAATCTCCTTTGGGCAACAGTCCACTGCAACTCTCACACCTTCTCCACGAGAGGAAATGCAGCCAATGCTTCAAGCCCATCTTGATGAATTAACCAGGGCCTACCAGTTTGACATAGCAAAGCAAACATGGTAAATGTTCAAGCTAGAACCACGTAATTTTAGAAAATGATACTGTAATAATACAGTATCCAGTGCCAAAATCCTTAACACTACACAACTGAAACTGTTAATTGAAAAAATATATTAAAGAGTATCTCTATTGACTGAAAATGGAGCCTAAAAATAAATAGTTTATTACATTTATGTTAAAAATACATCTAAAGATGATATTCATCTGGAATGCTGGTGTATGCCAATTAATTAACAGGTAACTTTTATCCTTTTCAGGATAGCAAATAAATTGAATTTGTCAGGTCTTTGGAAATAACTAGACACTAAATCAGTGTTCAGACATCGGGTCAATCACCTCCAGTATCTATAGAACCATTATTTTTCTGGAGAATTAGCTTCATTCACGTGTAGCCACATGGCTAAGAGTTTTGTTAGTATGTTGAAATGTCACCTCTAAGTTTAATAAGGTAATAGAAACAACAGGAAGAAAGTTGTTAAATTACAGAGAATGGATCGAGTCTGTTAGACTGTTTTTGCTTATTCAAAGGAAGAACAAGCAAATATTACTGCAACATTTTCCCTATGAAACAAACATTAGAAGCAATCTCTTCAGGGACTAAAAAAAAGAACTTTTCAGCTGCATAGGACAAGAACTGAAGGCCAGTTGTTTTCTGGATGTCCCCTAAGTAGTAGTTGTGCTTTTAAAACTTTTCCATCTAGAGAAAATTTAAAAAAGAGCCAGAGAATCTCAGAAGATTAAGTACAACTAGTTGCTGAATGTCACTCCACCAGTGAAGAAGCAGACATGTTTCATTGGCAAACAAAGGTGACAACTATATTCAACATTTGCCATCATAAATAGAACAGACAGGTAGACAATCCTTGCAAATCAAAGCCAGCTGTTTTCTCTTGGAAGCCTTTAGGCTCATTTGCAAACTGCATTCAATCCACAGGGTAATTAGGCCCCACTCCTGCGCCACATTGCCTAGTATAGACCCTCTCCTGCCCAGGAAACTGGCCTAAATCCGAGGCAGCAACTAGTCCTGGCCCATTCCAGTATCTGACTTGAGCCAGCATACAAATGTCTGCCCTGCCTGTGGAGGCTATAATTTGCAGGTGTTATACTTCCAATGTCCTGCAAACTGCAGGTGCTATTTTGGTGTCAGATGACACTGTGAATCTCATTATGACATCTATGCTTTTTTTTGGAAGGGCTATCCACCTGATTTTGGCTTATAAAAATACATCTGTATAAATATACATAATACCCATAATTCATATACACTAACCAAAAGTTAATTCTCTCCTGCCACCTAAAGCCCTTTTATACCAGCAGGCAGGCAAAATTGCTCACTGTAGCAGTGAGGCTGAAATCTCCCTTCCTGCTCAGTAATTGCTCTTCACAACTTCCAAATAATGGGTTGGGAGGCTATTTTGGAATGTTGCTACCCGGTGACCACACCTCCTTTACATAGCCTGTTCAACTGCAGTCAGATGACCCAATATGGCCTACTGCTTGTGCAAGTAAAAGGTTCCAAGTCCTAGCCTCCCTAACCAGTTCACTGTGGGATCTATTTCTTTGTCAACAAGGATGCCAATTCTGGGCTTTCTACCATGCTGACCAGTCATGAATCAGGATCCACTTTACAGACTGCAAATAGTTAAGCAAAGTCGTAACTGGCTTCTGAGAACCCCCTAATGGCCTGTCACAGCGCACTCTCAAACAGATTGCTCAAGAAAGCAGCTAAGAGCCGGGGTCCTGCTAACCTTATTAGAATTGCTGCAGAGATAGCATTGTTAGGATCCACAGATTTCAAAATCAGTGTTGTGAAGGGCCATACTAATGACCTCATTGTGCTCTAGTTAAATTAGTTCTAGTTGGGTACATGCTTGCTGAAGATGAGCTACAATCCATGTTACTTGAAAACTCTTCTCCTGGAGAACACTGCCTGCTCCTCGGGCCGAATTCCATTTAGTAACATCTAGTTTGGGTGGGGAAAATGTTCTCTTCCTGCAGTACAAGTTGAATTTAAAAGCTTTTGGCTTATATTTAGAGGAAGGATGTTCCAGCAGTTTGGGCACTAGCTTGGATCCCAGGAGACCATAGATGTCCTATGTGACTTTGGGCAACTGACTAAGTCTCTCTGTGCCTCAGTTTCCCAATGTAATGTGGGAGTAATAGCAATTCCCCATATCACTGAGCTTGTAGTAAGGAGAAATACATTAAAAGGTAGCGCTCAGATACTATGGTAATAGGTATCATTATACGTACTTGAGATATATATCTGAGTCAGCTCTTCTGGAGTAAATAACTTACAAACAACTTTGTAAATACATTCAGGGTAGACTGGAAGATTTGTCTTTTTTTCTCATTGGCCCAGCAAGCCAAGGTCATCCACTCAGTCCAACTGCATTTCTGTTTGTCTGTTTGTATAGGCACATCCAAAGCAATACTCAACCTCCTCTGGCCCCAGTTCTACCACTTGGATATGTAGCTGGAACCCTTATTTCAGATTTGGAAACAGACATTCCAGATGATGATGAGGATGATATTGAAGAGGAAGCTATAGAAATCACTAGGCCACTAAGAGGTCTAGAGCATACTCCAGGATCCAGTATGGACAATCTAGACAGCTCTGTGACAGGTAACCAAACACATTTAACAGTGAAACCAATCTGTTTGTAGTATTAGAATACATCACAAATCAACTACCTTTTAAGCAAAAATGTATTCCATTCTATTTCAGTGACATTTAAAATATGTTACTATTAACCACCAAAGTTAAAGAAGGATTTGAAAATAATTTTGCTTTGCTGCAAAATGATAAGAAAATTCATGAATTTTAAAAAGCTTTAAAGCAGGAAAGAAAAACTCAATTATATCCTGTCTTTCATGAAAAGTTCAGTCTATTGGGGAAGCAAGTCGATTCCATAAAAAGCGGGGGGGAGCTCTTACTTTTGAAACGATATACTGTATTTTGTATATTGGGAGCAACTTAAAAAGTAAATGTTATCTTAAAATGTTTCTAGATATTTGGCTATGTAAAAGCATATACTGATGAACACAGGGAGGTTAAAAGACTTTTCAGAATAAGTTAGGCTAGATCAGCACAACATTTATTTATAGACTGAAGAAAGTGTATATGTAAGTGAAATGTATATTTTATACCCACTTCATATTGCTCTGTTTAATAATTGTTCCCTTTCAGTGAAGATATTTAATTATTCGTCACCTTTTCCTTCACTGTTTCTTATTCCTTGGATGTCTAGAAAAGTTACAACTGGGATCAACAAAGCAGGGCCTGAAAATGCATGCTAACCTATTCCACCAAATCTGAATTAGTAACATTGCTGTCAAAGAAAGGCAGTTTTCTGAGAGAAAGCTGTTTTTACATGAACATTATGAACGCTTTCTGAGGTAACAGTAAACTCTCCTTTAAACCAAAGATGGACCTGTACGTAACATACTGCATCCATGATGATTTTGCTCTATTGATAACTCAAATATGCATGGTGTTATATAGCTCATTACAAATACTGTTTGTCTCTTCAATCATTGATCTTTAGGTGAAAGCACTAATTTCTAGATATACCTGCACGGTACACTTGCTCGCTGGGGACATATTAATGTAGCACCACTTAATTTTATCTCACCTCTCTGTGCCTTACAAGTTCTAAGAATTTTACTCCCTTATCTAAACATTGCAGCTCTGAAAACACATTGCAGTTCCCACTGATGGAGGCTGGACTGTGACAGTGATGAAGCATCAGTACCCTTAATTTTCCTCTTCTTCCCTTGTTGAATTAAACAGTGTACTGCTCTGTCCCACTTTCCAGTTTTTCCCTTACCCTGGGGCCAGACTGCTTGCCAAGCTAATTAAGATTTAAGAACTCTAGCTCTAGTGTTGTGATTTGAAATCCAGATCCAACTGAAAGCTGTAGAGTTACACTTTAAATCTTTGAATTCAGAAGGCTGACTTATTAGTGCACGAATATGGTAAGCTACTTTGCCTGAATTTCTAGCATAATCTCCTTCAGGCTATAATTCTGCATATTTTTGCATATCTCACTAATGGCTCTGAAGCCTTTCCATTAGGAATGCAGCAAAGGTTTTACAGTGATAATACAGGACTAAATAAAAAAATCAGCTTACAATATATTGTCCCTTCAGTGTGTATTAATATATCAATATTGGTATATCTATATATCAGAAAATGAGCATTTCACACATTTACATTTTCAGCTGTTATTAGTATCCTATTTTACGTAATGTGAATGAAATAAGGACAGCTGCTTTTCTGCGGCAGTTAACATACTTCTGAGTTCATTACAAATGATGCTTTTATGAATAAAAATCAAACCTGCCTTTCTAGATAGAAATACTGCTTAGTTATCCATGTGTTAAAAATCTCAGTTTGTGAAGCTGTATGTTGCAGGAAGAGGTTGTGCTTTACCTCATAACCTATAAATGATACATATGTTTAGAACAATTGGCCTACAAAATCTCAGGCATCTAGATAAATTGTCTTCTGCCTTCTTCAATAATTGTATGGTGAAGTACGATCAAAGCCTTCATTTTCTCTCTTGGATTTCAGCCTCTTAGCAATAGTATAACTTTTTCACGTGAGGAAGTGCATATTCTATTTGTGGGGAAAGTTTCAAAGGGTAATATTTTGAGATTTTTGTGATCCCATCAGCAGTAAGCATGGTATGTAAAACACAGCTAGAACCCATTGTGTCATGTTTCTCAAATTGCCTGATTTGCTTATCTTTATAAAACACAGCTAGAACCCATTGTGTCAAAGGTTTCTCAAATTGCCTGATTTGCTTATCTTTGATATGTTATGCATTCCTGAGGTCTCCCCACATCCTGCAAACAAAATAAATAATGAGTGGTCTCACCCCTCTCCCCACATTAAATTACAAGCTCATTTTTTGCATAGGGCTTCAGATACATTAAAACAGCAATTTCCTGGGACTTTTATAATGTCATTTCATTTCTGAATATTTTAGAAGATTGAGCAAAAAAATACTATCAGGTCCCTAAGAACTAAAAAGCCAACATTTATTCTCTTAAAAAAGTGCTTCTGTGACGTTAGTGCTTATAGAAAAATATTGGCTCACATCCCCAGATACTGAAGGCCTCAGAACAGAGAGACAACACAGATAGAAGCAGTGCCCTGAGGTCAGCCTGCCTCAGCACTGACCTGGAGATATCATCTCTAGTAGTGAGAGAAGAGTTTGGTCTTCATAGCGGTGTCAATCCTTGCGCTTTCTGCTGAGGCTGCCAGCTAGTTTTACACCCAGCACCCACTAAAGGGGAGATTTTTGTGCTATGCAGACTTGTTCAGTGGAAACAGAACTCATACTTCCAAATGCATCTGACATGTTTAAGTGATGGAATTTATTGCTGGTGTTTCTCCAGGAAGTCTCCCATAGTGGCAGTTAGAAAGTAGAAGTTGCTAGAAAAGTCTTAATAACATCTAAGACCATGATTAAGCAGAGCTGTTGACGATGCCATCAGATTTTGGTGCGTTCTGAGTGGTCTATCAGTGGAAGTGGATCTTTTTTATCGGAAAGTGGAGGAATTACTTATGATCATGCCATATGATTTGATAGATGGAAAATCTAATATAATTCCAAAAAATTGAGGTTGAGGCCCAAAATGGAAAGTCACCATCAGGATTTTTTTCTAAAGGCTATTTTATTAGGGTCAGTAAAATCATATTTCAAATTAATTAAGAAATGTTAGATTTAGAAATTATAGTAGGGTCAAAAAGTCTTTGCTTCCCAGCCCCTCTTGATTTAGTGAGTACTGATGGAGGATGCAGATAGAGATTTTCCTCTGTGCTTTTAAGCTTTTATGTTTGTGGGTGAGAGACCAAATGTTGACGTATAAAAAAAAGGGACGGGGGAAAGAAGAGTTCACAGTAAACACATCTTAATGGTCTCTCGGTACTATAAAGGAAACCCAAGCAGGGAAAATTCTATTTAAACTTTTGAAAAATGATTTTATAAATGTAAAAGCTTAAGCATTAATTTGTTTCCAGCAACATTCTGAGTAATAGTAAATGGAAAGAAGGACTTATTTCATCTAAATCATCCATAGTTTATTAGATGACTAAATTGTTGGTTCTCATAGAAAGATTGAGTTGATATAGAACTCCTGCTTTCTTAACTTTCAGTCATTTATGTCTCCTTTTCTTTTAACAGGTTCATTGAAATATTGGTAATGGGAAATTTTGGGGACAGGTCGCATTGGTTTAATGTAATGTTTATATTTATGATGCAATTTTGTGCCATAATTTTGACCCAAATTCTTCTTGTTCAGCTTTAATAATACATAGGAACTTAATTGTCCAATATTACTATATGGAGTTTGATCCACTTTTCACTGAAATCAATTGAAAAACTTTTAGGCTTTGACCAACCCTTTCACCTTCCCCTCCTTAAAATTTCATAGCCTTGCCACCAGCAGTCTAGAGAGAGTGAACATTCTAGTTACAAATAAGGTACAGACATTTTAAGAACTTTCAGACTTTGTCATCTGTGATAGACCTGCTCTTGGCAGGGGTAGATCACCCGGGTGTTCTAACACTAGTGACCATTCTACATGATGGTCATGCCATTAGTCCCATTAGTGCATCTGTACTTATGTAGAAGCTGAGGAGAAAAGAGTTTAGTGTATATGCAGCTCTGTTAAGTCCAACAGGAGTTTAATCAAACCCATGGTTGGCTCAAGTGAAACAGGCCATCCATCAATGTCTATTAGCCAAGACCCATGCTCTGGGTGTCCTTCGGCCTTTGACTGCCAGATGCTGGGACTGGACAACTGGGGATGGATCACTTGATGACTGCCCTGTTTTCTACATTTCCTTTGAAGCATCTGGCACTGACCACTGTCAGAGACAAGATACTGGGCTAGATGGACCAGTGGCCTGACACAGTATGGCCATTCTCATGTTCTTGTGACTGAAAATAATACACAGTTATTCTTGCACATGGGTAACAAAAATGAAATAATCTAAAATTCATATAAAGATGCCAACAAGAAGTATATCACAGAGAGAAGAACTACCTTCTTTTACATATTTTCAATCTATTTCCAAAAAAAACAACACTGCTTGTTAGCTATGTAGTAAAAGCTGTTTATTCAAGGTGTCTGAGGCCAAATGTCATAACTCTGGAAAATTATACAACATCAGTTATTTAACCAATATTTTACCAAGGCAGAGGTCAATATTTGTATTGATTTGCTCAGGGATACATATAGCTAAAGATTTTATTTTACAGGCAGTTAGGCAGATTGCATTTAATAGGAAGAATGTGGCTCATGGATTAAATATGTGCTTAGAAAATAGGGAACTGCTAGTTTTTATATCTCATAAAAATGGTAATACAACAATTAGCAGGGTCATACTATAAAGCACAGGCTTTATCCTAGCTTAATGGATCTGGGGATGCGCATTCATCAGCAAGGATGGATTTAGCATAAAATGACATGTAAATGAATTGATGACTGATCATAAATTAATTTTAGTGCTGAAGATGTAGTAGAGACACAGCAAGATGCCACTTTATCATAGTATTTTACTGCTCGGCAACGTTTGAGCAACTACTTAATGTTCTACGCGCATTTCTTCTCTAACAGCTTGAATAAATTTGAAAAAATGTTGGGCCTTTTAGCAATATGGAAACCAAAACATCTAGAAAGATTGAAAATAAAAACAGAAATAAATTTGGCTAAGTGGCATAAATTCATTTTTCATTAAATGTTGATTATGTGAGGACCTATGAAGTGTCAAACTTGTATGAATGGCTTGTATTCTTTTGTTACATATTCCCTGGCCAGAAGAGACAATTTTAAGAATTGTCTTTCATTTTCATGCTTATAAATTTCAATATTTGGTGGGAGAGGGATCACTGTTGTATAATATACAGGTTATGATCTTATTTTCAGAGTGGGTACATAGACCAATTTTTTATTCACTGTACAGCACTTCCATGATTCTCTGTTACCAGTGTAGCCATAGCCTCCCACTGATGCATAATACCCCACTAAAGTCAATGATTGTGCTTTATGTTAAGAAATAAATATAAAAGCCTGGATGTACTCCTAGTAGTGTAAAGAGCTGCTCTAGCACAATGTAGGCAGTGATAATTTTACCATTCACCTCAGGGGAAGCAGGATCAGGCCCAGAGAATTGAATTCCGCAGAGGCACTGGACACTCTGGCCCTGATCAAGCAAAATACTTAAGCAGGAACTTAATTCGAAGCATGTGGATAATCCCTATATTTAAATATAAGCATGTGCTTAAGGTGCTCATTTGGGGAAGCGTTTAAGCATATACTTAAGTTCTGTTGGCTTCAATGCTTAAAGTTAAGCATGTGTTTATAAGTGCTTTACTGAATAGTGATTCCTTGTTAGATCAGTGCATAAAGGCCAGTTTTGAAAGGTATTTAGGCACCAACATCTGTAGATAGGTGCCGAGCTGTATTTTCAAAAGGGCCAATGGGAATCCGGCGCCCGGGTCCTTTGGAAAATCCCAATACACACTGATCCGCATCTTTAGGCACTTAAATGCCTTTGTAAAGCTAGGTCTAAGTGCTTTGCCACATTGGGGCCAGAGTGTCAGCACCTTGAAGGATCAAGCCTTAAATCGATACACCTGGACTAGTACTAGTCAATAGCTAAGAGCTTGTTTTCAAAGCGTCTGGACCAACAGGCAGCTTTCTCTGAAAGGAGAGGTTGATTGTGTTTCATAGGCAGGATAGACTTAAAAACAGTACAAAAGATGTCCTGAAAGATTCAGTTTTCACAAGTAGCAGCTTTTTCATTGCCTGTAAAATGTCAGGATATAATAAAATCAGTAGCAAGCAATCCACTAGCAATTCTATCCTCCTAACCTTTCTGTAAGAGCAAAACAACTTCCTGTGTGTCTTAGCATCCAAAAATGTTTTATGGAGCAAGAAAACAGAGTTCAACTTTTCAGATAGTTGATTTTGTTTTGCATAATGCATTTACTGCTGCTGTCTGCAAGAGTAAAATTTACAGTTGCCAGAAAACATTAAAACTCCAGTGTGCTCTTTGACAACACAGAGTAAGCTGCTGCATGTAAAGGAGGTAAGCCCACTAAAAGCCCATTTGGAAAATGCACAGTTTATCTGAGAGGCACACCAGTACCTTTTTATTCTACCTTTATTCAGATAACAACTGTTTGTCTGTTTTGGAAAACAGTGCCAGTGGGCACCATTAAAAAACGGTCATCATTTACTAAGTGTGTTAGATTAACCCAGCTGAATTGTGGCGTAGGGATGTTTGTATAATAAAACAAGCTTTAGTCTTTAGTTGTGAATGTCCACGTTTGTAAGATAAACAAAGGAACATATTTATTTTTACAGATTGTGGTGACAAAAAAGTTCAAGCAGTTGGCCAGAATATCTCAAGAGACTGGTAGTAATGTTTGGATATTTTCACCCCTAGTTCCCAGTTCAATTATATCCCAACTCAGTGGTGACCAAAAGCTCACTACAATTTGATAGCAGTTTGCCGATCTATTTGAAGTGAGCTGCAAATCTTAGTTCAGCTACCACAGTACAGGAAGCCATAATACCAAAACCATCATCAGTAGTTGGCCACCACATTGACAGATTCGGCAAATAAAGACCAAATCAGTAAAAGGATTAAGCTACCTTTCAGTCCTGGAGATGGTCCTTCCACAACACAATTGAAGTATGAGAGATTAAGGGAAAGAGGTATGTTTTTAGAAGTGCACTGCTGCTCACCATGCTACAACTTGTTCTGTACTTAAAAGTGGGACTTCAGTCTCCTGGGCTTACCAACACTTCAAAAAAGAATACATGTCAATTATGGGTACTCTTATAGTAATAGTTTGGCAATAATTAAAGTCTAGGTCAGAGGTTCCCAAACTTGTTCTGTGGCTTGGCCAGGGTAAGGCCCTGGCTGGCCGCAAGATGTTTTCTTAACCCGAGTGGCCGTAGGTTCGGCCACTAGCAGCTCCCACTGGTCATGGTTCACCATTCCCAGCCAGTGGGAGCTGTAGGAAGCAGTGGCCTGGTCTGCTCTGCTTTCTACAGCTCCCACTGGCTGGGAATGGCAAACCATGGCCAGTGGGAGCTGCGAGCAGCCGAATCTACGGCCACTTGGGTTAACAAAACATCTTGCGGCCAGCCAGGGGCTTACCCTGGCTAAGCCACGGAACAAGTTTGGGAACCTCTAGTCTAGGTATTGCTAAGTAAACCTGGTCTGTGTGTGTGTGTAGCTTGCGTATGCATGTATAGTATATATTGTATAACAACTGCTTCAGAAAATTGACTGGTATGCAAGTAGATGGGATGCTATACGCAAATGGAAAGTATGTTTTAATTTTCTTCCTTAACACATACTTAGACTTATTCCTTTTGTTCTATTTACATTTTTTAAATTGTAGGCCCCAGTTCAGCAAGGTAACTTTAAAAAAATTGTTTCCTATGAGCTTAAACTGTCTTTACCTATCGTATCTCATTTTCTTTTGTCCTTTTCATTGCTTTTATATCTGTTTATATCACTTTTTTATTATTTCATATCAATACCTATTGCCAAGCTACTGCTCTCCTTTCTGTCTGATGTTCTGTGACCCCTTGATTGTTGTTTAAGAAATTGTCCTCTTGGAAGAGGTTCAGTTTCAGCCTTCCCTTGCTGTTATCTTAGATTCCTTACATCTGTCTGTGTCAAGTGAAGTCTGTTTGGAAAGTAATAATTTTGTGTATGCTCTTGCAAGCAGAATCAAACTGTGTCGCTTTCTGTTGTGCTTAACACACTTTCTGCCTGCCAGACCTCCACAGACCTCTTCAGTTTCTGTTCTTGTATCTTTGGAGTGCATGAACCTGTGTTATTACAGCCTGCCACTTTGCTGATGTTAAAAGATTTTGTCACTGCAGCACTGCAAAGGAATCTATTGTTTTAAAGTTAGTGGCAGAGAAACATCTCCCTCTTCCTCTTTTTTTGTAATACAGTGTATGTCTATGGCTCTTAACCATCCTAGACTACTTTACCTCTTTCAGGAGTCTGATTTGTCTTGCGTACCCCCAAGTTACACCTCAGTTAAAATCTAATTGCTTACAAAATCAGACCTAAAAATATAAAAGTGTCACAGCAACTATTACTGAGAAATTGCTGACTTTCTCATTGTTATCATAGAATCATGGAATATCAGGGTTGGAAGGGGCCTCAGGAGGTCATCTAGTCCAACCCCCTGCTTAAAGCGGGACTAACCCCAACTAAATCATCCCAGTCAGGGCTTTGTTGAGCCTGACCTTAAAAACCTCTAAGGAAGGAGATTCCACCAGCTCCCTAGGTAACCCATTCCAGTGCTTCACCACCCTCCTAGTTAAAAAGTTTTTCCTAATATCCAACCTAAACCTTCCCCACTGCAACTTGAGACCATTACTCCTTGTTCTGTCATCTGGTACCACTGAGAACAGTCTAGATCCATCCTCTTTGGAACACCCTTTGAGGTAGTTGAAAGCTCCTATCAAATCTCCCCTCAGTACTTTTACCCCATCCACATGGATCCTTGCATGTCTTGGAAAAATCAGCATTTCTGCTGCTGCACATGTGCTCACTTGTGTAGTTTGCAATGTATGCAGTGATGTAGCCCACAGTGCAATTTTCAGTACCTCAGTTTTTGGAAATCTGAGACATGTTGAGACTGATTTTCAAAAGTACACATCACTCAACATTCCAGTTGAAATTAATGGGTTCTATGAGTGTTCAGCAACTTTAAAAATCCAAAACTCAGTGTAACTTTTGAAAATGTAGAACATTACTATAATGTACATTGTGTATCAAAACCTTGCTTCAGATACTAAAAAGTACAGATAATTGGGGAGCCAAAAGAATATATCCTTCCATCGGTATTAATTATTATACTTAAGTTCATTCTCTGTCTCTCAAGAGATTTGATCTGTTGTATTTGTGAATACATTTTTGTCATTTCAGTTGCACTTTTTTCTTACAATAGTGGTAACCCATGAGCAAGGCAGGAAGGCAGCATTTGAATGGGTAATTCACTCAATATTAAATTCAGAATATAGTCTGAATTCCTGCAAATCTATTCCCAACAAAGCTTTAAGACTGAAACTCTTTGAATTTGCTCAAGGAATTACAATGAACTGCAGTATGTACTGATTACTCTCTAGTTTTGACTTAAAGGTCACATAATGATTTTAAGACCTCAATTAAAGAAAGCATTTACATTGTTCCTTAACACCATCTCTGTTCAGGACAGTATATAAACATGCATTCAATGTTCAATTTAAAGAGGTTCAGTGAGACTTATGCACATTCATGGTGTCCTAAATTAAGGTCTTACATTGTAAATGTCAGGCTATGTACTCTTTACAACATATGGAGTCAGATCATGTGGCAATAGAGTTCCTTTACATTGCTGTAAATTTGCAGTGAGCACATAGACTTTGGTGGAGTTTACATGGAATTTTCATAAGTATAGATGATATCAGAATTTGGCCCATTTTGTACATATGGTCAAATGAGCAAGGGATACCCTATGAATGTAATTCCATCTACTCCTGAAAGATTCCATGTACACAGATACTGCTTTGATGCCAGACTCTCCCAAATAAACTTTTGTTCTCTTGATTAGCAAAAATAAACTTGATGGGCCTTTGAGCTTTAGATAAACAGATAAGATATTAAATGTATACAACTCACTAGACCCCTACATTTGTTTTTAGGTTCAATGGTAAATGGATGGGGTTCTGCGTCTGATGAGGACCGTAACTTTTCTAGTCATAGATCTAGTGTAGGTAGCTCCTCAGATGACTCGATCTTTACCAGCGGCAGTTTTGCACAAGCACTGGTTGCAGCAGCAGATAAAGCTGGGTTTAGGCTGGATGGAACCAGCCTGACAAGAACAGGTTTGTAGACTCAAAGTTGATGCTTTCTGCATGGTCTCTTCCTTTTCTTTCTCTTCTTCTTTTCAGTGAACTCTAGTCTCACTCTGAATTTATTTAACCTGCATGGAATAAGGAGGTTGGACAGTTTTTTTTCTGCATAGCTTTAATCAAAATCTTGCACTACGTTTAAATTTTAGTACTTCAAAGCAATGAATAGCACAAGCTTTTAATCACCAGCTTCAGTCTGCTATTTCCCTTTACTCTGACTCCACTATGGATTTACTGACGTGCTCCCTTTTATATTGCAGCAAAGAGACTACTAATTTTGCCATGCAATTTTTGATGATTTATTTTTTGCAAAATCATCTCACAATCAATAATAATTCTAGTGATGAAAAGCACACTTAGTCATTACCTCCATTACTGCTGTTCTAGTGTATCTCTTTTGCACAATGTATTTTCTGGGAAGGCTCTCTAAGCATGGGATGAGCTGGTTTAAGTTTATCACTAACAGCCTTATTAATCAGTTGCTTTAATGGCACTTATTGGAATAACTTCTTATATTTGGTTTTCAGGATATTAATTTAAAATATATCAACTGCATCTACAAGTTAAATGTAAGAGTTGAAAAATGACTATTGCTTTCGAAAATAACACACTTTTTCCTTCTGAAACAAATGAAGAGTAAATATAATTTAATTTATGAAATTTATAATTCACAAGCCTCTTATTTGTCATGTTTCACATGTTCATTTCTAGCAAAAAAAGAGATAAGTAAAATGTAATAAAACTGTTCTGGACACAGCGAGAGTTGATTTGTGCATCCTGAGTTTTATCAATCCTACAAAACAACCTTTGCTGGTTAATTAAACTGACAAAATCTAATAGCACGCTCATTTCACATTCCTGCCTGCTGGTACCACTCTATTCCGATAACTTTGGAACTTTTAGTTCTAGTCTCATATAAAGTTTGCCCTTTAGTACATTATTTGCATTTAGGAAAGTTGCCCATAAACATAGAGGCTGATCCTGCAGTCTTTATGCATGCAAAATTACCTCAGTGACTAGATGGCAAATGATATACCTTAGAAATGGAGAAATGATTTTTGGCACCCACCCAAGCCGCTCACAGAGACAGAGGGTGAAAGATCCTGGCTCCATTGGCATCAAGGGAAGTTTTGCCATTGATTTCAATGGAGCCAGGATTTCACCTCAACTCTTTAATTAAATGAATCCATCTTTAAAACAGTTATTTTGCTTTTTAAAACAGACAAAGCTCTCCAGTTCCTTCCCTGCCATAATGAAACATTGATTTCTTCAGTCTGTCTTTTCATAGGGAAATAAATAGACTGTCTGCTTTTAGCCATGCCAAAATTTGAGGAGAATTTGGCCAAAATATCATTTAACACTGATTCTTTTGCTTGAAGAGACTCTTTGAAAAGCCTTGTGTGAAAGCATCAAAACTTTTGCACCCTTTCTAGTTTTTGTGCGCTCTGACTGGGATTTATTCAAAGTCCATTGAAGTCAATGATGACTTAATGTTGTGTGGATCAGGCCCATTAAGAGGTACAGGCCCTCTCCCCCTCCCCACACATAAACTTTAAAATGTATTATTGTGTAGGATATCCATGCAAGAACGGTGCATCTTTCTGGTCAAATATTGGGTGTTTCCAGCTTGAAAAACACCCAGTTACGTTTTTGGTGGTGGTGTTACCATTTATCAAGTGACTGATGTGCATTTTTAAAATTGCATGCTAATATCTTATCTATTTGATGAATCATTACAGTTTAGAACATGCCAAACTATTCCTTGTCATCACAAGACCATTATGGCAAAAGATTATTGTTCTCTATGGGTCTGATGCAGCAAGCAAAAATCGCTTCCTGGGACTTGATGTAGTTTAATGACAATATGAGACTTTCAGTGATACCTCCTGGGCCATGAGCTATCAAACAACATATTTATGCGGTTTTTCAAATGCATATTACTTACCTGATGCACCATAATGACTCTTCACAGGGCATTTCTCAAGCTGAGAAGAGGCAATATTCTCTGACTGTTATTCAGGGATGGTATTTCAAGGCCGATTCTCCACTACCTTGTACCCTGTGTGGTCATTAACACCTATAGTCAAGTGGGTGTAAAACGCCATCACTGGTGAGACTGGAGAGTTCTGAGTTGGTTGCATCATACACTCACTTTTCATGGGTGCCTGTGACTATGCAGGGGCAAGGCACTGGCGAATTGAGACCAAAGTATCTCCTCTTCATGACACTCTCATTCAGGTTTCCAGTTGCCCTCATGCTAATTGTCATGTAGGTCAATGATTTGGGGTATTTTTTCTTTTCATTTTTATAACACCCTATAGTGAGATGATTATATCACCAGTACAGACAGTTGGGTACAACTGAGCAGATTTTTCTAAAGGGAGGAGAATAACAGAGATGCTACAGGTCAGATATGAGGTGCACTGAAAGAATTGTAGGGGAAAGCTTGCACATCACCTGCCTGTCCTATGTACGACTCAAGTCAGTACTATTGTTAGCGCCTCTCTTTCATAGGTAGTTAAGTCAATCACAAACATGTCATATTGTTTTTTTCCAAAGCCTTCCTGCTGAATTAAGGGTTAGACTTATACCCACGAAATCAAAAGAATTACCTTAAAGATGAAATTTCATCCTAGATTCAGGGCTTATCTACAAGGTGCTTTAGTCTGCACCAGCGGGGTGTAAAGTTTAGTCCTCACTAGCATGTCATGCACAGACTGACTAGTGTGGACCATACTGGTGTGCACTAAAAGTGTCCAAGTTCTCTTTAATGTACTCCCATTCCAAACAGTGCTACATTAACGCGAACTAGGAAACGTTCACTTTAATCTCCTCTGGTGCAGATTAAAGTGCCATGGAGAGTTATTTTTACACTCCATGGTGTCTACGTGCTCTCAGGGTTTATTTTTACAAAACATCTGTGCTTCAATATGGAGTGAGTTAACGATGGGATTTCAGACTCATCTCTGAATTTCTTTTCTTTATAGTTTTTTAAAACAAATCCTCACAATTTTAGCATGTATTTGTTTCTGGTTGAATCTATAACTAGGAAAAATAAGAAATCAAATGCTGAAAAAGCAATTATTGCATGTACAAATTACTAAAAAACAATCTTTGGGAGATTATGGGACAGATCTTGATTCCTTTCAGAGCATCTTTGCACCACTCTGGCAGAGCAAAGGGCTGTAATACCCTACCAATTGGCAGATAAAGATTCTCTTGTCAGATGAAACCTCAGATGACAGAAAACCAACATAGCAAGATCCTGCCAGAGTAGGTTATGTGCTAGGGCATGGCTAAAAGAAGGGGGTGTATTTAAAACACTACTGTACTCCAGTGACCCCCTGCAAGCCTACTGGCTCTTTGAAGGATTTTAACAGCCAGTTTAGGTTAGAGCAGCCCACTGTCTTCTCTAAGTTCTTCACCAGACACCAAAATCACTCCCAAGCATCCTGGGAACTCAAAGATGGCATACAGCCACCTTCTCTCTCCAATCAAGTCCTGTGCAGTTTGGCCAAACCTAAGCACTGGTCCTCCTAGATTTAAAAGAAAAACAAGAAGTTTGGTTGCCTAACCCATTCAACTCTGAATAAAATTAAGGAAAATCAGAATAACCACCAGTTCAAAACAAAGAAGAATGTTAAAATTCCTAAGGTACTTGTTACAGATGTCAAACAATGAAACAATAATAAAACATTCTGAAAAGATTCCAAAAGGTTAATCCAATCTTAACAGAAAATAAGCCAAAAGACTTTGGAGCATTTGATTGAATTAATACATACGTGTAAAAAAGAAATGGATAAAGCAACTGAATTGTCATGAAACAACGCCTGCTATGATACTCTTGAATGCCCCATTAGAATAGGGTCAAGCAGTGAAGGGGCGGTTGTTTAGAGAAGGTGTTTTCAGTGTAAACAGAACTCTGAGTAATCAATTCAGTTAGCCAACATGTGTCCAGTATAAGTTTTTACATACAAGAGCATATTCACAAAATAATAAACAAAATAATGGGGAAATCTTTACAAAAATAAATGTTCTTGCTCTTTGTTTGGGTTTATAGAGCTACAGGCATGAGTTAGTATATATTTTGTAAAATCAGCTACATTAGTGTCATTGGAGTTACACCAAATATACTGTACACTGGAGTCACAAAGATAAGAATCTGGGCCAGTGTATGTATACTATACACAGAGGAAGAGATGGTATATGGTGAATAAATGGTATACAATTACAAAACTATTTTATCTCCCTGCAAGTGTAAGAAATTATTCTGAACACATGTTTAGTATAAAAAGACACAACATATAATAGTTTTATCATAATGATTTTGGAGTGCTTTTAGTTAAATATAGTGCTGAGTTTCTCACTTGGCTTATTGTGGAGTATTTTAAAATAATTATCATCAGCAGCTATGTTAGTAGGGCACTTACTTTATCTTCATCCTCATCATTAATATTATTTGTATTACCAGAGAGCCTAGGAACTTTAGTCATAGACAAGGACTCCACTGTGCTAGGTGCTGAACAAACACAGAACAAAAAAGATGGTCCTGGCCCCAAAGGGTTGACAGTTTTCACATGAGTGCTGAAAGGGAAGCTATGCAGTACTTCAGATCAGACACATGAGAGCACAACCTACTTCATTGCAATAATGTTTTCCATTTTGATTTCCGTTTTTTCCCTCTAGGCAAAGCATACCCTTCATCTCAGCGACCGCGGCCAAGCAGCCCATTTTCAACTGACAGTAACACCAGTGCAGCCCTGAATCAGAGTCAGAGGCCTAGGCCTACTAAAAAACACAAGCTGGGTAGATTGGACCAACCCCCTTTGCCTCACCGCAGAGAGGGAATGACAGATGGTAAGTTCTTTGGTTTGAAGTCAGCTCCATAGTAGTACTGATATGTTGCATGCATTCAGGAATGAAAAAATGTAGAGTATTCCTTAAAGTATAAGTGTGCCAATGAGCTATTTGTTCCATGACATAAATCTCTAAGTTGTCAAGTGAATAATGTTGACATGAGAGCTGTGTGAAACTCGGTTGATTCATCATTGAGCAGGATTTCAAGCAAACCTTTTTTTGGTTCATCTATGGATGGGTTAATTCCTCTCAGGTTTCTAGAAATTTCATTGCAAGTCACATCTAAAACGACTGAATTTCGTCTGGTTTCCTGCCAAAACCATGACTTTTGTGAATGCTAGGAGGTAACAATATTCAAATGGATTTCCCAAGAACAAATTCAAAGTGTGCCATGCTCTGTTCCGCTTTGCTCATGCTCTTTGTGTCGTACATTAGCCCATGCCATGCTTTCCTTGCCCACCTATCCCTCTGCTTGGTAATGCTGTCCCATTCCTGAGTTCCACTCACCTCCTCTCCCTAGTGTCAATCTCTGACACTTCTGTTTCTCTCTAATCCCCTCTTCCAGCCTGCAAATCCCTGGTGGATCTGTTCCTTCTAATCAGCTGAACAACCACCTTTCCTGTTATTCCTACCTCACTTACAGTTGTGGTTAGCAAAAAGAATCAACCACCATCTGCTACTCCTATGTGTTGTTTTCTTACCACTTGTGCTGCTCTCGTAGCTGGTTACTGTAAATGCTGAAGGATTTGGAGAGGGCAGCAGGCAAACAAACAGCTTTAAAAGAGCCACCAGTCATTTTCACCACTCCTGAAATGAAGGTGGAGATGTGAGTGCTCTCTCCATTATTCTGGTCAACCCTTCAGTGTCCCCTTTGCAGCTGTCCTGTCTTCCAAACAGGCAAATCAGAGACAGAAAGAAGAGCATCCCCTGGAGCTGCATTTTTCCTTATTTCAGTAGCTACTGTAGGATCAGCTGAACTTTGTAGTCCTTCAAACAATGCTGGGGTGGGATTTATGCCTGTGAGTCTGTGTTTACTCAGAAATGAGTCTCTTGTTCTTTCTAATGGTTGGTGTGCCTTGGCAAATCTTCCAGCCAATGCAGAAGTCAACGGGTGTGTGGTGTCAGGTTCTTTTGTGAACATTTCTCAGAGCTCTAGTCAAAATCATTAGTAAACTCCTCCATTACTTATTTATTTAATAAACTTATAAATTGCAGAGTATCGCAAGCTGCATATTTTAACCATACTCTATCCTCCTGGCTGATTTTAAATTTACATCTTTATGGAGCATAATGCTTGACAAATGCATAGAAGATGAATCAGTGAAGAAGTATGTCTAGTGACTAAAGCAGTGGACTTGGAGTTAGCACTTCAGTTCCTTCCTCATCTTTGCCACTGACTTGCCCAGTCTTTGCCTCTGCTCACCTTTGCCAATGCCACTGTAAGGAGGACATTCTCACTCTGATTGCAAAGAACAGGTCATAGGCTGCAACTTTATTGACTATAACAATAATAATCACTCCCGGGAGAACAATGAATGGCTAGATCTTGCAGAAAGGGGTGCTTGCAGCCTATGTTCCAGCCATATGCTGTGCCTTCATCCTGTTGATGGCAGCCCAAGAGCCTGTTTGACTTGTCCATGCAAGGCAGCCAGCACTCTACACCCATAAGGAGGGCTACACTAAGCCCAAGCCAACTCTCCATTAATCTCTGGTTGGGGTTTGCGCTGTGCTAAAGCATTTCAGTCTCAGTCCCTCAGTTAGGCAATCAGAAGACAAGGCCTTCACCCCCACCATCCGCCATTTAAATTATAAATTGGCTTGCAAATTTATGATCCAGCCATTAGATATTGCTAGTGGTGGTTGGCTGGCAGCCCACCAAACCAATCAGTTGCTAGATATCCAAGATAAATATGTAGTACCTGACATCAGAAAGATGAATCCCATTTGGATGAAACAACTAAGATACTAGGTAATACCATCATGTACCAGGGTCTCCCCTCTGAAATCCCCTCATTTCTTGGTTTACAATTTTCTTGGAGCTATTGACCTTAGGAAACGAGTTGACTCCCCGCCATGTGTACTACGGGGGGGCATCTAACCATACTAGCCTGACCACAGGAAAGTGGGATTGTAAATCTATCCAGTCTCTCTTATCCTTTGCTGGTAGCCCAAATCCCAACCTGTTGACTGATTACTATGAGGTAATTTTATATGATGAGGGGTACTGCCACCCTCACTGATTTACACACAGAGCAGTGTGTGTGAGCGGGAGAGATTAGCCTGCTGTGAAATGGGACTGGGTTCATCATGGTTCCAGATGCAGTGAGATCTTTATATAGGCTCAGGGGAGACAGAAGAGTGTTTCTGATCATCTTAACTAAGGCTAATGGTAGGGGGCAAGGATAATTAATGTGCAGACACAGGAAAAGAAGGGAGACAAAAGGATTACTACTAAATGCAAAACTTCTTTTAGAAAATGGAGGAAAGGGTGTTGCTTTGCCAGCCAACCCTGAGACAGAGAGCAAGCAATTAGACAGCTCAACACTAAATCAGACCATGACTGGCTTGTAGGACCATCACTCCTTATAGTCCTCCCCTGCCAGCCTTTGTGTAACGTGGGTCTCACAACTCTGAACTCAGGGTGGGACCAGCCTAGATGGATTCTCTAAGACAGACCTACCCTACTTCCAAAAATGTGTGAGACTTCCTTCAAAAATAACTTATTTAACTTCAAATAAGTGATATCATCCAAGGATTTCAAACTTCTTTACAAACATCAGTATTCACAACACTGCTGTACCCCAGGCAATGATATCCATTTTACAGATGGGATTGCAGGAAAGCTGAGGTTGAATGATTTTCCCAAGGTCACAGAGGAAATCTGCTGTTGGTCCAGGAGTTGTGTCCAGATCTCCTGATTCCTAATCTGTACCTTAACAACAACAAGGCTGTTTGATTAATGAAAGTTTGCTAAGTGCATTGGGATAGTCAGATGAAAGGCACTATATACAGTAAAAGTTTTAATATTGGAACAATTTTTGAATTTAATGAAGTTCTTTTTCTATGCTACTGACCATTGCAGATTTAAAACGTACACATTTGTTGCTCCCAGTTATTTTATTTTATTTTATTTTATTTTGTTCATTGTAATAATTCTGTGTTGGAGAATCAGATTTCATATTACAGACTGCCTTTATTGAATTCCATGGATGTTCAAATAGAGGTTGTAAGTTACAACTTCAATAATCTAAATCTCAAATTGTTTAAGCAGATGCTAGTGTCTTGGTTCTGTAAGGTAACTGGTTCTGATTGCAGTAAAATCAATTATAAGGAATGCCATTTTGGAAGCCAACACTATAAAGCAATTTTAACATTGGCAGGCTCCCATACCCCTCCCCTCGTCCACCTACAATAACTCAAACACAGTCGTTGGCATGGAAGGTCACATTTATATTCATAACTAAAAAAACTCAAATATATTAGCACTGCACATAAAGTATACACTGAGCCCACTGACAGATTATTATAATATTGTGCTAGCTAGAAGAGAGAGATCTTAATCTGGGGGTTGGCACCTCATTCAAGAGCAGAGGTACAGTGCTGTTACCAGATATAACTCTGCTGTCCCAAATAACCAGCATATTCTCATTTAACTATGCAAAACAGAAATGCTGACTGGGAAGATGTCTCATCGACTTTGGAGACAACACTGCCCCACACATAGGAAATGCAAGTGTCACCTCTGCTATCAAGGACATGAAAATGAGGAATCTGACCCCCCTATAAAACTGAAACACTGCCAGCCTTTTAAAATAAATCTGTTGACCAAGACCACCTCATCAATATGTAAAAATTGTTTCAGTCCTTTCATAGCTACAACCCTGAAACTCCACTGCAGGTTCTAAAAGCAGAGGAATACTCCTTCAGACCATCCACTGCTCCTGGTCAAGTTCCAATTAAAAGTTTTCAAATTCTGTAATTTCTGAAGGGTAAAAAAACAAAAGGATAGAGCTTCAGCTGGTGTAAACTGGTGTAGCCCAACTGGAGTCAATTGAGCTACCATCTGAGGATCTCTCCCAACATATCTGTAAAAATTTCCCAATACAATTAGTTGAACCATAATATAGTATAAAACAATGATGAGCTACAGGCTGTTCTACATACACTATAGATAGGCAGCATGGGGGCAACTTCTCAGGAGAATGTCAGAGGCAACTCATTTTTTGTAGAAATTCCTCACAATTTGATCTTGAGGCATAAGGAGCCACAGTTTTTTGTTTTCCTATTGTATAACTTCAGTCAAAATTTCACTTTTTTGAGCTATAATTTTCCAACTTTGATCACTATCAGGATTCTATATAGTGAGAAAGGTATGCTTATCTAGTTCAAAAAAGAACTAGATAAATAGATAGCTACTAGACAGGATTGACAGGGATGGTGTCCCTAGCCTCTGTTTACCAGAGGATGGGAATAGATGACAGAAAATGGATCACTTGGTGATTACCTGCTCAGTTCATTCCCTGGGGGGCACCTGGCATTGGCCACTGTCGGCAGACAGGATACTAGGCTAGATGGACCTTTGGTCTGACCTAGTATGGCCATTCTTATGCTTTTGTCATCACAGATATACTTTGAAACCTCTTCTTTTGAACAGTACTACCACTTTAGTGGTTCAGTGTATAAACTTTGAAATGTAGTATACAAATTATTCTGGACATCATGTGACTTTCAGTGTTCAGTTGAAAATTTGTTTTAATTTGGATAAACTACATGTTCTTTAAAAGTGGCTGAAAAGAGGAGATATTTTTTTCAAAAAATATTCAGCTTATTAAATGGCTCTGTTTAAAATATATTTTGCACATTTATTATATTGTCAGTGATGACTTTTTTAAATAACTTAATTTTTAAGAAAAATAACTTGTGAAATTATGTGAAGTTTGATGGCATTTGATTGAAATGTGCTTTTAAATTTTGAGTTCATTCAAAACTGAAACTGAAAGTGAAACTCAAGGATGGGGGCAGAGAGGTATGTCCCAAACAGACTGAAACAGAAAAAAACCCAGTCAAATAAAATGGATTAATTTTTCACAACTTGGCATAATTCCTTTGCTGTAGATGAATGAGGCAGGTACTGTACTATACACACCATTACTCAGGAACACAAATTGCAGCTCATATTCTGTTGATTTCATAGAGGACGTAGCACAATTGCTGGAGGTAGAGGCTAGTAGTGAGAGTAAATAAAAAAAAGTCATAATAAGTGATTCAGATCCTTTTATTAGGGGACATTTTTTTCTCTGCGGTTTCAAACAAAAAGTGTTTCAATTAAATATTAGCTTGTTCTAAATCTTATTCACATTTTTTAGATCTTCCACCACCACCAGATCCACCCCCTGGTCAGGGTTTAAGGCAGCAAATAGGCCCTGGCCAACGCGGAGGCTCGGCAGAGAGAAAAGGAAGCTCTCTTGAAAGACAGCATACTTCCAACATAGATGAAACAAAGAGCTCATTGGATCGTCAAGCTAGAACATCATTAGAGTGGCAGCGACAAACCCAGGAATGGATAAGCTCCACAGAACGTCAAGAAGATTTCAGGAAAGCCCAACATAAACAAGCATTTGGATCAGGTGTGTGTGCTGCACAAGTCAAAGAAGTGTAGACAACTTCTTGAAACATTTCCACTAAAGGTTTATAACTCACTAGAATACAAGATCACCTTAAAGAATAGTCCCCAGTATTGCCAGGACTTATGTCAAAAGAATAAATACATTCATTCCGTAAACCAATGCATTCATTACACTATTTAGGGACTTAATTATATTGTCAAACATAGCAGCAAAAAAACAAAATCTGAACTCTGCTCTTGGTGGACAAGGCAAGAGGAACAACCTTTTGACTAGTCCCATTTATAAAATGTATTTAATTGTACATGTAAGTCGTCCTATAGCAGTATCTTCAACCGACAACTAAATTGGCACTAGCTGTTTTGCACTCCTACAGAGGGCTGACCCTCCTTAGCCTAAGCCATTTTTTACAGCTATATTTATAGCATCCTTTCCTCTCTACTCAAGTACATGACAAAATAACCTTCCTCTGTAAGGCTTCGATTGATGACTGGGCTGATGCTATCCATTAGGTGACCTAGGCGGCCACCTAGGGTGGCAGAATTCGGAGGGTGATTCCCTGCCCCCCTCTGCCGCAATTCAGCAGCAGCTCAACACCTTGTCCGCCATCCTAGTCTCCGCTGAATTGCCACCGAAATGTAGGTGGTGTGATGAGCCGCCGCCGAATTACCGCCATCAATTCGACGGCAGCTCAACAAGCTGACTTGCTGTCGGCTGCAGTTTGGCAGACGCTAGGATGACGGACGCCAGTGCACCCTCCTGTGCTTGCCGCCTATGGCAGCAAAATACCTGGTGCCAGCCCTGATGAGAGTATAGACTTTAACCAGGAACTTGTCTTTACTGAGTGCTGAGTTTGACTTCTAAATGGATCTCAGACCTGTAAAGACATGTACAGGAGGTGCGATTGAACTGGAGATTCAGCTCTACAACATTCATAGATTCCTTCAGTTCAGCTACTAAGAGCTTCTGTTTGGGACACCTAACTATTTTCTGTAACCTACTTCTCACATCTTAGTCCAGTTCTGATAAAATAGAATGATGCAAGGGGACAATTGCACAAGAAACACACAGCATAGAAACAAGGCATATAGAATTCTTTTTTCTAGGGCCATACTGGACCTTCATGTATGTATTAAACTTACATAATGACACTGGCAATAAGTATTTAAATACTAATTTGCCTAGCTAATCTACACACTTCTTTCTTATCTAGAAAAGCAATGGCATAGATCGCTGCACTTGTCCTGCAACAAGTATTTCTGAATGGTCCCTTTCTGATACCTGTATGTTACCCTGCTTTACCTGCTTCTCAGGACAGCCGCAGAAGAAAAATGACTGGTGTGTTCAGTTCTGGACAGAAACAAAAAAAAAAGTGTTAATGTCCAGTTCCAGTTGCTACAGTAAATACTATAACCCATATTTTAATAAATAACAGGAACATTGCCATTACAAAAACAAACCAAAGCAATTATTCAGTAGAATGAAGAATTCACGTCTATTCTATTCTTCAATAGACAAGTGAAAAATTGTTTATATGTCTGTTCTACTGCCTTTACAATATAGATGTTTGTTTAAAAATTATATGAATATGTGAGATTTCAACTGGTACAGTCCAATAACAACCTTACCTCTGAACCACGAGACATACTTAAAAACTTTTACTACATATATACTGTATTTACATACGTTATGTGAAGCTATAATCAGGGGAACTCCTCTGCTACCAAACTCAAAATTCTACTGCAACAAGGCTCTCCATATCCATTTCTAGTAAGTGCTCAGGAAAGGCTGATGAGGATGTTAACTATTAGGTAACTTAGAGGGTCTACAGTTGTAGGGGTTCCATACCTCACACCTCAGTCAGAGCCAAAACCCACTGAATACGAAGGACTGATTCCCACTGGCTTCAGTGAGTGTTGAATTAGACCCCTCAGGGCTTCGAGTGATTGCAAAGGTCCTGTCCTGTGAACCTTTCCAGATTCAAGGCAGTTGGCTTTCCCTCATGCGTACTTTAGGAAGTGCACTGGGAGCTCCTGTAGCCCTCTCCCTCAGTGCAAGACATACAGAAATCTATCTTCAAATGCTTTCCAGGGTGGTCTGTAGTTGAATTCAAGGTGCTTTACTGAAGCTGTGCCAGCATTTTTCACTGTATGTGTTTCTTTTCTACTCCAACTTCTTGTATTGAAGCTTCTGTCACCATATTCTTTTCTCTACTAGGCTTAACAATGGATATTCATGCATCATTTTTATATCGTGAATTATGAGAATATTTTTCTACAATCTGTCCTGAACTATTTCCCCAGTTAATGATGAAGTTCACTGGGAATCCATTTACCAGATAACGGAGTTAGACACTTAACAAATCTTTCCAAAAGAAGACATTTTTAACTGTTATCTTTCTGAAAAACTATTTGCCCAATGTCATTGATATCATTCAAAACAATGTCTACTGTTACCAATTGTCAGCCTTAATATTTTGAAAGCATGACTTTTAGTTTGAAAGTGATGAATCCTAATCTGTTTTACAATAGAAATCTAATTGCAACCTGTTTGCAAACACTGACATATTGTACTATGCAAGTATATATAATCAGAAGAATCAAGAAATGTGCATAAGATACCACAGTAGCTGCATCCTCCCTTCCATTCTTCCCTCAACCTACCTTCCCCATTTCATTGGTTTCATTCAGTGTATCATGTCTGCATTGGGCCTGACTCTTACACACACCTGATCTGGGACACACTGTGTCCCTGGGTAGTGTCATTGATTCGGTTCAGAAATGAAGCCAGTGGGAGTACTCACATGAATAAAGTTGTGCACACGCATAAGTGTTTGCAGGATCAGAGCTTGAGATTGTAAATTCTTCGGGGCATAGGCTATATGTACTTTACCTGTGAAACACCAAGCCCACTTTGTGTGCTGTTTATATAAAACAATAAGGAGTTTGGCTGAGTATTGAATACATTATTCTCTTTTACATCAATTGACATATGCATTGAAAATTTTGCAGTGTTTTTCACATCATATATTCAATGACTAGCAGTACATTTGTTAACAAATATTTTAAAGTACTGTACTAGATGTAACAATAACCCTAATTATGTACAAAGAGATTATTATTCTTTCTATTTTAGGGTCCCACCTAGGACATGGTTCAGCTGCCATTGATATCAAGGGCAGAGACCCCATTGACTTCAATTGTGCAGGACTAAGCCCCTAATACATGTATTTTTCAAATGAGCATGAGTAGTCTTAGTACTGGAAACCATATGTTCACTGATGACTTTTGAGCATGCTCAGGATTACTAAGTGGAGCAACAGCAGCAACATACCTAAATATGATCTGCTCAGCTACCCCCAAAATAGGCACACTATACAAACCAGAAGTGACAAAGAGTCCTGTGGCACCTTAAAGACTAACTACAATTTTAGAGCATAAGCTCTAAAGTACCTGCCCCTGGATACTTCCACTGCATGCATCCGACGAAGTGGGTATTAACCCACGAAAGCTTATGCTCTAAAATTTTAGTTAGTCTTTAAGGTGCCACAGGACTCTTTGTCACTTCTGCAATTCCAGACTAACGCGGCTACCCCTCTGATTCTATACAAACCAGATTAGAGCAGTTTTGAGAACAAGGAAAACATTGTGGTTGTCCAATGCAGGTGGGTCATACAAACATCTGTCTGGACAAACATCAGTTTTGTAGATGTAAATTAAGGCCTTGGTTCTGCAAAGAGAACCAGATGGGCAGATACTCACTGAACTCTTTTCAGAATCAGGGCCTAAGAATCTGGGCGGGGGGCTTGAGGGGAGGTGGATGGGGGGCGGATGTCCTTCTGAACTGTCTATAGGATTTAAACAAATATCTTCAACGTTCTAGAATGTTTGAAGAATATGACTGTTATTTTATATTGTTATTGTTTAATATTGTGAATTACACATTTCTCAGGCCACATCATAATAGCATATATTCCATTAAATTATTGTGACAATATGTGATGGGGTGGGGAGGTGTCAATGGTAGTGGTTTCCAAATATTTCATTTCACCCTTAAAAGTGGTAAAGAATGGACTATTCATCAAAACCTTAGTCTTCATCCAAAAACTGGGAAAACAAAGCAATTTATAGTATATTTCATTCTCCTAAACATCTGTTTTTTCATTCCATACTCTAGAAATGTATCCTGGTTTCTGCTAAACTGATTTCCTATACTTGTGTTTATTGCTGCCTTTGCAGGTTGCTGCATATTTCACCCAGCTGCTGGAAAGTGTTTCCATCTGATTCTGTTGTTAGGGTTTGCTGTGAAAAAACTGTTAATAAAATGTAGAAGTCTTTGACAGCTACATGCCATCTTGCTATATCTTTTAAATGTCTGCTTACATTTCAACAAGTACAGCACAATCGTAGCATATGAAGCAGATAGCCTGCAGTGCTAGAATTCTAGACCTATTGGCGCTAAGATTATGGAAGAGAGTCAAAAAAATCACTTATCTCCCTCGTCCTTTTCCACTATTTCCTCTCTACTACTCCCTGCCTGTCTCTGCCTGCCACTAAATAACTGTCTCGCCCAGTTAAATGGTTTAGCAATATGAAGAGGTTAAAAATCTCAACACTAATTCAGGCAAGTCCTTAAGCAAATGCATACTTAAAGCTTGTGAGTTGTCCCATTGACTTTAGTGGGGGGGCTACTTGTGTATTTAAAGTTAGGCATATGCTTAAATACCTTGCTGAATCAGTGCTCTAGTTATCACGGTCTCTTCCTCAAAATTAGTCAAGACAGCTAGAGTGCTGTGTGTACAACAAAAAATTTAAAATAGTTCCGCAAAATAGACAGCTAAACTCCTCAGTTTGGGAGTCAAATAAATTCTGTTGTTTGCTGCTGCTACTCTTATTACCACAATGCCCAGAGGTTTGAGGTCCTGTTTTGCTAAGTGCTGTACAAATACAGAGGTGCAAGCCTATGATCACTGGCAATCAACCTCTCTCTCCCCAAAGACATTGTGTCTCCCAAGACACCTATTCTTACAATCATTCATCTGTGCAAGAGGAGGGGTAAACTGAGTGGGACATAACCCTTTGTTCAAAGACGACCACATAGTGCCCCGGAAACACAAGATTTATTCCCCCACAAATATTTAAGTAATAGGATTATTTGTAAAATAAGATTTTTCCAGTGTACTTTCTATGGTTGGAAATTACTGAGCTGCAGGAAGCTAATTAAATTAGCTGATACCACAGTTTTTTATCTAAATTGATTGAAGCAGTGGTATCATAAGTTAAACTAAAGAAGAGGAGAAAAAACACACTCCTAGAAGCTTAAAGGAAAATCTAATTATGTTATTCTGGAAATGTTACGTGTGACTATTTCTGTTAAACAATCGGTGATTCATCATCTATTTGTTCACAATGAATCTCATTTTATAATTAATGCAGACTAGTTTATAAGTTTACATGCAAACACATTGGGTTCATTATCCGTGGAAGCATTTTAGTATGCACATGGAGGCTTTTTGGTATTACTGCCATATCATAAGGCAAAATAAAAGAAAATAAAACTTTTCTAAATGGAACACGCACTGGGTGAGTTTGATGTCCACCCCTGGATAATGCTGTTAATAATATATTTACGATTTGATTTTGTGTTTTCTAGAAGAGGCACTGGTGCCATATAGTAAGCCCAGTTTCCCATCCCCAGGTGGTCACAGCTCTTCAGGAACAGCTTCTTCTAAAGGATCAACTGGACCCAGAAAAGGCGAAGCCTTGCGAGGAGGTCACCAACGCAATGCTAGTGACCTTCTTGATGTAGGATATATGGGATCAAATAATCCAGGACAATTTACTGGTGAATTATGTAAGTGTCTTTCTTGCTGCAATTCAAATGTTAAAAAAGAAAGAAGAAATTTATATTAATATGTTCAGTGAAGCAAGTTTGAACTCCAGAGCATGGAAAGCTCAGTGTGTCAGCCAGATGTGATTCTGACCAAGAACACTGTCATCTCTGAGAGGTCACTTCCTTGTGAAAAAGGCAAATTACTGAAATTTACCTTTCTGTGTCTTTGGATTTATTTTAGACTTCACCCTGCAACATGAGTTTTACTCTGTGTTAGTACTGTGACTCATGCCAGAGTCATCTATTTAACACATCCTTGAAAATGTGATGCTAGTGTAAAGGGAAACACATCAGGTCAGCTGGTTAGAATTACTCCTTATCCTTTAGAATTCTTTGGCCAGATTCTAGTTACTTGACCTGAAAGTGGCACTGGTGATTACGGGAGTGCATTAAAAAGAGGCCTTTGTTCTGTGCTTGGCTGGTTACAGCAGGCAAACTTATCACTTCCTTTCTTTATCCCCTCTCTTTCCCAGTCATCTTTCTCCTCCCTGCCCCCTGATTCAGTCTCCCCTTGCTCATCCTAAAGAAAGTGTGCCTCCCTTTTTCTCAAGTTCTCAGCAAAACTCAAATTTGTTACCCCTATGTATGTGTCGTACCTGGTACCATGCTGTGTATACGTCAGCTAGATGACACTCACTTGAGACCTCAAAGACTGTTAGGTCATAGAAGCTCACTCTTTAGTAACAGGGACATCAAATACTGTGGTATTCTGGCTGCCTGAGAGAAACAGTGAGAACACACCTGAGGCCAGACATCTTGGGGGAGGTTCTGGGACTTTCTCACCACACCAACAGCTCCTTTAAAGAAGGCTGATACCTGACCCATGCTGATGTTTGTCAGTGCAAAGCAACATCAGTATTGGATTACCCAGTGCCAGAAGGCTCTCCAATACATACTATATCTCAGGCTAGGCCTCCATGTACGGTGGCATGTAGAGTATGTACATTGTATACCCTCCAGCACAGGTATAAATAACAGCATAGACGGTAAGGCACTGCTTAGGTGAGTAGAATAAAGACATGCCAAAAGCTCAAGGTATGTATCCTACACAGCTTTATTCATGCCCAAGAAGTGCTTCCCCCAAACTACACTCCTGTTTTTAGCTGTGTGGTGTCCCTCTGCTTCCCCACTGCAGGAACCTGTCTCCAACACAGGGAAAAGCTTTGGCATTAGGGAAGGGCTCTGGAATCTTTCTGCTGCTGGAGTCTTTCCCCAAGGCCTTCCCCTTGAGAGAACCTTTCACTGATGCATGTAGCTACACACTGTAGTACGAATGCAGCTTAATTTTAACAGCAGCATGTAGTCACACCTATGCTACTTGCTGCTGCCAGTGTAGACAAGGCCTTAGGTGAGCCATCATGCAACCAGTGCAGGGAATGTGGCCAGAGGAAGGGATGTGGCTTGGACTTTGTTACTATTCTATGGGCCCCAGTTTCCATGATGGTGTCATAGGCAGCTAAGAGTCCAACCCATCACAGAGTGACCCCAGGATCAGAGGAGTGCAAAGGTGCTTTTAAGACATCTTTGCATCTCACTTTCTGAACTCTGCCAAGCATGCCTCTGTTGTGGATCTGGCCCATAAAATTGGTATCTAACTCTGGTAAAGAGTATGTTAATCATTTCCACACGCAGTGCAAATTAAAAGTGACACAACTGGAGAACACTTGTAGTACATAACAAAATAACCATGTTTTACTTGATATCCAATTTGAGCCCCAGATCTAACTTTAGCACAAATGTTCCATTTGAAAAAGATACAGAGTATTTAAAAATATTAAGTATGTTGCTTTGTCCCATTTATGTATTTCTTTCACTCTTGGTGAAATAAATTCTCTCTCTAGTAAAAGCAATAAATAGGGAATGATTGCAGTAATTGCATAACAGATATTACCTGGACAGCAATTACAGTGTGTTACACAATATTCTTTATAGACCTATTCAAACAAATGTTTCTTAGATACAATTAACCCAGTCACTATGCCTACTCCTGCTTAACTGTACCTACGCCAGATTCCTCCGGTAATATCTGAGCAGGTTCATAGATTCACGACCAGGAGTTCCTTTGTCAGTGGAGCTCTGCAGACTTTGTATCAACCTATGTGGTTCAGTCTGAAGAAGTAAGGCCTTAGTGTCTTGTCCAAAGCCTGGTATGTCAGTGGATAGACTTTCACTGACTTCAGTAAGCTTTGGATCAAGCCTTGGTTAGCATTTACACTAGTCCCATTAATCAGTTAGGGAAGGATTGCCCCCCCCCCCACACACACACACACACACCCCCCAGTGGACTCTCAGCACAGGCACTTCACTCCATGAGGCACAGCAGAGAACCAGAACCTCAGTATTTACTCACAGTTACCATACAGTGCTAAGGCAGAGATTGCAGTTGTCTCACGACCTACACACACACAGGAAGCCATATTTGGCATCTTCACTACGACTGGTCTTAAGGGTAGAATTTTTAAAGTCAACCACTTGCAATTTAAAAAAAATCCAATAAGTTTATGTGATGTGCTGTGGTAATGTGGTCAGATTTGTTTTATTTATTCACATTTTTTCTCTTTTTTCTTTCTATAGAGTAGTTGAGAAGAGACATCCCAAGCTGCTCTGACAGACCATCAGGTCTGAACTCATGGAAGTGATGACACTAAACAGTGCAATGAACATTTTCTTTATTTATGTACTATTAAAAGAACTGTAAATGCAATGTAAAGACACACAGCCACACATATCCCACAGATACTTGTGTTTGTCTCTTTAATACACCATCCACCTTAAACTATTTCTTGTCAGGAGTATATAAAAAAGAAAGAAAAAAAAATCACCCTCTAGGATGAAAAGGATTTCCCTCTGTATATAATTTCTTTTGTTGCATTGCTATGCAAGCTCACCTTCTTTTTAGCTATGTTCATATTATTGTATGTTCTTATTGGTCTGTTGTACTATATGTGAATTAATAGGCTGTGGTGCCATATATTAACTTTTAATTGTGTAACTTTTATGTTTAAAGTTTGCACTGCATTTTTATTTGGTGATAAGCACAAAACTCTACTCCTCATGACATGAAGAAGAAGAAGACTGAATGTGTGAAGAGCGTTTTATGTGCTGTAAGTTGTGTTGGATAATGCTGGATGTAACGGCGTATGGTAAATGGTTTTCCAATGGGGTGTAGAAATAGAAAGATGAGAGGCAGAACTGATGTTAGCAAAGATGTCAGGGACAGAATTAACTCTTTTAATAACAAGCAACATGGTTGCTTTTACTATTTAAAAAAATGGGGGGTATCAAAAGATGAAAATGTGAGTTTCGCGAGTGAATATGAAAAAAGAGTCTACAGAGTTGAACTGTGACCTCTGAATAGAACACTAAGCTTCTCAACTCTTAGGATCAGTTTTTACGGGCCCAATATAATTCTATAATGGGGGAGAGGCAGGAAAACTTGCTACAAACAAACGAAATTAAGGTGTTTCACTAAAGCTGTTTTTATGTTACATTTTAAAAAGAATTACCATAATTAATCTCTCAAAGCAGCATGTTATGCTGAAATTCCCCCAGGAAAAAGAAGCAATATAAACTCTGGGACTACCTAGCAAATAACTATTGATGCAATTTATTACTGAGACATATTCAAGATGCTTCAGAAAAATGAAATATGTTGGAGTATCTTAGTTCATCTTTCCAATACATGTACAGTAAAATAGAGGATAGAGCTGCACCACTGAAATTCATTACATGAGTTGTTTTTTTATGCATTCTAGAAACTTTTGTGTTTTATTAACTGAAGTCCTCAATAACTGAACTTGAATCCATGGAATTTGTAGTAAAATTCTTAGTGTTTGAAAAAGAAAGCAATGGTAAAATGATGTTCAGTTTGCAGTAAATATTTTTCTTTCAATGCAATATGCTCTCAGAAATTGGGTGCAAACAAAAACACTTTGACCTACTTTTAATGTGTGAATTTAAACCCTACTATAATAACAAAGTAACGCATGTTTATACACTTTTATGAATAAACCAAACTCTGTAAGTGGACATTAATAACAGCATCTTGTCTCATCATTAGTTTTCATGACTTTCACTAGATTTCCTGCACCTCCAAAATCCCAGTGAATAATTTTTTCAGACATTTATTAGAATACTCTACATGTATTGTATACCACATTCATTCAATACTTAATTTAAATAGTACATCCTACAGCTTTTTTCTATTAATCACCTAATCATGAATGCAAGTTTGCATTTAAACACCCTTTAAGTATATCCTGTCTTTGTTTTGTATCTCACCTTGGGATTCACCAGTATTAAGTGAAGTACACTTTTAGTGATGGCAAAGTCCTAGGACAAGTAAATTACACTGCTAAATATATGTATTTCTTTTTATTTTATTTAACTGTTCCATTATACAATAAAACATTACAGTTTTCAATTGTATTCAGCACTATCAAATATCAAAAACCGGTATTTAAACTTACTTAAGGTCAAATCTGATAGTTGGTTACAAGACAAAAACAAACAAAATGTATGAAATTATTTATATATGTAACCAATGAATATATGTAATGTTCCTGCTGATTAAATGGATATCGGTAAAGTCATTGTTTATAAATGTATAGAAATATTTAACAAAGGTAAAAAGGGCATCAGATTTTTGCTGACTCTGATAGGTGAAGATACAGATTCTTCAGCATACTTCTCAAATTTTGCTGCTCTGGAAACATTTCAATATGACTACAGAGGATTTTGATTTGAACACTTGTGCTGAGCTTTGGTGGAACACCTTTGTCATTATGTTCTATTTTAAAACTGGAATCATGAGAAGTTAACAAAACCCTCCCAGTTACTTTCAGATATGTTTTATCTATTCCACTGGAAAGTAAATGTATGTCAGTATTAAAGCTGTGCAGTACCATGATATTCACTAACTTGTCCATCTGCTTCTGTATGTTTCTGTTCATTAATAATTTGCTTACAATATTACATAACAAGTCGTTGGTGTGTATCACAAAGTGTCTCCGTTATCTTACAGGTGATTTTTCTTTTTCTCTCTTTTCTATACAGTGTACTTCCAACAAACCACAATACATATTTTTTAAAATGCAGTTTAATTTACTATTTTTTAAAAAGTAGTATTTCTGCTTTTTTAAACTGAAAACATTTATTGTGAATAATGTGCTTTTAAAAGGGGGATGTTGTGGTGGCACTTAGTTTTCCAATTTGTTTTTTTTATTTGTTTATTGGCTACAGCTTGTTCTTGAAAAAGTATGACCTCTTAATGTGTTTCATTGGTATTGTTAGTGCAGCAAAGTTTAATTGGCATAGGAAGTTGGTTAATAGTACTGTCGAAGTGTGTATTGTATATTTACTGGGGAAATAAAATAAAATGTATTCACATTTCAAATTTATGTTAAAATAATGTGAGTAAGAAGTCAATATGTGAAAAGAGTAAATAAACTCAAATAACCTAAAATAACCCTAAATAAATCAATCCAATGGATAGAATTTGAAACTAGACAAATTCAGACTGGAAGTAAGATGTAAATTTTTAACTGTGAGAATAATTAGCCATTGGAACAATTTACCAAGGGCTATGGTGGATTTTCTATCTCTGACAAATTTTGAATCACAATGGCATGTTTTTTTTCTAAGAGATATGTTCTAGGAATTATTTTGGGGAAGTTCTATGCCCTGGGTTATACAAAAGGTCAGATTAGATTACCACATCTGTCCCTTCTGGCCTCAGAATCTGTAAATCTATAAACTGGGAACAAACAGTGAATTATAACATAGATTGAGCCATAATGGTCACTGTCTACTTATAAGTACCAAGTACTGCTGAACACAGGTGCTAACTTTCTTAGGAACTCTGGGGCAAATTTACCACCAGTGTCAGTGCGTGACATCATTGAAATCAACTCTGCTGTGTCTGTTTAGGCTAGTGGTAAATATTGCTCATCAGGGGGGATTTACGTCTAAGGTCTCATCTAGAGTGAGAATAGTTGTACAGATGTAACTTCACCAATTTAGTAATGTTGGTGCCACACCTCCCCAGTGTAGATGTGCTGAATCAATGTAATACAAGGCTTGCAGTTGTATGGCTTGCCCTGGGTTGAAACTGTTTTACACTGACATCGCACATCTTCCCTGGGGATTTGCACTGGTGTAGGTACACTGGTACAAATACCCCCCATTATAAACAGGCCCCACACCAGTTTCTCCTGATGTTTGCATAGAGTAAATAATAACGAAAAGATGGTTGAAATAATTTTAAAAAAATCTGTACATGCTCTTCAGATACTGTTTGGGCAGCTACCTCTACAATCCACACAGAAGTACAAATGACAATCTGAAACAGAATATTTATTAAACATTAACATTAAGGTCCTGATCCAAAGCCCATTCTATTGAATGATCCTTTCCATTGATTCAAAGGTTATTAAACCGAGGCAAAGAGCCTTGTTTTGCATATTTACTACACTCCCAAATCATCATTAACTTCAATAGAGCTTCTAAGTGCTTAAGAAATAGAGGACCCAGGTCGCAAATATCTCCTTAAAATCCTTAAATACAACAGAAACAGTTTTTGTACCTTCTTTGTAGTACAAAAATGCGGGGTGGGGGGGGGAGAAGATTCTTTTAAAAAGTGTGGTTTGTTTTTAATGTATTTATTAAACTATACTGAGAGCTAGATAGAAAATTATGAATCAGCCTGAAATAACTCTAGCTTGTGTTTGCCTCCTGGATGTTGCCTGACAATAGAAAAGTTCAGCAGCAGTGCTGAAGAAGAGTCCTGAGAGTTGAAAAGGAATGGGCAGAAACAAAACTTCACAGAGTAGTTTTGCTTTATCTTTGGTCATGTCCATTCTTGTCTTTTTCAAACTAGTGGGAGATTGAGCTGAGGAGCGAAGGTGAAAAAAAATGGGAACTCCAACTTTAATGTTTTTTTTAAAAAGTTCTGTTCTGTTCTGTAATAGACTTTTGAATTCACTTGCATGCTTTTGTCCAACAATTAAACATGTAGCTCTCATGGTCTTAAAAAAATAATTGATTTTTTTTATTAACTCATTCATCACATCTAGAACCCTTTAGCTAAAAAAAAAGTTATCTTTGAAAACCAAATGCGACATGGATTCATTCAGGATTTCTATTAAAAATTCGAAGAAGTGTAGCAAGCTATAAATAAAAATATAAAGGTATCAGATTTCACTAAAATTGGATACGATAGGATAATACTGGAAAAATCCTTGAAGGGAGTACCCACCCAGGAAGGAGAGGGATTCCTGAGTGCAACAAAGAGTTAAAACTTCGAGTAATGTGATAAAATCAATAAATATAGTTTCATCAGGAAAATCCTTTTATTGCAATCAATAGTTCCTCTCCTTCCTGGGTGTTTACACCCTTCAAAGACTTTTCAAGTATTTTCCTATCACACCATCACACCCTTCCTTTACCCTTGCTGTTATAAAAGCTGCTCCCCCCAAGGCAATGTTCAACAGTGGAGGTGAGGGAAGGGGTGCACTGCCCCAGAAGGGTCTCTGGAAAGTATGTTTCCCATAGGGCACTGGTGCCTAGTGCAGAGGGTAATGTGGAGCTGTGCCTCCATCTGCTCTCTGAACCATTTACTGTGTCTAGCACTCCTCATATCTGTAGTCTCGCACAGTTATTTGTGTTTGATGGTGGATTGTAAAGACCAAGGTGTCTTGTGACCATCCCTTCCCTTTTGCACTCACACCAGGACAGCATTCAATGTACCTTATAGTTTTTAGCACTTTATACTTATGTCAATTCTTCTAGCCCTGAAGCTTTCTTGCTGCTCTTTTCTGGTTTGTTTTTGTTTTGTTTTATTGTCAAACGCTTCATAGTAGTGAGATGCCTAAAGTTGTAGACAATATTCCAGGTGTGTAATGAAGCTGGTGCCAAAATACCAAGTGCAGCTGCAAGCTGCCTCATGCATGCGCTCTGGCTCTCGCGCTCTCTCTCACTCTGTGTTAACACCCTCCTCATCATGTACACACACTCAAAGCCACACAGGTTTAGAAACCTATGCCCAGTCTTAGACTTCCCAAGCTTTGCTCAGAGCCCCCGCTGTCAAAGTCACAGGGTGAGCTGTGTTTGACACCCCATTTACAGTTCCTCTCAAGGGCACTCTTCATGTGACAGTCTTCACTTCCTTTACTCAGAGGTGAAACTCTATGGAGCAACCACTCTTAGCCTGGCTCTCTGGGTCTGAGCCCCTCTTCAAGAGCATCATTCACTATGGGGCAAAGGGGGGTAGCTTCCCCCCAGTCATTTTATACATCTATTTGCTCTATTATGGCTTCCACTTCTTGTTGCATTTCCATCATCACTTATGCAGGCTATAATATAAGCACATATCATCCTATATGCTGACACAATTTTACTCCTGTCCCCTCCATTTTTCTGAAATGACACCTCTGCCTCAGTTTCTGATCATGTTAACATGACACATATTTGCCATCTGCCAAAGGGCCATTTCTCTGGGCACTTGGGCCCTGCAACTCAATAAAGTAACTTAAACCAGTTTCCTCAAAAGAAAATGAATGGCTTATTCACTCAAAGGCACATAAAAGCAGCAAATAGGGTTAAAACAACAAATGGCTACCCACCTGCGATTTACACCTTCATTTTGCCTGCAAATTTGGGTACGTGCCATTCAGTCAAAGAACACCCCCGCCCGCCCCCCCCCCCACACACACACACACTTCTGGGCTGGCAGGAACAGGCTGCCTTGCTACAATTTCTCTCTGTCTTGTCCACAGTGTTTCCCTCTGAGCAGTTGATACCCACTCAACCCCCCTCCCCAGACACCTTCATCATCTCCAGATGGTTTTCATCATCTCCAGGGGTTTTTAATGGTTTAGTGTCCTTACTGCTCCCAACGTTGGCAAAATATGCCTGTTTACCTGGCTGGCACCAGGCAGCTAGGCATGTCCCAATTAGTAGCCTACCCATTGGTCTCTTAATGACCATTTAAGTATTTTTCTACCAACTTAGCTAATCTCTAGTTATTGTTTCAGTTCCTACTTGTTTCCCAACAGCCCTCTATAAAAATGAACCAGTCCATTCACACATCCCAATATGCCTATGTATTGACTAGCTTAAGAGCTAGGTCACATATTCATAATATTAGTACAGATTAACCCTACATCCAGCCTACTTATTGCTGGCCCTGGCACAGCGTCGATAGAGGTGGCAGGGAGCAATTGCAAAGACCTATATTTTGCCTTTTTGGGGTTACTGTGCAATAGTCCCAACACTGGCCTATTTTCCCTGCTCTAGGTCACCTCCCACTGTTGCCTATAGTCTGTTTGCTGGAAGGCCAGAAGCCTATGGTGGCAGCCAGTTGTATTGCGTCATCCAAAACCAGAAAGGACCCGAATCTCAGTTAAATTGTGGCTGCCGCTCCATTAGTTTAAGAGGGAGAGGGGGGGTTATAAAGCCAACTAATCCAGGCAATGCCACATCTCTGATTTGTCTATTCTTGGCTCCTGAATGAGCCCCTTAGGGAATACTATAGACTAGTGTAAATTAGCACATCCTTGAGGCTGAAAGTGTGCTCTAATTTATACCAAGCACTTGATTCAGAATACAGGGAAACACAAAGGTGAATTAACATGACCTTTGTCCTTTCCTTATCCTCCACACCTTGTTCCCTGTGCTGAGCATCTATTGGTCAGTAATAGCAGTCACAACCATGGCAAGGCATATGGTAGCCCAGATGCAGCACAAAAATGCCTCATTTTCTCTGTCTGTGTTGGGAAGGGGTGGTTTTGGCATTTTTTGTTTTGTTGCTTTTGCTACCATTTCGCATTACAAATTAGCAGCTAATAACTGCATTTAGGTGCAAAACTAGACTTTTGAAATCAATGGGGATTAGGTGCCTCCATACTTTTGAGGAGCTGGACATGGCAACATTGCTGCTATCCAAGTTTCATCCTCCCATTGACTGGCTCTTTCCGATTCTTTTTCCAGTTCTATTAACCTGATTTTATTCCAGAATGGATCTAATGTTCTGCCTATGTTTTCAATATTTCTTTGCAGAACTTTGTTATATTCAGTGGTGATCACTGCTTCTCCCTGTTTAGTATCATCTATGAGTTCAATTCACATGCTAACTACTTACTCTTTTTTCTATTAACAACACCTATATTAAGATGAGGCCTAAGGTGACAATCACCCACTAGAGTTCCAACGCCGTCTCCTTACCAGTTCCTTTTGGGTAGCCTCTTTTAGCAAAGGTCAAACCTACTTGATTATGTTCCGATGCATGATACTGGATTCATGGTAAAGAATTGTCACTTAAAAAAAGATGTTTTAATATGCATTCTGTTTAACATGTTTTTTTGCTAACTTTGATATTATTCATCTCTTTCTAATGTATAAAAACTAATCAGCCCATAGGATGTAGCTTGTGAGCCTAAACCCATTACACTGTTCAGAAGAATTATAGCAAGTTGTTATCTCTATTTGACTTTCCATGCTGAAAGTATCAACAAATTGCACACTTGCATTTATTTTACTGATGAAATGCAGAATAAGGCTTACATTTAGTTTTTCCAAAAGTCAGTTGTCATTTATGCGTGTTAGCCCTCATTTATGCTGATCATTGCAGCTTTTGACTTCAAGGATCCCATTAGTATTTCTATGCTGTGTTGAAAAGCAGGAAACCAATGTGCACCAATTTGAGAGCCACTCGGATGCAGGTAAAGAATATAACAGCTTGAGCAAGTGCTAATTAGAACCAATTAAACTTAATTGACCTCCTTTGGCAGTAAAATGCACACTAGAATTCTGTCCTTGCAGAGTGGAGAGATTGCCTCTAAGCATATGTGTGATGAGTAGTTTCATGTAGCAGCCTGTAATGATGTGGATTTCACAACCAAAGAAAAAAGGCTTGCCCCAATTTGTCTTTATAACTGAGTTCCACTGTATTTGGGCAGTACAATATAAGTGAGCTCTCTTCCCTGGGAGATTTAAAAATCAATGTCTATAGTGCTGATGAGTATCCCTAGATATTAATTTATTGCTGTACTAAGCTGACATCTCCAGGAATGAATGAGGAAGAAAAAAATACAGCTTCCCTGCTACAGGTAAATTAGTGACATAGGCAACTTCTCTCCCTTGTATTGGACAGGACTCCAGTATGTAGAGGTAACAAAATAATGGTGGGAAAACAGGAAAATGAGGATGGAAATTGTAATATTCCATACATGCCTAAGTATTTCAGTGATGACCAGTTAACTACAAGTCCCTGGGAATGAGCGCGAGCAATTCCCACATGGAGGCGGGGGGCACATTTATTATCAAACAATTATCCAAGTGCCAGTTAATGTGCTTTACTGATTTTCTTAGCAGAAGCAAAGTGCAATTGACTTACTAGCTAGGCCTTGCTAATGACAGCAGTAAAGATGCTAGCCACTGGGGAAGGGGGGTGCAAAACGGGGGTGTTAGATGTGCATTGTACAACACAAACAAACATGAACTGAATCCAACTGCAATAGAAAAGAAAAAGAATTCACAAGCAAGTCAAAATTGCTTTCTACTCAAGGACAGCACAACCCGCTACCAGCCTTCCAATAGGAATTTCTTTAGGGGAAATGAAGAGCAATATGCAGTAATGGCAAAGCATGCAACAAGAATTTACAGAATGATCAAGTGCCAACAGGAAAAGAAACAAATAAAGCTATAACCTGAAGAGGGAGATTGCCAGGAATTAAATGGACTCAAACACAAAAAAGGCTAGGTCATAAAATGTGACAAAAAAACATAGAAAACAACAACAACAAAAAAGAGGGTTTTCTTTTATTTCCAACAGACCTTAATTGTTGTTGGCATAGAAATTACCTACTTACGTTCAAGACAAAAGGCAAAAATGAGAAACACAAAAACACTTACCAAACAGATCTTAGAGTTAAGAGAGAGAGATGCAATATAGAAAAAGCACAATTAATCATTAATTGCTTGAAAGCCTTATATTCTTGAATGAATGGAGGTATTTTTGCCCTTAAAAGGACAACAATTTATTCAATTTTGTATTAAAATAAATCCCATAAATGCTTTCGCCTCATCACCTCCCGCAGCGTAAATACTGCATTCTAACAAACAAATACTGCACTGCAAATCTGGTGTCAGAGGCTTAAAAATAACTTGTCTAGATTAGTCCACCAACACTTCACCCATACTGTTTCTTCTTTGCCACTAGGTCTATACTGTGGGAATAGGTATTTTTCTTTGTTTTGCCCCCCGATGCCGGTATAATATTTTTTTCTAAGATATTTCAGGTTTTGTTTTTTTTGTTTTGATTTATAAATTTTCAGTTGTATATTTGTACTGTGTGGAAAATAAGATTATATATCCTAGGCTGCAAGGTGGAGGAGTGGAAGCCGGGGGCAGGTCAGAGACTGCTAGATGTCTTTGAAAAACAGTGGGGTTCATCGATAAGCATATTTAAAAAGACAGATCAATAGTATCACCCAGTCAGGGAATTGTCTTTCTCTTAGGTTTCCAACACCAGCTACAGAATCTTTTTCTTAAGTAAATGTTGTTGAGCGTTTCAACCATGATTCTAGAGAGAATATTGGAACAAATGAAAGAACTCAATTTAATTTTAATAGCCACAAATTTAAGGGCATGTGTAGCAGCAGCTGTTGTACCATACTTTGAGCTCTTGAAGCATTGATCATGAATCTGGGTGAATCAATAGCAATTTAGGAGCTACATATAGGAATATAACTTGATCCATCTGGTCCAATACCTTGCCTCCAGCAATGGCAAAATACCTGGGATGACATCCTGGCAAATGATTGACAAAACTTCCATTGATTTCAATGGGATTTCACTCTGACTGTAAAGGAAGTTGAAACACATAAACTAACATGAACAATATTTATAGAAGGAAGAAAGGAAATTTTAGGTGCTGCCTCTCAGGCAATTAGTATGAGATGGCATTACCCATATCTCAGCTTATAGTAAAGAAGAATCCATGCTCTTGTTGAAATCCAGCTTGACATCAGCGAGATGAAATGGACAGGGAGTGGCGAGATGGGCTCTGATGTTGTTATCATCTTCTAATCAGCAGGAGGAATGCATGAAAGAGGTGTAGGAATTTAAAACCGCAGAAAACTGTCTTGGGAGCCAGTGAATGACAGAATAACAACAGCTGGCCTGCAAACAAGACATTTCAAGTGTACAATAAACCAAGTAAATGCTCCAGCAAATGCAGTAGGCAAAAGTGAGCAGGTATGAGCAGATGCAGCAAGTATTGGATGACGTGCCTAACCCTGACATCAAGTGGCTGACAAATGATTTCAATACACAAATGGGCAACAACTGTACTGGCTCGAAAGGCATTATGGGTTCAGCAAGAGAAAGCATTCCAACTGATAATGACTGACAGTTCTTGAATCTCTGCAGCACACGCACCCTAAAGCTAGGAGTCCATCTCTTCAGGAGCAAGAGGATTCACCTGCAGATCACCAAACAACACAACTGTCAACTGGATAGCCCATATGTCTGTATATCTAGGAGACGGGCATCTTCTTTGAGGGATGTCAGAGTCTGTAGAGGATTTGGACATTGCTAACCATAAATGTTCTGTGTTCTCTTAATCAAAAAACATCTCTCTGAAATCTCGTGTCTATTTTATACAATCTATGGAGGACAACACTACAACAGAAGATTAAATTGAGGCAAAATTGCTTCTATTTCAGTTTCATGTAGCTATTTCAGTTTCTAGTTACCCATATGTTAGCCAGTTGATTTCAGCAGGGTTCATTTCAGAGAGGAAGGGTGGCCCAGAATAGAGACGGGTAGGCTGGGATTTGGGTGACCCAGTTGCAAATCCATGGCCTGCCACAGATTTCCTGTGTGATATAGAGCAAGGCACTTAGTCTCTCGCTCTGATTCAGTTCCCCATCTGTAAAATGTGGATAACAGCACTTCCCTGCCCATAAGGCTGCTTTGAGAATAAATATGTTAAAAACTGTGAAGTGCTCAGAGACTGTTGTATTGGGGCCACATAAATAGATTGTCTCACTACACAAAAAGCTATCTGTCCCTTTAATATTATTAGGAATATTTTTATCAATATCAGTATCAGATAACTATTACTTCAGAAAGATAAAATATTATACCATTCTGTACTATCTTGAGTGAAATTGTCCAGATTTTAAAACCTCCCAATCATATGAAAATAATTTGACCTATAAAAAGATTGGTCAAATGTTCCCATCCAAGAGAGCATACCACCTTGGTAAGGTATTTAGTTGATAAAACACTGCTGGATTATAGCGCTGAAGAAATGTTATTCTTTTAGAAAATACTGTTAATAGAAAAAACAAAACATTTTTCCTTTCCCATCCATAAGTCTACTGTAATTCCTGTTGCAAACTCAATGCAGTAGATTTAAGGTTCTGTTTTTCTAGTAAAGAGTAGAGTACCTTTATGCCTGGCTTCTATATTTCACCAGTCCTAGAAGCCTCTTAGCACTCCCACTGATTTTATTGGCACTTGGTTGCTAGCATCACACAGGAAGTGTTCAGCAAATGTTGACAAAAAATGCAAATAAAATATTTCCATTTTCCTATCAGGCTTATTGGCCCCTTTCAGGTTCAGATGGAGAAAAACCTAATAAAATATTATTTCCTTCAATTTTAGAACACTTCTTACACTTCTTTTAGACTGGGATGAAACATAAATAGTGGGCTTAATAAAACAAACCTTGAAAATTAGATTACAGAAAAACTAAGGTTATCTGCCAAAAGAAGATAGTTACACTTAATTCAGTACTTTGCCCATCACCTCTGGAGGTAATGTCAGTAAACAGATTATAAGTAGTGGAATATTCTTCACGGTTAGAATATTAACAGTACAGCATGCTAACGATGGTCTACATCAGGGGGAGGGCAAACTATGGCCTGCTGGCCGGATCCAGCCCTCAGGCTCCTCCTAACCAGTCCCTGAACTCTGGCTGGGGAGGCTGCTCCGGCCTCCCTCCCGCTGTCTGCCCCCCCCCCCCGCCCCGCAGCCTCAGTGTGCCATGTGAGCAGCGTTGTGTGGGGATGGGGCTGCGCGATGGTGTGTCTGGCTCTGGGCCAGACATGCTGTTCTGAGGCGCATGGTAAGGGGTCCGGGGGGTGGGTGGTTGGATAAGGGCCAGAGGACCTTGGGGGGCAGTCAGAGGATGGAGAACAGGGGGAGGGGAGTTAGATTGGGTGTGAGAGTCCCAGGGGACCTGTCGGGGGCAGGGGTGTGGCTGGGGGGGGGCGGAGGAGTCAGGGGACAGGGAGCAGCAGAGTTAAATAGGGGGATGGGGTCTTGGAGCGGTTGTTGGGGGTGGAGGGACTCTGGAGCGGGACAAGGAGCAGGGGGGCTTAGCTAGGCAGTGGGGTCCGGGAGGGGGGAAGTTGGACTGCGAAGTCAGGGGACAAAGAGCAGGGGGGCTTAGATATGGGATGGGGTTATGAGGCAGTTAGGGTGGGTGGGGTCTCCAGAGGAGGTGATCGGGGACAAGGAGTGGGTGGGGGAGGTTGGATTGGTCAGGTGTTCTGAGGGGGGCAGTTGGGACAGGAAGTGCTTGGTGGTCAGATAGGGGCAGGGGGCCAGGCTTTTTGGGGCGGCACAGCCTTCCCTACCCGGCCCTCCATACAATTTTGACCCCCATTCTGGCCCTCAGGCCAAAAATTTTGCCCACCCCTAGTCTACACTGTAGCAGAGAGTGTACTTCCCAGCTAAGCTCGCCTGATATGCACTAGCTCTGCTCAAGCAAATAAGCTAAAAATAACAGGTAGCATGGGTGGTAGCTGGGACTAGCTTCCTCCGGACAACCCTGCCCAGGCTCCCTAAGTGTATATTCAGGAAGTTAGCTCACAACACCACTCATGCAACTCTTAGCTACACCGCTATTTTTATCATACGACCTCAATCAGAGCTAGGGCATGTCTGATTTTCTGTGCAGGGAAGCACACTCCCAGCTACAGTGTAAACTGATCCTAAATTAATCCCTGGAACAAGACTAATGAGAGATAAAATGTTCTTATCTTGTTATGGTGAATAGTTCCTTTTGTCTTGACAATAGTCGGCGGTGTCATCATGGTCTTAGGCCTGCATTGAAGCTTGATGTGCCCTTCTCAGTCTAAATCTACTTATTAAGTTGAATGTTGCTAAAAATGATGCTGACATTAGATTATTTTCAAGTAGCAGAAATAAGCTAAGTGGTGAAGATGTAGTAGGAAACTTCCTTGAAGACAGATTCTATGTTGACTACCTCATTGCTGGAAATAGACTTTTGTCCTTCAGAAGAATCCATTTCAATGATTCATTGGACTATAAAAGAGAGGGGCCAAGAAATCTCATGGTAGCTGTCTTTCACCTACCATAACAAAGATACCAGCCCTTTCACTTTTGGGGGACAGATCATGACCCAGGAATTAGGTCAACCATCTTGATGGAAACGTGAGGATTTTGCCTTGAATCATGATTAGCTTGTTACATTTTAGTTACTAGAACTCTTTATTTATCTTGTAACCATTTCTGATTTTAATTGTATTCCTTTAAAATCTGTCTCTTTGGAATTTAACAAACTTGTTTTATTTTTTTAATTTAAACCAATTCAGTGCTGTGTTTAAATGGAACTGTTTTGTAATTCCAGTTAAAACAACAAACTGCTGAATATTGACTCTTTAAAGGAGCAATGAACCTTAATTGTTTTCTGATTGTCCCAAGAGAGGGTCAGAACACAGGGTTTGGGGGACATTAAAGGTTGAGAGTGTAGGATCATTTTACCAGTTGTTACCCAAGATTGATTGAAACCAGTGGAAATCTGTGGTATTGTTGGCAGGCTCTTATATCTACCACACAGACATAGAGGATAAGTTTGCTGATGATGGTGGGTGTCCCAAGAGAAGAGCTACAGTAGCAAGGCATTGTGAGACACTCAGGATTACAGGGTAAGAGGTGAAACAACTCGTCACTGCTCTGGATTGCGCCCCAGAATGTGACAACATTATCCTTGCTGTCTTGTACCTGCACTTCTAATGGTGATCATACTGTGAGACTATGTTGTTGCTAAGAAAGTTTGAGATTACAGACTTCATTTTCCACTAGGCCCACATGGATTCCATTTCCTCCAGACACTGGAAGGGCCCCACATAGTCTATAAATGTCTTTATTTCCAGCGCCTTTTAATGTTAATTTCCTAGAATATAAAAGCTGGTGAATGTCAGATAAGATAACAATCAACTTGCAATCAACACACACCACAGGAATGTATGTCTTGTAGAAGACTGAACAGAGCAGGTCATTCCGTAATAAGCAAGTGCGAAGGGAGGACAAGTTAACTCAAAACACTTTATGTGTTTGTCAGATTTAATTTGAGGGTTTGACTGTTTGCAGCTTCAGAAATGCTTGTCAGAGATGGTCAAGACATGCTGAAAGGTACTGCAGTGAATAATAAAGCTGTCCTGCTCTAAAAAAAACCCTATAATCTCCAAAATTGCTTGTATAATACTGAAGTGAAATTATATGACTTAGACCTGCTCCTGGATTCTGTGAAAGTGAATCAACATCACTAACACTTGTGGGTGTTGGGTTTTTTTCTCCTGACTATGCTCAGTTTCGTCTAGCTGGTACATTAAAAAGAAGGTGGCAGTCAATTATCAGCATGGCACTATTAATAATAGCGCTGCTGGATGACAGCACTGTATAAAAGATGTTCCCTTAGAAAATATTGTTAAAAACAGAAACAGTATATTTTCCCTAATGTCTGTGTAGCTTTTTTATGGGTTCTGTGCATGGTATGTTAGTATGTGGCAAGCCAGGATGTGACTCTAGAGCACACCAGCTTACCAGCAGTAACGTCCCATGTAGACATGCTACAGTGCAATGAAAACCCCAGTGTGAAGCTTGGTGACCCGCACTTTCAAAGAGGAGTAGGGTCAGTGTAAATTGATTTAATGTACACTATTGTTTGTGTGCACACAGTGTTTCTGCACCCTATTTGGGCAGTCCTCCATCTGCTATCCCATACTGCTATGCCCAGACTTCCCTTCCCTCATTTAAAACCTGGCATAGGGCCAGGTAATCCCATTTGCTCCTGGAATCAAATATGTCACCCTTGCAGAGCTGTTATTCCAGCACACCACACCTCATGAACCGCCTTGGCAGCATGCAGAGATCCTTGATCTCCTTGCTGTCTGGAGAGAAGTGCTGGTATACCAAGCTCTTGTGACCGACCACTGCATTAAGCAATGCTTCAAGGCCATCATTAAGCAGGTGGTCGAGAAGGGTCACAGCCAGGACACTGACCAATGCCATATAAATCATGACGAGCTCAGGAAAACGTACAAGAAAACTAGAAACAAGTTTGGTGGTGCTCATTGGACCTGTCCATTTGGTAAGGAGCTGGACAGGATTTTTGCCAGCCTGGTGCTGTGGACCCAGAGGGAGCTTATAGTTTTGTGTGGCTGTGGGCCAGAGCAAGTGGGGACCTCTTCCCACCTTCAGTCTACCTCTCCTGCTTGCTCGCCTCCTGCGTTCCTGCTATAGAAATGAAGTTGGGGAGGAGGGGCTTCCCCCACCTGGAACGTCTGCCAGGAAACAGGGGCGTGGCACAGGGGCTTCCTCTGCTCCACCCACCCAGGGCTCCTGCTGGGGAGTTGGGTTTGGGTATAGGGGCTTGGCCTGCTCCACCCACTCAGTGCTCCTTCTGGGGAGTGAGGGAAGCCCCCACGCCCGGTTCCTGGCAGGAGTGCCGGACAGACAGGTGGAGTGTGAGGGCGCAAGGATGCCCATTTTTCTGGATTCCCCCAAATTAGCCAGGGCCTCCGATCACAGGCCTCGTTGACCTAGTGGCTAATCCGCCACTGTACAGAGCCAATGACATTGGGGAGAGTGGTACCCTGCCACTGCCACCACTGAGGAGACTGTAGCACCTGAAAACAAGCATGAATCATCACAAGAGGACAATGAAGAGCTCTCCCCACACCAGGATCTCTTCAGAACGTGGGATCTTGAGTGTGGCTGTGTAGGAAGCCATCCCAAGTCCCAGCCCCCAGGCCCCAACCAAGCCTGGGACACAAGAGTAAGATCATCTTGTGGGGAGCTCAGCAGATAAGTATCTATATTTTCAATTTATGATGAGGATGATGTGATAGTGCTGTGGTAACTTCTGCTCCAGGTGCCTGAGGGCCACTGTTATTTTGGGGGGATGTGAGCTAGGAACCTTTCCAAGTCGCCAGATCTCACCTCCCTATCTTCCTCCTTTACCCAGTGTTGTCCTCATTCCTTCCACCCTCCAGGAATATGTTTTCAAAATGGCAGCTGGGATGGTTAATCAGCTTCTAAGGCCATGTCTACACGAGCAAGCTTACAGCAGCAAAGCTGAACTGATGCAACTGTGCTGCCGTCAGATCGCTTGTGTAGATGCTCTGTGCTGATGGGCAAGAGCACTCCCGTCAACATCATAAAACCACCTCAGTGAGCAGTGGTAGTTATGTCAGCGGGAGAAACTCTCCTGCCAGCATAGCGTTGTGCATGCTACCACTTATACTGGCAAAACTTATGTCACTCAGTATTCTTTTCACATCCCTCAAGGACAGAGTTTTGCTGGCATAAGTGGTAGTGTAGACATGGCCTAATTCATGCTGCTGCACCCACTGACCATCAATTGGTGAGAAGCCTATGCCATCGAGGGCACATACCTGCCTACTAATTTCCTTTTCCATCACCCATCTGTCCTGTCCAGCAGATGCCTACCCCCACCAATAACAAATCCATCTGTGTGCTTAAAATGGCATCTGCATGGTGCATCCGCAACCTCTCTGCCCCTTCTCCTTGCACGGTGGATTCAAAAAATGAAGCCCTGCCATTGTGCCAGGTGCAAATGTTTACTGAGACAGTCATTACAGAAGAAAATAAGATTATTTTAGATTTCAGAGCTTCCATGAGGTATATGTCAGCATAAGGCGTTGCATGCAAGTACAGATAATAAGGCTAATGTTCCCAAATGAGGAATATATACCTGTATAGCATGGCAAAAAAGGGTTTTGTACAGGAAAAGAGGATTAGCTTAGGGATTGCATAGCCATGCAGCTTTTAAGTCTCTTGGCTGATATATATCAAATACCATTTTCATCATTATTGCAATCAAATAGACAAAGGTAGCATAATGGCTTTTCACAGGCTTACATATTTCATAGAAAAAGACTGGGAGCCATTAAGGTTTTAAACAATCAGCACACAACCTGATCTATTTTTTCAGTGTACTTTCTACATGTCTGCAGAAGAGATACAGCAGAATCTAAGGCTAAGAAATTGCTCCTTTTCGGTATAGACATTCAGCAGCCTGGCAGAATGATCATTTTCCCTGGCACAGCTAGTGACTCCCTACTCCCGCTGCAGCACTTCTGGGGGAGGACCATCATGATGAACAATATCACAGCATATCTTGCTAGTCTGTTTTATGCTTTTTTGAATAAATCCCACCAAAAAAAATTGAAATTTAACAGCTCTGTTATGAGTTTTTACCAAAGTATAAAAGCGTTCACACAACATAAAATAAAAAAATACCGCAATGTGCCACTTCTAAATCAAGTTCAGTGCACATTTTCAGGTGCAAGCCTTAAAATGAGGACAAAAGGCATCCCTGACAGCACTGACTCCTGGCGGTTTACACTTTGCAATTGGAAACTCTGCCAGCAGCTCATGCCACTAAGCCAGTCTCTGCACCTCAGCCTCCCACCTAGCATTAAGATTTTCTCCTTTAATCTCACAAATACTGTGTCAAACACACCCTGCAGCTATAATCCTAGGTAAATAGCCTTCTGAAGCTTGTAAACTAGTCAGAACATAGCACCGCCTTATTTCAAACGGGCAAATGCACACTCTGCTGTCATTCTGCAACTGCTAAGGTCGTAGCTAAAACAGTTCCTTCCTTCTGACCAAGTACCCTGTAAATGGCTTCAATAGTCAGGAAAGCATGGGATAAACTCCGTGTCCCAGAATGACCAGGGCATTCTCTACATCATCAATGTCCAAAGCCAGAGCTGAAGGTACCCTGTCTCGACAGCACAAATAAGTTGCCAGTGTTGCAACATGGAGCAGTATTCTGGCTTTGAGCAATTTGAAAATGACACTTTCTGAAAATGGTTCTAGTCTGCCCAGAAGGAGAGGACTCGTAGGCTGGAGGGAGCAGAAGCATGGGATTTTTGAGGTTTGACACACACACACACCCCCGCCCAAGTCCCAGAATTCCATTATATCCCAAAATATGCAGCAAGGATAATCCCAGAATGCACATAACTCTGCAGCAAAGCAAAGGACGGGGAGGATACCCACCCAGAATGCCATACGTTTAGTATGGACCAAGACCCTGTCAAATGTAAGCAATTATGCAAATTGAAACAGAGCAGAGTTGTCCTGTGTACACTCTGTTACTCCAGCCTACAGACTGCACACCAGGTACGGTACATCAACTCACTGTGCAGCAAAATTCCTGTGTACACAGGCCCTTAGAGGTACATTCACCCACTGATGTGTAGTGACAGATTCTGATGGCCTTAATCATGATGAGAAGCACCTTATTCCACAACAGTCCCATTGAACTCAAAGTGTCTGCTTGTGGAGTAGGGTGCTACTCAGTGTAAGGAAGCAGAGCAGCATCTGGTCCAGTGTGATTCATACAGTACAGGCCAATTTGACCCTCCTTCCGTGTGTCCCTTCACTTTTTCCACGTGAAAGTGGATACCTGTAAATATCTACGGGGGCAGGGGTGGGGTGGATCCAGCCTGTGGCTTCCATTTGTCTGGCCCTCCAGCTGAGCAGGCACGTGGAGAAGCCGCTGCTACCCTCCCCTCCCCCAACAAGCTGCTGCCGGCAGCCCCATGTGCAGAGGGGTGAGTGCCCCTGTGGCAGCGGCCAGAGGAGTAAAGGTGGGGGTGCGGCAGCGGCCAGAGGAGCAAAGGGGGGGATTTTGCATATATTGAAGTTTTTCACAGTTGCTTCGGCCTGTGAAGCCCCTTCAAAAATCTAATATGGCCCTCATCTCATAAAGTTTGGAGACCCCCTGCTGTAGATTGCTGAAGACCCTCCCCCTTTTATGTTTTTTTTTAACATTGGGGTTTCTTTGCCTTTGGTTCCACTAAAGCTCATTTGCTAACTGTTGTTTATTTATTGCTTTTCTTCCATTTCTTTGCTGAGGCTATTATTTTGCTCTTTTGTCCCAATATACAGATTACATGTGGCCTCTTAGTTGTGCAAATAGTGGATTTTGAAGCTTCAGCGCCAACATGTTCCCTCTTGTACAAACAGACTCACTTACAGCCTGTCTAAATGTATGCACATTTCTGTCTGCTAAGTTAGGTTGTACACTTTTCACAAGTATCTGTTGGATATCTGTTCACTTATTCATTACTTTGGTACACTGATAGAGGCTGATGAAAAATCCTGACCCAATAACTCTTCATCCATTTTAGAGGATTCCTTATCTCCTAGAAAGGTCCTTCTTTGACATGATACATGCTGTACAGTTGAAGGTTTACTTCAATATTTACATTTCCAACATTTTCCTTCAACTGTGAAAGTTATTGCTGCTGATTTTACCCAGGAATTCAATAAACAATTTCTCTATCTCTAAAGCTACATCCGCTTTGCCAACTACCTATTGGACTAGTTTCAATTCAGAATAACTAGTTAGGGAGAGACAGTACCACACCAGCATTCTGGTTCAGCTATATTCATAAATCATCATACAACCTGGCATTGATTAATTGTCTTGGCCTAGAACATTTAGGAGCTTTATGAGAATTCTGGCTACACCATAGTTACAATATTAAAAGCAGGTGCACTAGGGTACATTTTCCACCTACTGGATGGAGGTGGATATGTAAGCAACATGCTTTGAGGGCAAATTTCCAGACAAATCTATTGTAATTTTAAATTTGTCTTCAATTACTTTTACCAGAGTTGAAATATCCTTATAATCCTTATAATATCCTTATAATAAGATTGCCAGTTCTTCAGAGTTTCTTGTGAATGACGGGGACTTCCAGTGATGCTTTTGACTAGTATCTGAATTTGGTCCTCCTTGTATTCCAAGGCTGAGTTGCTCTTACAGATGGTAAATATAAACAGAAAATATGCTGTTGATTCTGACAATAAGTTGACAGTTAGTGAACTTTTTATTTCAAGACTGATGGTTCTTGAACACTGTGGCCCCCTATCTGAAATTTCCCTTTGTTTTTCCTGACTCGCCTGCTTCTCTTTTCAAATGGCTGCATCTCTCTCTCTCTCTCTCTCTCTCTCTCTCTCTCTCTCTCTCTCTCTCTCTTCTCTGTGACAACAAAACCACTGGTGCACATTATAGTATTTCTCTACATTTTATTTGTTATATAAATTGCCTGAATTTGGTGTTAAATATATTTTTCAATACCTTAATCTAAAATATGAATAAATGTGATGGAAAACTACCAAAACATATAATACCACATTGTCATTGGACAGAGAGCATCATCTCATTTACAGACTATAATAAAACATGTAATTACTTTCAGTAAAATGCTTGTTTCTTAATTTTAACTTATGCTGCTTCTACTAGCTTATAACCTTCCTCTCTTTTTCTGAATCTTTTTCTTTTAACTTTTCTTCAGATTCCCTGTCACATCTTCCAATATTTCCTTCCATTATCATAATTTTCCTTCTCTCTTTTTCTCCCCAATTTATCCTTGTTCCTTTCCTCCACTCTCCCCTCATCTCTGCACGCTGAAGGGCCTTCAGCCCCTCACCACCAGGCAATGCTCCCCCACAGGGACATAGTGCTGATTTTGGCAGGTGACATTATAAGTCAAGTTTCTGATAACATGCAATGCCAAAATGCTTAAGTGAATGCTATTTGGAATTAGTTCTGCTCCTAATGTAACTCAGGCAGCAATTTAACAGATTTTTTGAGGGATTACTAATCCCTCAAAAATGGGTAATAGTTAAAATTGTTGATGTTTGGGACCATAATTCATGCAGACAAAGAAACAGGCAAGTTTTACATACAGCAAAGGCAACATCGCAACTACTGAACTTTATGAAGTCAGGCTATCCTCCTGCCAGGACTGCAACTGCCATTCATGCATGTAATGTACTCTGCCCTACCACCTCCCAGATTGCCAAATTGTTGGAGAAACTCCATAACTTATGGGTTTACCTGGCTCTCAAATGGATCTGCCTGCAGGAGTGTCCCATTGGATTGGCTATTCTTCCTTATAGTCCACCTCCCTGGGGAAGGGCAGCCAATCAGAGCTCCTCCCTGTACTGCGTGACAGTCTGATCCATCAGCATATGAAGCAGCCAGTACTCCCTCCCCTCTCCCCGCTAAAGAGTTGGAGCACTGCTGTAGGAGAAGTAGCTTCTCCCAGCTCTGCAACTCCTCATCTTCTCTGTCTCCTGGCCTAGAAGGGGGGAAAGATCTTCGAAGTCCTGTTCCCTTTCCTACAACCCTGAACATAAGAACATAAGAAGGCCATACTGGGTCAAACCAAAGGTCCATCTAGCCCAGTAGCCTGTCTACCGACAGTGGCCAATGCCAGGTGCCCCGGAGTGAGTGAACCTAACAGGTAACAATCAAGTGATCTCTCTCCTGCCGTCCATCACTCCCCTCTGACAAACAGAGGCTAGGGACACCATTCCTTACCCACCCTAGCTAATAGCCATTAATAGACTTAGCCTCCATGAATTTATCCAGTTCTCTTTTAAACCCTGTTATAGTCCTAGCCTTCACAGCCTCCTCAGGTAAGGAGTTCCACAGGTTGACTGTGCGCTGTGTAAAGAAGAACTTCCTTTTATTTGTTTTAAACCTGCTGCCCACTAATTTCAATGGGTGGCCCCTAGTTCTTCTATTATGGGAACAAGCAAATAACTTTTCCTTATTCACTTTCTCCATGCCACTCATAATTTTCTATACCTCTATCATATCCCCCCTTAGTCTCCTCTTCTCCAAGCTAGAAAGTCCTAGCCTCTTTAATCTCTCCTCATATGGGACTCGTTCCAATCCCCTAATCATTTTAGTTGCCCTTCTCTGAACTTTTTCTAATGCCATTATATCCTTTTTGAGATGAGGAGACCACATTTGTACACAGTATTCAAGATGTGGGCGCATCATGGATTTGTATAAGGGCAATAAGATATTCTCCGTTTTATTTTCTGTTCCTTTGTTAATGATTCCTAACATCCTGTTTGCTTTTTTGACCATCGCTGCACACTGCATAAACATCTTTAGAGAACTATCCACGATGACTCCAAGATCTTTTTCCTGAATAGTCGTAGCTAAATTAGCTCCCATCATATTGTACGTATAGTTGGGGTTATTTTTCCCAAAGTGAATTACTTTACATTTATCCACATTAAATTTCATTTGCCATTTTGTTGCCCAATCACCCTGGCTTCTCAAAGATAACTGGAACAGGGATGAACTGTTGGACGTCAGGGTATGAAATTTTAGCTTGTAGGGTGACGAGAGAGAAACATACTGAAACACTGAAAGAGAAAACAGTTAGAGAAGGAAAAAAGTAACAAAATGCTAGGGTCTCTCCATTTGTCTCATATGCTCAGTTCCCCTTTCACTCTTTCTTCATTATCTGTCCTTATATACATTCATGTAAACGTCATTAATGTATGCAAATATGTCACCTACTGGATTTTGTTTTCTGGAGGTTGGCAGATATTCCTAATTCCTTGTACAAAAGATGAAATAATAACCTCAGTGAGCAGCTTAAACGACATGTCCATTTTCCATGTCCTCATGCAAGATTGCTGTTTCTGCAAGGGGTGGAGACTACATACTCACACAAACAATCTCTGGACTGTTTCTGGCACAGCTAGCTGGAGCACAAATGGTGGGTCACAAGGAAAACATTGAGAGGTCTATGAAGGATTCAAGCAATCTGCTAAAGTATATATGTCTATAGAAATATTGTTTTAAAGTTACATGAGTGAAATTTGAGGTTGGATGGGTTTAGGGCTTACATCAGATGTTATGCCAATTGTCAAAAAAAAAAAGAAAAAGAAAAAATGTCATGGTATGAATTCATTGCAAATTGTTTGGCAGGCATTTTCTTGTTGACATTAAACTAGTTAAATAATTAGGTGAATTATTTTGTACTGTAGAATAGGGATTGGTGGGCTGATATGCTAAACTAGCCTAACTAGAGAAGTAGTCATCTGATATTCACAGCATCCCTTAGCAATTATAGCACATTAGCCATCAAACTAAAGGGATCAGATTTTTTTTTTATAATGTGTAAGATGACATCTGGCATCCATGCATGATCAGTTCTGGGCCTCTCCTTGCCGAACACAGTCAATTACACCAAATTATGCTGTTTGGTTTAGAGAAGAGGGATTGAACTGAGCCTCCAAAATTTATTTACATTAAAACCAGAGCATGAACTCATACTGAAATCATGTTTAAAAAACTCTTTGCTTCTCTTATGTTGCTACTATTTCAATAAAATGGCAAGTGTTATTTAGTAAAACAATTTTACTCTGAACCTATAATGCATATAAATATTGAATGTTATGAATATATGAATATACTCAGCATGGTGCAAAGATTCACATTCAGAAGGATTAAGTAATGCAATAAACACTGCTACCTGTTCTACTGCTGTGTTATCAAGACGGTAACTAATGAAACCTAGTTGAAAAGGATCCTCAAAACCTGATTTAGATTTTGTCAATAGAATGTTCATAAAGACAGGCTTCATGAACTAATAAAGCAATTCAGTGGATGTATGAAATACGGCATTACCTACTAAATGGAAAAATAAGTGCCCAAGCTATTTGTGACAGTGTGTTTGGTGTCACTGTCTGAAAAAATTGTTATGAAATGTGAAAAGATTAAAAATGATCATTACTTAGGCTAGGATTAGTAATAAATAAGCAAAAGCTTTTTGCTAAAGCCCTAGGTGAACAATGGCACTAGAAAATGAAACACTGGCAAACTGCCCATCTCCTATGGGGAAAGACCAAAGAGGTAGCACTTTCTCGTTGTAAGCAATCAGAACACAGAATGTGAGCTTCTTCCTGATGCATTAAGAACATCTCAACAGGGCACATGGTATTTTATGAAGTACATCAATTTAAGCAACAACTAAATTCACAGACAAACATACAGATATTGCAAAATGGTTTGCCTGGGTTTTGGATGCTGCATGCATCCAAAAATTGCTCTCTTTCTTCTGGCTTTTTTAAAATTATTATTATTATTATTATTTCCTTTACAAAACTGCATCTTGCAGGAATGAGAGGACTGAAATGTGACAGTATTCTTTAAAAGTCTCTTTTGCTTACATATGTGTAGCTTCCTTTGATTTTGGCGGTGGTGTTTTGTTTTTGTTTTGTGTTTTGCTTGTTTGTTTTTGTAATTTTGTAAATCACTGGGACCAGGAGTATTCTACTACACAAGCAACAAAATTTCCTTGTGTATCTTTTGGAACATATCTTTGGACAATTCTGAATAATCATCCACCTCTGGGACTATGTTTGTTAAAGATATTTTTTTTAAAATCAGTGCGTTGAGCACTCTGTTCACTAGGAACTTTTAACTGAATATCATATTTTATTCTGAGAGAATACAAGGGAATTTGTGATTATCATGGGTTGCTTTTTGGAAAAAATGTTTCTATAAAATAATTTATTTGAATATTTTAGGATATGGCCACAGATTTTTTTTTTTTTTTGGTGGCATGTGCAAAGGTGACCAATAAAGTATAGAAAGCACTCTGATATGTCAATACAAACAGCCTAGTTATACTAGAAAGTGTAAAAGTTTTCATAGGGAATTCAGCCTTCTATTCAAGAACATATAAAGTACGTACATGAGCACTACTGTCTTGTTCTAGTACAGTAAAAGCTATATAAGGTCATGGAAGACACATAACAGGTTCTCATGCTTTTACTCAAATGTTTCTTTACTTCCACTGTTCTCTTATTACTCAAGGCAAGTCACTGGGTCCACAGTCTGAGTCTTTGTCTTCCCAGGCCAAGAAGCTGAAGACCCATTTAAGTCCTCAAAGGCTGAAGTATTGATGCAAAAGCTAATCGTGCATTATTAACTGCTTTATAGTGTCAGAGCCAGGAAGGGAGATCCTGTTAAAACGCAGAGACAGTGGAATGGGATCAGTGGAATACCATAATCAGGATGAGAGGAAACTAAAATGTAAATTAATGGACCTCCAGATGGTGATGAAAAAAAGATGACCACCAATGGAGCTGCTATACAAGCAACCAGAGGGAAGTGTAAAGCATTTCAGCCTGAGTCTGGTCAAATGCTTGTTGTTGGAAAGATGTTTTCAGCCATACAGTGAATTAGAAGACGAAAGCGTGAAAACTTTCAGACTAAGTTTTATGAAAACTTTTCACATAATATAAACCATGACTACCTCTCCCTCCTCCCCCCACACATGACACATGTTTAAACAAAGTTGGTACATTTGCAAATGATGATATTTAGAACACACAGGAATCAGATATACAGTATGTGCTACAACCACTAGGAGTCTAGAGATTCCAGTGGAGCTCAATTTCATCTCAGATGTCCCTCTGATTTTTGACAAAAAACAGATTATCATTTACAAAACCCCCATGTGTTGGCAGTGGACAGGGTCTTCAAGCATAGTCTTGAAGGCCATTTATACCTCTTAATTCATTTGTGAAGGCAATTAAACGAAACAAACAAAACAAAATTAAGGCCACTTTAAACTGAATAAGGGTGTTCACATGGGGGTTTAATACAGTTTAATCCATCCACATCTTTACTCAACTCAGCTTAAGGTCCCTGGATGTACCTGTTGACAAGCCCATTCCACACAAAATCCGATTGAAATGAATGGAGTCCTTCCATTGACTTCAGTGATCTTTGGATTAGATTCCTAAACTCTAAATACTTCAGCAAGTGGCTTTTATTTTATGTCATTGCCTGGCACCAATGTTTTGGTGTGACAGTCTGGTTTCATTACTTAAGGTCACTCAAGACTGGTCATGGCCCTGGCTGGGTTGGGCTGGGACTGGATTTGCTCTTTCCCTGCATGACCACTGTTCTCTATCTCTTTTTTTAGGTAGTAGGAGATCTATCCCAATAAGCAGCATTTCTTGCTGATATGCTTCTTTTATGCTCTGTTCCCCAGCTGGCAATTCTGCAGCCCTAAGTAAATTGAGTGTGCAGGAGTGGATTGGATCTGCCTATTGGTGGTGGTGGCAAGCAGACTTGAGAGTGAGGCTGGCCTATTTCATAGGTGGTAGCAGCAATGAGCTGACTTTGCAGTGTCCCCACCCAGCAGGTCAGAATGAGTAGGTTATCATAGCACTGAGCCAGGTACTTGCACATCACAGTAGAACCTATTAGAGCAGTCCAGCAGATGGCAGCTGCCCCTTCACACCTCCTGACTACCACTGAGTATAGTTGGACCTGGGAGTGGGGTTGCAGGTAGGTGGTATTTGGGGAAGGACTAAGAGTTCTGGACTTCCCCTTAAGTTTTGATTACAAACTTGAGGCTGCTCTAAACTAAGGCAGCCACTAGCAGTTCCAAGTAACTGGCCCTGAGCTGAGAATAGCTAAAGTATAAGAGTGTTCTGGCCACACCTGTGCCTGCTCTACCACTCTCTAATTTAGGCTGTTTGGTTGAGAGCTAGCAACACGGGTTCTGGATAAACTGAGAACTCCCTCGTGCAAAGTGGAGTTCCCACATAGGAGATCTAACCAATTTCTGGGCCCTTTGGGCTACCTACGTGGACAAGGGGGCCAGAATGTAACTAGGTTATGGATTTTCTGTGAAATAATCTTCCCTCGAAATGACATTTGTATTAAAACCGGTGCTTCTATGTATTTACACACAACAGCTGTAACTGTTTCTGCAATCCATCAAAATGGTGGAGCTGCATTTACTATCAGACATTTGCAATTTTCTAAAGGAAAATTCTGTGGTCACCTTCAATTATGCTTGAGAAAATCTGTCATGTTGTTAAATGCCTTTGGTGATTTGGATTAAAAGGAGAACCTTGGGGAAGATAATTAGGTATTGCTTATTGTCCATATTTGATTCAAACAGAGTTGTGATTTTTTACTGGAGAAGAGTAATGTTTATTTTTGATATTTTATTCTATATTTTGTGTGATGGGTTGGACCCCTGGGGCAGCCACCTGATGTGCTGAGATACCACTGAGTCTACCTGTTCTGCCAACATGGGTCCCCTTTAACCTGTCTTGTTGAGCCAGGTTTTTTTAAAATCTCCTCTAACACACACACAGGCAGGGCCACACCCAGCTGCAGATCTGCTCTGGAAAGACTCAGCTTAAGACACTTGCTCCAACACTCAGATGCCCAATTCCTTTAGAGTACAGACCCAAAGATATATTATATTCACCTCTTCCCTTAATGTGGAAGAGTGGATGCACAATTTCTTACCCCTGCTTCTCCAGTTAGAAATATAAACCAGAAATAAATTTATTAAGTATAACAGGTGTATTTTAAGTAGATAAGGAGGTAGGAGACAGAACAAGGCAGATTATGAAGAAAATAAAACAGAGCATGTAAACTAAGCTTTATGCGCCAAAGCAGCTGGTTACATGTAAGTTCTCACCCTAAATGTGGTTCTAATAATCTTTGTCACAGGTCAGATGTCCATCCAGCCTGAGCCCAATTCTTTCCCCTTGTTCAGTCTTAGTTGTTTCCAGCAGTCATCTTGGGTAGGGTAGCAGGGGAGACTTTATGACCAGAATTACCTCACCCCCCACTCCCTTAAGTAGGATTTGCATAAGGCTGGAGTCCTTTCTTTCCTAGTTTGACCCTCCCCCAGCTTCTCATGGGAAAGTACAGAATTCAGGATGGGTTCCAGTGTCAGGTGACACGGTTACATGCCTCTGTAGGGCCCTTCTAGCCATTCTTCACAGGCTGACCCACACTTTCACAGGAAGACTAAGCTCTTTTACATTCTATTGCCCTTGCTGATGGGCCATTCACTCGGTCTAGCTTTTCCATTGCTGTTCCTGAAGTGTTAGCAGTGGGTGTCACCCAAAGTAACATAGTTGAAGTACAGATACATAGTCACTATTCCTAATTTCAGATATAGAAATGATATATGCATATAAATAGGATAATTACATTCAGTAAATTATAACCTTTCCAATGATATCTCACATGACCCATCTCACATAAAGTATATCTCAGTTATGTCCTATTCATATCATAAGCATATTTTCATTAAGAATATGAAATGACACGTCACATTTTGAATTTAATTCTTTTGGTGGTATTAAGTATGTCTTGTATGTGTGATTTTTACAGTTTGCCTCTCTATACACACTGTACCTATATCTACTACAGATAGAAATCTGTTTTGGGCAAAAATCTAACAATGTAAAAGAAAAGTGCTGAATTACTATTGCACAAGCTATCATTTAAGTGATAAATGGTAAACTGGAATTTTGCCATGCAAATTAGTTAATGCGCAAAGGAAGAGAGTGTTTAACTATTCAGATAAGATCTCACTCTTGATTAGTTGATTCAGGTTTTCTCTCCAGCAAAGAAACAGCTAGCATTCAACTGGAGTTGACAACTAGAACTCCATGTAACCAACTATATTCACTTAGTGCCAACTCAGTAGATCAAATGATGCTTGAACAGCAGTGAGCTGTAGCTATCAGCTGCGAACAGAAAGAGATGCTGATTTCTTTGGGCAAAAGAGTGTGATAGCTGTGCTATTCTAAGTTGATAGAGTCTACTGCAGAAATAAAAAAATAAAAATGCCTTTCCTTTTATGGTAAGTACATGCACATTTAATATACAAAGACAGTATGTTCTATATTACAGACGGAGTGGGTAGCGACCACCTCTATATACGCTAAGTACCACACCATGTTATAAAAAAAAATGATTTTTTTGGTGAGAGAGAGAGGCGCTAACACTTCTGTTGTAGGTCTTTGACATTTAGATGGAAGAAAGTCCTTGGGCTAGAGAAGTGCCTTGTCTTTGTCTGATGAAGTTCTATTCAGATTTATCAATGAGTTATCATTTGATAAAAATCTTAACTTTTTTGCCTCTTGTTTGTGATCAGGGCCGTCTCCAGGCACCAGCGTAGCAAGGCGTCTTTTGGTGGCACGCCTGCAGCAGCTCAACAATGTTCCATCTTCTGCGGAGCTGCAGCAGCTGTGCCGCCCAAAGCGGCTCTTCCGTCTTCGGCAGCACGCCTGCGGCAGCTCAACAGTCTTCCCTCTTTGGCAGAGCTGCTGCGGCATGCTGCCGAAAGCTTCTTCCCTCTTCAGCTACTTGGAGCAGCACAGAACATAGAGCTGGCCCTGCTTGTGATCCTTTGCAAAAGGTTGGAAGCCTGCCACATAACTGAATACAAACAGTCTGAAGAGCCAGGCCCGCCTGGCCACCAAAGCATCAGCAACACTGAGTGTACTGGGAACTCCTCAGAGTTACCAAAGTAGCTGTAGGAGGTGGGGATGGAGGGGATTACCTGACCGCAGTATCCCATACCCACTTTGGGGGCAACACATGGGGTAGAAACCGCCCACATTCCTGAAGTGGGAAAGAAAGAGAGCCATGCCACATTCCCCATTGCCTCTAACTTGCACCCAGCAATTGGCCTCAGTGACTCACCCCTCCCCACTGGGTTAATAGCCCCCTCTCATCCTACTGTCAGCTAATTCAGTTATAGCCCTCTACAGCTAATCCAGTATTTTAGTTCAAGTAGTATAGTCTGTGTTGAAAATTCAAGGTACTAACTGTGGTGATGATGCATGGTGGCAGATGGGGAATGAGAGACTGTGACAATTGTACATAATAGAATTCATTTTTTTACTCCCTTTCCTTAAAAAAACCTGAAGAGATTATATATAAAAAACTACAGTGAAAGAAGATTTAAGTTGCAAAATCAAGCATTTAATTCTGCCTCTTTCACAAATGATAGTAATTAATTCCATGGCTATGTGGGCTTTTTTTCCATGCATCTTTCTGCACAGAGGATGGATGCAAGCAGGGTCACAAACCATTAACGTTGTTCAAGCAATGATACGTGTGCCTAACTTTTACAGCTAAACATTAATAATACATTAAAATAATGTAATTTTTATTATAGGTAGGGCTGGAAACTACCTACCAAACACTTCCGATTATAAGAATCTGTTTTCAGTTACTTATAATTAACGGTTTGGGCTCACACTGTGCACTCTGTAGCAAATTTCATTCAAAACAATTCAGCCCTTTCCTAGAAGGAAGCTGGGGGAAAATACATGATTTTGCCCATGTTAAAGAACTCAGCTGACCTTTTCTTTGAATAGCACTAGCATTCTATGCTTTAAAGGAAGAACTTGAAATTTGGCAGAGGGGTGTCCTTTGTCTCAGAGATGCTTCAAATACATTAGAGGGAAGAGGAAGACCAAGGACTAATGAGGAGGGAAAGACAATATCAGAAAAAACAACAATGATCAGTTTTCACCAAAAAGAACAGCAATGATTGGACATCTCTCATAGTCAACATCAGCATAATTACAGTAAGATATGAGGCTAAAACAGGGAAAGACCAAGTTAAGAATAACTTAGACAAGTTAAATGTCTTCAGGTGGTTAGGGCCTAATAAAAAATACATTTTAGAATACTTGAGGAATTGGCTAAAGAGATCTTTAAGCCATTAGTGATTATCTTCGAGAACTCACAAAGGACAGGAGAGATATCAGAGAGCTGGGAACAGGCAAATATAGTACTTGTCTATAAAAAGGGGAATAAGGACAAGCCAGGGAATTACAGACCAGTCATCTTAACAGATACATAGTCACTATTCCTAATTTCAGATATAGAAATGATATATAGAAATGATATATGCATATAAATAGGATAATTACATTCAGTAAATTATAATCTTTCCAATGATATCTCACATGACCCATCTCACATAAAGTATATCTCAGTTATGTCCTATTCATATCATAAGCATATTTTCATTAAGAATATGAAATGACACGTCACTTTTTGAATTTAATTCTTTCAGTGGTATTAAGTATGTCTTGTATGTGTGATTTTTACAGTCTGCCTCTCTATACACACTGTACGTATATCTACTTCAGTACTTGGAAAGATAATGGAACAAATAATCACACAATCTGTAAGCACTTAAAAAATAATACAACAATAAGTAAAAGTCAACATGGATTTGTCAAGAACAAATTTTGTCAATCAGAGGCAGGGCGTCCAGGGGTGGTCAGGGGACTGGGACGGGTGGATGGGACAGGAGTCCCAGTGGGGCTGGATAGTGGGCAGGCACCATGTGAGGTATGTTACATGTGAATAGACCAGGGGTGGCCATCCTGTGTCTCTGGAGCCACTTCTTCAAAAGTTAATACGTGGTTCCTTGTATAGGCACCGACTCCAGGGCTGGAGCTATAGGCGCCAACTTTCCAGCATGCTGGGTGTGGTGATCGTTGCTCAAACCCTGGCTCTGCCACAGACCCTGCCCCCACTCCACCCCTTCCTGCCCCTCCCCTGAGCTGTCCATGCCCTTGCTCCTCCATCCTCTCCCTCTGAGCCTCTTGCATGCCAAAAAACAGATGACGGAGAAGAAAGGGGAGGAGCTGATTGGCAGGGATGCTGGTGGGTGGGAAGTACTGGGAGCATTGGGAAGCTGATGTGGGGCTGTTGATGTATTGCTGTGGCTGTTTGGCAATATATATTAGTAAATTCTGGCTCCTTCTCAGACTCAGTTTGACCACTCCTGGTATAGACTGTAGTATGTGAAAGAGTTTATGTTCATGTTAGCTAAAATGTGTTCTCATATGATTCAATAGTTATGTGCTGCTTATACAGCATTAACAATATTACATACAGATGCCATATTTTCAGCTGGTGTAAATGGACTACTGAAATCAATGTGGTTATATAATGGTGAGATGCATTCCTATCCTTTAGCGTGTTCAGAGAATATCTTTTCTAGAGGATAATACTCAATATGCAGAGTTGGTACCATTTAAATCTTTCTGCAATATTTTTCTCTTAGAATCTGACTGACGACAACAAAACATGGCAGAAGCCATCTACATTTTTCTCATTCAAGTCCATCCAGTTGTATCATTTGGAATGCACTTGATTAGCAAGGACATAGGTTCAAGGTACTACCGATTGTCTTTGTATGTTTCTAATCATACGGACACTTATTTTTCTTTTATGTCCCCAAGGTTTATAACTCTTAGTGGATATGTCCTCTGTGCCCCAGGTGGTGGTTCCCTTATAAGTATTGTTTTAGCACCTGAGCTTGCAAGGTTGCATTCAGACGCACAAAATACAGCGAGCATGTTTTCTCTTAAATTTTCTTGCTGTGAACACAATCCTAAAAACCATCAGTCATGTGAGTAGATCTATTGATTTCTGTGTAATTAACTGTGAGAGCAAGCATTATTTGCATGAATCATAGTTGCAAGACCAGGGTGTTGCAGTTCTGTCCCTGGCTCTCCCCATTCCAGAAGGTAAATAAGCTGCATTATCTCTTAACCTGACTTCCCCCTGTACACTGGCTCATCTGTGTTGGATCGTACATTGGAGCGGTTCTTCACCAACCTCCTCTGTGACCCATGATGGAGGTAGCCTGTGCAGAGCAATATGGGAACACCTTGCATATTGCATATTGTGTGTTATAGAAACAGAGAAATGCATGGCTGGAAGAGACCGTGAGAGGCTATCTAGTCAAGCCTCCTGCACTGAGATAGGACCAAATATACTTAAATCCTCCCAACAGATGTTTGTCTAATCTGTTCTTAAAAACCTCCAGTGATGGCTGGGGCAGCTTGATGTTTTCTCCTGCTTGAAGCGCGGCAGTCAGGCGGCCTTCAGTGGCACACGTGTGGGAAGTCTGCTAGTCCCACCTCGATTTGGTGGCTTTTCTGTGGGAGATCCGCCGGTCCCTCAGCTTTGGCATACCCATTGCAGAAACACCGCCGATTCTGTGGGACCGGCGGACCTCCCGCTGATTGCCTTTAATTTACTCCAATCAGCTTTCTCCAGGGAAACTAATGGGTGTCAATATGATCAGAGGGCATGCTCACCTGTTAACTCACTGCACTTTGCCACAGTAAAACAGGGGAGGTAATTGTCCCATTCTACTCAGCATTAGGCAGGCCTCAGCTGGAGTGCAATGTCCAGTTATGTTACTCTACTCTACAGAAGAGAAGACTGAGCAGAGATTTGATAGCTGCTTTCAACTATCTGAAAGGGGGTTCCAAAGAGGTTGGATCTAGACTGTTCTCAGTGGTAGCAGATGACAGAACAAGGAGTAATGGTCTCAAGTTGCAGTGGGGGAGGGTTAGGTTGGATATTAGGAAAAACATTTTCACTAGGAGGGTGCTGAAGCACTGGAATGGGTTACCTAGGGAAGTGGTAGAATCTCCTTCCTTAGAGGTTTTTAAGATCAGGCTTGACAAAGCCCTGGCTAGGATGATTTAGTTGGGCATTTGTCCTGCTCAAAGCAGGACTAGATGACCTCCTGAGGTCCCATCCAACCCTGATATTCTGAGATTCTATGATTCAGTTCTAGAGGTCACACTTTAAGACAGATATGAACAAACTGCAGAGAGTCCAGAGGAATGCAACAAAAAAAAGATAAATGACCTATTAGGAAAGGTTAAAAGCATTCGGCATATTGTGACCCTATAAAATTTGGTCAACCCAGCTACATCACTCAGGGATATGAAAAGTCCACAGCCCGCATGACGTAGTTAAGCCAATCTAACCCTTGGTGTAGATAGCGCTGAACAGACAGAAGAATTCTTCCATTGATTTAGGTACCATTGATAAGTACCTACCTATAATGATAGAAGAACGCACTCCATTGGCATAGTAAATATCTACACTGAAGCTCTCGAGCAGGCTACATATGTTACAAGCTGTGATAGAGAGAAAGAGGATCAGTTGTTTTCCCTGTCCTCTAAATGCAGGACAAGAAATAATGGGCTTAATCTGCAGCAAGGGAGTTTTAGGTTAGATATTAGGAAAAATGTTCTAACCATAAAGCTAGTTAAGCTCTGGAATTGGCTTGCAAAGGAGGCTGTGGATTTGCCATCGCCAGGGGTGGCTCCAGGCATCAGCACAGCAAGCACGTGCCTGGGGCAGCAAGCCGCAGGGGGAGAGCTGGTGTGAGGATTTGGCATTAGGGTAATGGATCAGACTCTACAGTGGTTAGTGAAACAGCAAAAAGAGATGCAGAAAACCATGCCTTTGTTCCAGGAATCCTACCAGATGGAAAGTCAGTCCTTCCTTGTTTGACAGGCTGAACAGCAGAAGAGCCTGTAACAGTTGTTGAAGGAGCAAGCGCAGGTTGAGCAGCAACTGATCCAGGGTCTGATGAATCCTGCGATGGGGAACAGCAGAAGGACACAGAGGACCCAATGGGTGACCCTGATGTGTTTATTAACTTTCTAGAGACTAGCAATGGGTGCTGGATGGGATAAGGATTGAGGGCTCTCCAGGTGGCACCCGACTTCATGGAAAGCCAAGGCCTATAGTGCCCTGAGTGAAAAGTAGGCCTGGGACTTTGATGGGGTAAAGGCAGCCATTCTGTACAGGGAAGACCTTTTGGTCAACAAATTACAACAGAAATGTTGACTGTCAGATATATTGGAGGAGTATGGCTCAGGGTGTTAGTGTAAAAACTTATTAACTGACCAGGTGACTCGCTTGCTGAGGCCAGACACCCCAAGTGTTGAGGAAATAATAGATATGATAATAAAAGAGCAATTTCTCCAGACCCTCCCAGAAAGCACATATGTTTTGGTTTGGAGGCACCAGCCAATGACACCAGAGGAAGTGACAAAGTTTGCAGATGAATTTGTGGATGCAGACTTTCCCAAGAATGAAGTCCAGACATTTCAGGGTCTGGAGTCAGGGGAAAAGGGGTGTGATTTTACCACACCAAGGACAATTGGGGTGCGGGGGGAGGGGAAAGATGAAGGGGATTCTTTCAGGGAACCGGGATGTGATTGCAAACAATGTAGGCATCCAGACCATATAACTCAGGACTGCACAGTTATGGAATGTAGATTCACAGAATTTTGTGGATGGACTGTAAGTACCAGAGATGGGTGGAAAAGGAGCATGCCTACCATCCCTATAAAAGTTGGGGGAGGATGCTTCAGAGGTGATAAGATGTAGGGGGAAAAAGTACCCTAGTTTGCTGATGAAAGTCAGACAGTCCCAAGGAACCTCTCCACTGGAACAGTGGGAAAAGGAATCTTGGGACCAGTTTATGGGAGACACACAGTCCCTAGAAGAGGGAGAAAAAAGAGGGACAACAACAGGCCCTACCCCAGACTAATTCAGGAGAGTGGGGATGCAGATTGCCTTTGGTGTGAGGACCTATGAACAGGAACGGAGTTATGGGGTGACCACTACCTATGAAATGTGACTTCTGAGGGTGGAGAATGGGCAACCACCCTGGAGGCAAAGGTGAGCAGAAGAAGTCCAATGCCTCCCCCCATAGAAAGGAGGACATGGTAGAAGAGAAACTTGGCTGGTAGGTAACGTGGGGGAGGTGTGTGACAGATGAGCCTGCACTCTGATGACTCTGACACCCATTGCATTCCTCAGGAGAAAGCTAATTGAGGTAACTAAAGGTAATTAGCTAATCAGGCCTGCAGGCTAGGTGATTTAACAAGCCAACCAGCCTCCCAGCTCAGGCCTGATAGAAAGGCACAGGAAGGAAGTGCTGGGGGAGAGGAACAAGGCTAGCCCAATAGCAGCCAAACAGCCAGACTTCTCTCCGTCCCTCCCTCTGATCCTCTCAGGTCCTGAGGAGCAAGATACAAATTCCAAACAACCTGAACAAATTTGAAAACTGATCTGAAATCAACAAATAGGAATGTCACATGTAAGTGTACATAAGATGCACCACTACACTTAAATGTGACATTCCTATTTAATACACTCTAGAACGATTTTAGCCTTTTTCACAATTGCATAACACGATTGGCTCATATTTAATTTATGATCCATTATAAACTGCAGATTCTCTTCAGCCATACTACTGCCTTGCTAGTTATTCCTCCCAGCATGCTATCATCCACAAATTGTAGAAATATACTCTCCATGCCATTAATGAAAATATTGAATAGTACCGGATCCAAAACAGACCTCTGCAGGACCCCACTAGATGCATCCCCTAATTTGACAGTGAGCCATTGATAACTACTGTATGAGTACAGTTTGTCACCCACTTTTGCATCCATCTGATCTGATCCTGAAGCTTCCTATGGTTCATATAGCAACAGGCCTGAAGTGGAACATTGGATTATAACGTCATTATACTGTAAACTCAGCAGAAGAGAGATAATAGACTCTGGGGAACAAAGCTCAAATATGTCATAAAATTAAAGAAAATACACAGAAAAATGCTGGTCAAATAAACTTTCTATTTATATACACAATTTCCTATTGGAGGGCACTAAGATGCTGTGCTAATAGTTCAACCGTAAATAAAATAGATCATAATAGATTATATAGACAGCTAACAGAACCTATTTCATGAAAGGATTTTGTCTTTTAGTGAAAGGATTTGAAATGTGCAGCTTCCTGCAGCGCAATCTTGTGCAGTGACATTCTTATCACACAATGAAAAAAATGGTCAGTTTAGTTGTTGAAACTTTGTTTCCAGCTTTACTTAGGTGTGTGCTAGATTTTCAGAGTTATACCTGTGTTAGCTGACTCAAAATAGGATTGAAGCAGATCTGTAGGCTAAAAAACCTTGATTTTCAACAGATACTCCATATCTACAATTTTCTTATGTGTTTGTATAAAGTGTAGCTCAATGGTCCTTGATCTTGGCTGGAACCTTTGTGTGTTACCACAATATAATTTATTAACTGATTAATTGATTGTGATTTGTTATGTGATTTAGGGTCAGATACTGATACCCTTACTCACATTGCATAATACCTCTTTCTACAATGACTTTCTACAAGTCCCACTGAAGGCGATCAATTGTTTTTAATAAATTGTGTATATACATCTAGAGATATTGTCATAGTTGCTCAGTTCATCACCACTCCAGGGCCAGACAGATATCCTGTTGCGTCCTTTCTCTTTGGTATTGCAGGGTAGCTCAAGGGCAGGGAATGGGGTGTGAGTGCTCGACAAAGAGATTTTGAGGGGTCAGAGAAACCATGGTCTATGTCTACACTAGCACTTTTGTTGGTCAGGGGTATGAAGAAACACTCTCCACCCCCAAATGACATAAGTTTCACCAACAAAAATGGTGATATGGACAGTGCTATGTCAGTGGGAGACACTCTCCTACTGACATAGCTATCATCATTCATTGGGGGGGTGGTTTAATTATGCCAATGAGAGAGCTCTCTCCCATCAGCATAGAGCAGTAAGCTGCTGTAAGCAGTTGTAAGCTATGTCACTGTAAGGTCTGAGGTGTAGACATAGGAGCGAGAGCCTAGGGGCTAAGGGAAGATGGCCTTTTGTAGGGCTTTGCATCTCTTCTCAAAGCCTATCAGTGCTTTGCACCACAGACCTACTTTAAAGCCAATGGAAGAGAATGGAAAGTCTTCTATTGACTTTAGAGGCTTTGGATTGGGCCCCCATGCCCCTTCTCTATGCTACACAGATGTAGTAAGTAAGGGCTGAGGCCAGCATGTGTAAGCTCACAGCCTGGTGAGCAGTGCTGCTCCAGTAGCCGGATTGTTCACTAGAGTGGTGGTAAGAGGCATGCTCCTGAGGAAACCTAAGAAGCAGCTGTGTACAAGATGAGGCTCCATATAAGGACCTGCTTATCACACTGAGTTGGACCCAGGTGTTTTTCATGTCTTTATTCAGAAACTAGTGCAACACTCCCTGGCTGCATCAAAATAGTTCTTTTTTAGTGGTAAGGTGTTATGATTTTTATGGCAGGATTTTAAACATGTTTTGTCTGCTATTTTCATATCTCTTTGCTCTTCTAAAGTGATTTAAAACTTGCACATTATCAAACGATGTGATATGGACATAGCACCAACCTGATCATTCTAAGATGCATTAATCATACACCTAATTCCATTGCTTTAAGAAGTGACAGAGTTATCTGACCCTAATTTTCCACTGAGACTCTTCAGCACAGCAAAGGGCTGAGAAACTCAGGTGATTCAGTCCTCTGAGCCAGCGTGGAATCAAAGCAGCGTAATGGCTCTGTGCTACCTTCCCGCATTCCTGTCCCAACCAGCTGACCCAGGAAAAGGGGATGTGAACATCGTGTATTGCATTCCAGCTATTCCTAGCTGCTGGAATAGCCCTTTAGAGCCAACAGAGGAGCCAGCAAGTAATCAAAACAACCCTGAGTCTTGTTTAACAGACATTGTGGGCCAGGTTGGCTTGGGCCTGAAATTATGTTTACCATTTCTCTCCAGCTATGTTTCTGTGATGAGTATAGTTCAGCCAAAATGGAGAATCAGATTCTCAGCATCTCTAACATTCTCCTATCAGCCACACTAGCTGCTGCAGCTCTAGGGATTAGCAGACCTCAGAAGTGAATCCTATTTTATTTCCTTGATCTCTGTACATTTTTTCTTTGACTTTAGTTGCTGCATTCTAAATGGGGCACTGTCAAACTGAAATTCATTGTAACAGAGTACAAAGGCTTTCCCTAGCCTAGACTGTATAGGGTTAATGCAGCAGCTAAGAATAAAAAGAACAAGGCAGCTAAGAAGAAGGGACCACAACTGATTGAAAACTGACTGACAGTATTTTGCAGTCCAGGAAATCAGTGGAGCCGCCCCACCTGTATTTAAGGAAATGTCCTTATTTGTGTTTTTAATAATGTTAGAGCTTTCAAATGAAAAGTATGTTCAAAATCTAATTCACCCTCTTTACTTTTGACACTTTTCTCTTATGTTGGACATACAATAACCTAGTAAGTTTCTCTTTTCTTGAATCTAGTCATTGCTTCCTCAGTTTCCCTTTTGTCATGGCATACAATGGCAAACTGCTGTAACGTTAGGGTTGCAAACAGCATAAGGGAATGTCAATCATATTTGGGCTTTTACTTGCTTAGGAGCCACTGTGTTTATACTGGAATTTCTTTATTCATGGAAACATTTGTTAGTACTAAATGTTGTAAATGAAACCTTAGCTGGGGGCCAAATCTGACCTGGCATTATCTTCTTAGGTGGTCCAGGCAATTTATTTAAGGCATGTTCTGCTATATTTGCTTTTAGAGCAGTTTCTTCTATTAGTAGGCACTGCATTTTTGCCATTTTATCTTGTATATCATGTGAGGATGTAGAGTTGTGATCTATAGCCACTCGACATTACTTCAAATTTTCTCATTACTGCAAGACATTAAGTTGCCAGGATATGATTTACTTTAGTAAGTGGCTTTTGTGTCATCGACATTTGAGAGTTGCTGTGAGTTATTTAAATTTCCATTTTCCTGGCAGTCTTTCTCTTTTAAAACAAAGAAAGAACTGGATGCTGGAATTGAATACCATACTGAAAGCATTAGGAATATGAAATTGCCCTGTTAGACAAACACAACAGCAGCGCATAACACCACATGAGACCAAAGCAACCACCTGGAAAAAGAGGAAAGGGGAGCTCAGGTTTATTGGCACAAACTGAAAATATTTTGTCAACATAACATTTGACAGCAGAGACAAGGACACAGAAGTGATAAATGAAAAGATGCAAATATAATCCTAGTCTAAAATATAAAATGTTTGTTTTACTCTTTCAGGCATTTGACATCTAATCCTGCTTTCATTGAAGTCACTGCCAGTGACTGAATGGCAGCTGGACCATGCCATTAAGCAGTTAGAGAAATATAACTATAGAAGAATGCAAGAAAATAACATCTTCCCAAGGACACATGGGGTATATATTTTGGCAGATATTGGGTAAATCAGACTGCTATTTTTATCTACTATTCAGTATGTATTGCGTCCCTTTCTAGTGGCTGTTCCAAAGATACTCATTACAGCAGTCCTTTAAATTGCTTACTCCTTTAGCATGGAGGCTTATACTTTTAGGATGAGGTCAAAAGTTCAGTCCCCAGTGAAGACCAGCAAGAGTGGTCGTTAATGTTACAATGCATTGCAATACTGTGAGGGACAATTAAATGCTTTAGAGTACCTAGAGATAATTGGGTACATGATGTTTGTTTAACTGAGGTTATGTGGTGTCATGAAACACAGCCATACAAAACCGATGCGCTTTCACATTTTATTTCTGGGCTGATCAAATTTTTGTGAGAAAATGAAAAAAGAAATTCAGATAATTGTTTTCCACTTAAACTCAAATCTGAACATGTCCTAAATGGGTTCTTCCTTCCTCAAGTTCATTGTGGTTCATTGTGGGTGAAGAGGTAGTGGTCCTTCCCCAGACAGTCAAGGAGATATTTCTGAACATCTTCTTGGTCACTGCAAAAGATGCAGGGCCCAGTTGGCTTCACAAAATAGAATCCAACTGGGCTGGCTGCTTTGGAATTTCTCCAAGCCCTTTCTGGGGCCTCCATGCCCTCACTATCATATCATCATGGAGAGAAGCTCGGTGACTTCAACCAACAGATCAGGAAGAAAGAAGTCAACAGCAGTGGTGGCTCAAGTCAGTGGTGAGGTCTCGGTGCTAGAGGGTGTGTATTGTTAGATGGAGTTTATTGAATAGGCTAGCACCTCTACTATCCGCAGCTGGGACAAGACTGATGAAATTTACATTCCACTCACATGTGACTGGCATGAGCTCTCAATGTCCTACTGCAGGGTCCAGATCAGGATAATGCCGTAGGGGGGATACCCACCATAACTAGGCCAGTAGACATTTAATGCTCTATGATTCTTGAGATGCTGGGAACATTGGCACTAGCCTTATCAAAAATTTGTCAAAATGGCAAGGAAGTGCTGCTTTTCAGGGCCACTCTCACAGTTGCTTTCTTTGGGACTTTCTGGATGTTGGATCTTGTATCATGCTGAGTCCCTGTTACTAGTTAGCAATACACATTTTTGTTTAGCTATCTTATTTATTTTAAATACTTACTCTTCTGAATAATTTAACACCAAACTTAAAAAATCAGTAGTCCTCACTGTCTATGTAGGGGGTGATTTAAATGCTGACTAGAGTTTTTTTTGGGGGGGTGCTTTAAAAAACGTATTCAATATTGATAAGCCAGCATTGTCAACAACTTACAACATGAATGTCCTAGAGTGCAATGGGCCTTCAACTCTTCTCTGACAATCTTTTTTTCTAGATGTAATTTGTTTTCTGATGCCCCAAACGCATCATGAGAGTCTTCCACTTCTATTTTACATCCTACTTGTACAGTAGTAATTTACTCTAAGTGAAAACTGTTTTCATAGCTCATCCCCACATTTTATGGCACTGTAAAATATGTATATAATTTCTAATTTAATTATCAATGGGTACTCAGTGTTTATTTTCACACTGCACAATATGAGATGCTGAGATTGCATATGAAATACTGAATGACATTATTATTTTTCAGTGACAAGATTTGTCCAATTGGTTTTTTTTTCTACCTCCTCTATGCATGGCATTTAATCAAATGTTGGGATATTTAAAGCAATGGCTCTGCATATGTAGAATAACAATGTCAATGTTGTTAGTACGGCTATTCACAACTTATATTCTTTTAAAACATTATGGCATTTTGATTTCTTGGAAACATTTCATTGGAATTAGCTTTTTCAGAGTAGAGAGTAAAAATCAATTTCTAACTTTCTTTTTTAGTTGGAGGGAACAAAATCCAAGAAAGTTAGTGCATATTTTTGAAGTTTTCCCTCAAAGGTTTTCTTCACATCGAAGAGAAATATGTATGCAGAGATATATTACCTACAGGTTTATTATAAAATCCTGACTGTGCAGTAAAGATGCAGCTGCTAGCAATTCACCACCTAACTTTTCTTAAATTCTATTGGATCGCCTTAAAAGCCAACATTTTAGCAGCAGGTGTAAAATTGTCAGCATTTACATGCCACAGTTTTTTTTAAAAAAAATAACTGCATACAGCATATATGCTTCTTTTTTTTTTGGCCTCTAAAATTGCATGAAATCACAGCCTGTGGCCCATTAAGCAAATTGGGCCTTGCTCTTGTGATGCTATCCGCTCAGGTGGGGTCCTATACCTGTGCAGAACCCCATTCACTGCAGCACGACTGCATGTGGGTAAAAAGGTCTGCTCACACAGTACAAATGGCAGGATTAAAATACATAGGTCCTGATTCAGCAAAGGAACTTAAGTAGATGCTTAAGACCATCCCTATTCACCATTCCCACTGATTTTAATGACAGTTGAGCATATCCTTATATTTAACCATGTACTAAGGTGCTTGTTGAATAGGGGTGGACTTAAGAAGAGCCTTAAAGTTAAGTGAATTTAAGTCCTTTCCTGAATTAGCGCCTAATTTTGTTGATTGTTTTGAAATGATTTTAATCTCTTATAACATCATTTTTGTTTGCCTCTAGTTTAAATTGACCGAACCTTTGATTTTTAAAGTTTCCATAAACGTTTCTTAATGTCTCTGCCTGTATTTCTCCTTTTATTTATTCTTTGGAAAAAAATATTTACAATCAGCTGTAGTGAAAACTCATGACTGATTTCCCAACAATTTCCTTTTTTATGTGCTGAACTGACAGAAGGACTGTGCTGCTCACCCAGTTGATAGTAATTTGGAAAAATCTCATTCTTTTATTTGTGATGGATCTGAGTCTCTGACTGCAGTGGCAACCTCTTCAAACAATGAGCTGAATGCCTATTTGGTATGATTTGGGGAAACGAATTGCCTAGGGATGAAAAACTTGGACCTAATTTTGTCTTGAGCAATAAATTTGGTACCTGTATTAGACCTTGCTCATTTAGTACTGTCACATAGTAAAGCTAAAATGTGCCTGTAATTATATGGCGAATCTCTCACCTTTATGTGTTATATATACTGTGCAGGCAGATGTAAATAGGCAGCCAGAGGCTGCTGTGATATAGCCCCTCATCCTAGACCTAAACAGAACCATTTGATGATGGGGCAAGAGAATATTCTTATTGTACGTTGACTCTCAGTTTTTCATCTCATTTCTTTAAAAAAAACACCCTAATTATCTTTGGATTAAACACATTCACTATAGACCACAATTTACTAGAAAATCTACTCCCACCTTAATTCCTGTGATTAATCCTTTATGGGTTTCTTTTGTTAGTCAATACAACGAACTAACGATTATTAATACCACCTGGGAGAGGGAGATTATATAACACTAGAGCTGCATGGTGGCCATACGCTGGATGTTTGTTGGTCTGCCACGCAGCTGGCAAAAAAAAAAAAAGGAATAATATTACTTTTTAGAGCGATTAACTGATTCTTTAGAATAACAATAAAAAATCAGTATTTCATCCTTGTCCAGCTCTATTGACAGAACCAGGCAGATATAGCATGTAGCACACTACTTACATTGGCCCTTATACAGCTTCAGGTTCTTCAAATGCTATCATGTTTTTTGTTTTTAATATTAATTTACTAGACTGGGTATACTGAAGAGGAATCACCTGTTTCTTATTTTGGAAATAAGTGGTACCTAGACAAGTCTTCAGCAGTGGAGTACATTGGGCAGCAAACATATTTATTATAATGGCACAGCAGCTTCGCTAAAATTAAAGTTGCATCAAGATACCTAGTTAAAGGATTACTTTTTAAGTCCTCTAAAATCAACATGCTTAGTTGGTTAGGTGGAGTTCTTTGAAATCAGGGTGTGTTAGGATTGCTGCCCCACTCTGAACTTTAGGGTACAGATGTGGGGACCTGCATGAAAAAAGAAATAACCCCCCGAGCTTATTTTACCAGCTTAGGTTAAAACTTTTCCCCACAGACTTCTCCTGTGTCTGGACCTAGTACACTGCCACCACCAAACTCAGTATTTCAAAAACTAGGACAAAGGGGAGTTTGGGACCCTTCTTTCCCTTTCCACTAAACCCCCAAACTTCTTCCTTCCCTGGGAAACTTGAGAGAAAAAAAAAAACAACTTCGCCTGATCCTGCGAGATGTGCCCGATTTAAAACCAGGATCTTACACAATGGAAAACAAGCAGTCAAATTCTTAAAAGAAGGATTTTAATTAAAAAAAAAGAAAGGAACAAATCCTTTATAGAAAATCAGTAGAACAGCACTACCATAATCAATAAAGAGTTAAAGACAACCGCCCTCCCCGAATTTCTCCTCCTGCTGAAGCTTTACAGTATTAGAGAAACACAGAGATAAATTTCCACCCACTGGAGAATTTTTCCAGTGGATATAACCCAAACATAAAACTTACTGCTGAACTTGACTTGTTACTGGATAGAAAGCTTATAGTCAGAGTGAAGGAAATAGGTGTGATTCATCCCATAGTTGAGTTGAACAGAGAGAGACCCAGAGAGAAACTGAAACTCAAAATCCTTTGTCTCCTGAGGAATTTCTCATTGCTCAATTGTCCACCTCTCAGGCTACCTTTAGCTTAACCCCTTATAGGTAAACAGTAATTCTAGGCTACTTTATACTTATGACAGGGTGGTACATTTAGTGACTCAAATTTGGAGTCTTTTGGCCCAGGGCTTATGGAGATAAATATGGAAAAAATAAATTAAAAAATACGGTGGGGGTTTTTTTGTTTTTTTTTTTGCAGCACTAGACATCAAAGATAGAATGAAGGTCGAACTAGTTTCAATAGGTTGAGTTTTACCCATTGTAGAGTATGGCAGTAACTGAATCTTTTGGAGATCCAGATAGAGAAAGGTATTTTAGAAAATGTATACTTTTACACTGCACATGCATCACTACAGGGAAAAAAAAAGGCTAGAGAGTTTCTATTTGCAATAGAATTATCTAAAGAGGAGTTAATCACAAGCTGCCATCTAAGATAAAAGGAGGTTTGAACTGAGAGGCTGCTACAATTTGTGAGTCAAAGATGGCAGTTTTATTTTGGAAGTAAGTATTCGCAGGGGAGGGGAGGAAGAAACCTGTGAATGCTTCTTGGGAGGGGAGGGCTTTTAGGGTGTAGAAGAGTGAGAGAATCAGGGGGTTGGGGCTGCAGTGAGAAGTGGAGGGAATATAGGGAAGGGCATGGAGACTAAGGGAGGTGAGAGATGTTGGGGGGCTCAGTTGACGGAGGCATAACATCCCCTTCTCTGCCACTGGTTCCCAACCCCACAGCTCTGCCATTGGACCTAAGCCTTTCTGCACCCCCCTCCCCCCAGCTCTGCCTGTGCACCCCAACACTGCATGAAAGCTATTAATAAAGTGTAAGAAGAATGTTACTTGGGAAATTGGAGGGTTCATGGCAAATGCATACTGTGTGGCATAGAAACATTACAAGCTCTGTTTCTCAGAGATGGAGTATATCTATTGGACAAGGGCCAGAGGAACTTTATCACAAAACATAAAACGGTCAATATTTTGGAACAGAAACTGTCTGTGATTTCTCTTGCTGGTTCTGCCATGCACTCCACCCTCCAACCTTTGTGAAACTCAAACAGGTACACCATTGGGTAATTGTCCTTCGCTCCAGACACCATGTGAGAGTTGGTCTATAGAAGATGGCAAGTAATGGCAATAGAAATTTTTGTATACCAGTGAGAGAAGACTTCAGGAGGATGCGTTTCCTGCATGTGGTGGTAATGGTGGGGCTGGGTACAGTAATGGGGAAGGACCAGGTTGAACAGGTGGATTCATTAAATGGGGTAGGGGCATGGTTGGGGAAGTATGTGGAAGCAGAGTTGATGGGGCACAGAGGGTGTGTGTATTGAAGGGGTGGAGGATGGCTCAGTATGCTAACTGTGGAACATAACAACTGCCTTAATGACTAATTTCCATGAACAACATAACTTTTCCTGTTAAAAAATACTAGGAAATTCAATGGCAAAACACTATGGTAAGAGTAAATGTGAGAGGTATGTCATCCTCTTGCAAAATGTTGAGTTGAGCAAAACTGAAACTTCTAAAAACCAGGAAGTGAAGAGATAAGGTTGCCCATGTAAGCATAACTCTGCTCTTTCAGAAATGCCCCAATACTCCCCTTTAACACACCTACCTTTATTCTGCCAATTCCTCAGTTGCTGAAACATTCAAGCTCTTCACTTCTTTTTACAACCCATTCATTCTCACCCACAGGATTCTATTTCACACTATTACAGGACAAAGGCAAAAAGGTTGCCCGGGCCACCTTCCCTAAACCCTCTTGGAGCAATGGGCACATATTCATTTCTTGGTTTTCAGAAGTTTGAGTCTTGCTCCACTCAGCATTCTACAAGGACATGGTACATCACCAAGCAACTTTAATTCTACATTAACTTATTTTTTGTCCCTGGAATTTTAATAGTGTGAAGAAATTTTGCCATGATATTGTTATGTGAACTAAAGTTGTTCCTATGTGGCCCCAGTCTCACAAGATCTGCACCGATGTCCATCTGTACTCCTACTTTGGGACTTTACAAAAGCTGCAGGAGCTTGTGTATGTGGATCAACGTGCAGGATCAGGGCCTATTGCTGCAAGTGGAAGGTTACACTGTATTATATCGGAAGACTCTAATACAATAGGGCATAGGGGAATGAAATACAGAGGCCAGAGTCTAGGGGAGAATGTGTGAATACACAAATTGAACAAAACTGCTTGATTTGTATTATGAAGAAAGTATGGTGTCATTTGGGCCAGAGAGAAGAGATGCCGTGAGAAAAGAATTAGACAGCAAAGCTGTTTGGGGATTCCTCGTCACTCAGAAAATAAACTTAATTTTAATTGATTCTTTCCTTCTCATATTCTACAGATTTTTGTTAACAAAGTGAAGATCTTCAATTTAAAATTGAAAAAAAAAATTGGTCTTCAGACAGACAAAAACTCAAATAAATCCACCTTTTTTGAGTTTTTCCATTTAGTCAAAATGCCATTTGTCATATGAAACATTTTGGTGGAAAACATTTTTCCCAGCTCTAATAGGCAGTCATTAAATCCCTAAGCTCTTTCAATTTAGCCATATTAGTGTATCTGGCGTTACCTATTCTTTCCCTTGTGAGACAAGGAAGGGGTCAGGAAGAAATACCTCTGGTATCTGAGGAGTGAAGGGAATGAACTGCTGAATAAGAAGGGAGTGGGGGGAATAATGCAAGTGAATCACACTGATCAAGATGTGTGCTAATTGACAACTGCCTGGTCATACCACAGTTATCCTTGTCCTCCCTTCCTTCTCTCTGCCTTGTCTTTCTTAAACCCACTTATGTCTTATATTTAACATAGATTGTGATCTTTCTGGGTACAGACACCTTGTCTTCTTATGCATTTGTCAGTACCTAGCACAATGGGACCTTGATCTTGATTATAACCTCTGAGCACAATTGTATCATAAATTAATAATAACGAAAAAGATATAAATACAAAAAGTCACAGGAGGTGCATGTTAAGGGAACAATCATCCACAGAAAACTTTGAAGTAGATTTTTGCCTTAGAGTCTGAAACTGACAAGAACTCAGCAAAGACTACCAAAGATTGGGGTGATTGATCTGACTCCTTTCTTTGGATGATCTGTCACACTTTGAAAAATAAGCAGTATGATTGCTAATGAAAGCCTCAATTCTGCAAAACACTTAGCACATGCTTAACCTAAGCACCCGCTTAAATCCATTGAAGCTAATATGATTTAAGCATATGCATAAAATTAAGCACTGAACAGGAATAGACTGCTGATTCAGGGCCCAATTACTGTAAAAAAAGGAGCCACAAGTCATCTGATGTAATCTTACAGGTATATCCCAGTGTTATAGATGTTATTTCTTATATACCACAATGGAAAACGCTGCCAATCCCATCCTATGTAGATTTACTCTGTGCTTGTTTGGACTTGACACTAGTACAGGCATGTTGCATTTTATGCGAGAGTTCCGTTCCACGGTTTCTGCTTTATGCAGAAACTGCGTACAGCCGAAACCCCATTGATTTCAATGGCGGACGAAATAGCCCTCCCTAAAGAAAGCTTTTATATTTTTATTTTTCCCTTTCTTTTTTTTTTTTTTTTGGTTGACCGCATAAAGCGGAAATCGCTCATGTTAAATGCGCATAAGATTCAACGTGCCTGTATATTGAAAGAATTTTGCATGCATGCATAGGAATAGAAAGACAAAGTATTTTAATGTTTTTGTGTAGACTGGGGGGGACAATTTCCACATTTCTGGGATATGAGTGGCAGAAAGTGATCTCATGATATTTCAGACTTTAAAAACTATATAATGTTGCATGCTTTAATGTGCTGTAAAAATAATTGTATTACTCTTGCTGTGTGCAAAACTCTTAAAGTTATTACTTTTAGTTATGTCTCTTTAAATAGCAATTTTTTAGCTTTAAAGAATCAGCCCAGCAGATGTTCTGCCAAAAACATGAATAAAAAGTAGTTTGGGATCTGATTGAGCAGCATGAACATTGATATTTAGCATACAGTACTAAATGTGATTGTGTGCTATTAATGGAAGTTTGCAGTTCCAGTCTCTGATAATATTAATAGATCTCTAGCCCTTCAAAGAGTCTACAAATAGACTCAATACTCCTTTCTGATATTTACTAACTCTTCACATGAATTTATGTTTTCGTGCTTAGGTGACTTACTGACCAAGAAGGCAGAGAGTTAGATTCTGACTCAGACTATACACCCATGCAAGGGAGTACTGAAAAGACATAAGACCACCTCCTTACACACCTATGTAGACTATTCATTTGCTTACTCCCACACTGGAACAGGTGAGTGAGGGCAGACAATGAATTGATGGAGTCTTGGTTCCATGCATTCAGCTCAGAAAAGCTAAGCCAGTGTTTAGTGCTGCAGGGAGTATATGGCAGGAGAAAATTGACATGCACACTCACCCTAAAGCAAGGAGAAAATGTTTTTTGAATCACAATGCTCCTCCTGGGTTGGTGCAGCTTATGTTCCCACGTTTGCTCAAGCCGGGCCTTACATGAGAATCTAGTCCATAGAAAGAAAACCAGAGGGTAGGTTTCTCCCAAAGTACTGATAGAGTTCTTCCTTCTCATTCACAAAATGGATAACAGAAAGTAGAATAATACTTTTGATACTCCTCCCCTGATTGTCCCAGTTTCAGCAGGGTCTCAGAATCTCCTTTCCACAAGTAGATGGGGAACAACTAAGCTAACGTAAAACCAGACTGTTATTTTCATTCTGACACTGAAAATGCAAGGAACTCTTTCCATTAAGAAATCAAAACATAACAGTAAAAAAGCCCTTAAAAGTGCAAATCTTATTGTATTGACACTTTACTTATTGACCCAAAATATAGTCCTCGTTTGTTAAAAGCTTTGCAAGTCTTTCAGCTACCCTAGGCCTCATATCAACAGAGTCTGGGCTGACTTATGGTTTGGGTTAGTAATCATGTGAAATTTGGTGGTTTTCATGGTTTTGATTTAAAAAATCCAAACAAATGGAACTGATTATTGATTAGTTGATCTTCCCTTTTTAGAAACTGATTTTTCTCATCTTTATTCTCTTGAACTTGAAATGCTGAGTGAAAGTCACAGGGTACAAAACTATATGATCCAAACTCAAGGAAGAAAAATATTGTACATAGAAATGCTGACTTTTGTACAGCTCTCCTTAAAGCCTATTTTCTAATTAAAGCTGATATCCAGAGCCTGAGGCAAACACAAAAGAAAAATTGGAAAGCAGACATAATCAATGTTTGTTCTCTTTCTCACAGTGTCCATCATTTTAAAAATTGAATATATGCTGTAATTGACAATTCCATCTTACATGTCTACAAACTTGAAATTGTTATGAAGATGTTTAGGTTTCATCATACCTTCATTTTGCTTTTTATTCTTACAGTGTAATGATGCATATAATGTGGCAATATTCAATGCAGATGGATTCATCTTCAAAAGGATGATATAATATTATGATAGCACAAAGTGGTTTTTTATGACAGCCAAGGTGTGAAATCATGTTAAAGATGATTTATAATGTTTCTTTTGTAAGAACTGCACGTCAGACCCTTTTTCATTAAAAGGGGTAGAGAAAGTAAATGGAAAACTGGAGGGATAAAAATATATTTTACCCTTTACATTTCCTGCTAGTTCACCTCTGTCTTTTGTTCAGAATTGACTAAGGTACATGTATAAATCATATATTTGGAACTCCATTTCATAATTCTTTTAGGACATTCTCTTTTTTTCCTGTGCTCATGTGTGGGTTTTTGTTTGGTTGATTGGTTCTAGGTTTTTTTGGTAGATGATGTTCTCTAGGAATATGGGAAGCTTTCTAATCATGTTTAAATTTTAATCTTAATCCTTTCATGCCATGGGTGAATGGTAAAGATGATGATTTATAGACACACCATCACTAATGTTATGTGTTTCACACACATAGTATTTGTATTATCACTTAGAGATGTCAGCTGAGATTGGGAACCCATTGTGCTACACTATGCAAACACATTGTATAAGTCAGTCCCTGTCCAAAAGAGTTTCCCATCTTAACAGACAAGGAGAAAGATTCTGCAAATCCTGTCACCTCTCTGTAATTAGGTAACACAGTAGGTCTCATGCCCTGTTCCCTTTTGACTAAACCACACAGCCTTCCATTCCACACATTCAGCACATCTCACTGAAAATCTGCACTGATAGATTTCAGCTGGATAGTGTGAAAAGTATCAATACATTGCTTGAGTGGTTTGACCTATTGCACATTTCTCTTGTTCTTGGAAATGTAATCTAATGTTAGGATTCAAACAGGTAAAATGGCTGATATGAGTAACAGATCATGGAGAATTAAGCTGTTGGTTGGTACAATACTTTTTAGACAAAGTTTTGAAACAAAATAAAATTACATTTAAGAACAGAGCCAGAGTAAAATAATTAGTGGCATTCCAAAGAGTGCTGAATTTGGAGCACATAATAAGTGGGATTTGGTGGTTGATGTTCCTGAAATAATTGTTCCCAAAGGACCCATATCTCTGAATTCAGATAGAACAGCTGCCAAAAATGATCTACCTATCACTAGAATCATGTTTAGAGCTGTTGTGGATATCAACTCCACCACTCTTTGCCTGCTGAAAAAGTTTCTGCTATAGTCATCATTCTGTGAAAAACTTTCATAATAAATCTCCAAACCAAGCAAAACTTGACTGGCTTAAAGTGCCATCACAAACCTGAATTCAGGCTGCATTTGAATGCATTCCAAAATTCCAAAAGTCTGAACCCTTGCAATCTTAAACAAACTTTATGAATCCCATTGTGAATTTAAAGCGTCCACATTTCTCACACCACCTATGAATCATAGAAGATTAGAGTTGGAAGAGACTTCAGGAGGTCATCTCGTCTGACCGCCTGCTCAAAATTACAGTTTATGTAAGAATTACAGGAGCAGATCATCAGCTCATGTAAAGTGGAGTAGCTCCATTGACTTCAGTGGAAGGTGTGTTTTACACCATCTGGGCTTCTGGTCCACAATTTTTTCTGAAACTTATAAGAGAGTCTATATTTTCAATCTTCTATTGCAACCATCTTGGACTTTTCTTAAGGTACTCTTCCTCCCCCCATACACACACGCTCCAATTTCAGAATGTTTAGAAACCTTGGCTGTAAATTGGCCTTTGATCAGTTCTAAAGCTTGCAAGATGTTTGAATGGGTTACAGAAGTCATGTTTGCATCTTTGAAGATGCCTCTGGGCACTGTATATGAGTAAACACAGCCTCCAAAAACAATTATAAATAGAAACTGCATTTTTAACAAGAGATTAATTATTTTTGCTTTCTTCATAGACTTTGTATATGTGGATTTTTGCTATATGTTTAGAACATCCTTTATCTCCTTCATGAATGTTTCGTTTTGTACTCTATCTTGGTCTTTTTTTAAAAAAAAAATAGAATAGCCAAGGGTGTGTTTCTGTAGACAGTACTTGGGTGTTGGCCCACCATGACTGGTCACTGGCATCCTGGACTGTAGTAGGAAAGTCTGAGCCATCTGTGCCTGGCCTTGTGGTTGGATGATGTTAAGCTAAACCTCGTGGTTGGTTGGTTGTTTCCTGCTAAATACAGTTTTCTGCTTATTATGGAATGTGTGCTGGAGAGTCTGACACTGGAATTTGACAGATGCCTTTGGGTTAACTTGGCCAAAGTGATTTATAGCTATTTATGCATAGCTAGCATTCTGTAGTGCAAAATGTTGTCCAAGTCAAATCCCATTAGGGAAGCACTATGTGGTAACTTTAGGGCTCATCTACACTACATACATGACTGAGCTGGGATAGTGAAAGGTGATTACACTATGGTTGCCTCCGGGGTCTCTAAAAGCATAAGTACGAAACAAGAATTTGATATTTCTTTTTCATTCATCTGATGAAGTGGGTCTTTGCCCACGAAAGCTTATGATCCAAAACATCAGTTAGTCTATAAGGTGCTACAAGACTCTTTGTTCTTTTCCACTGTCATTCTGGTTTCCCTAGTTTTCAAACATGGGGAGAATTTTTAATAAACAGTGCAGAATAATCATTTGCAATAGAAGCAGACCAAACTAGCACGTTACTTCTCAAGTAGTCCTATTGCAATCAACCATAGAATAGAGTAAAGCGCTATTCTACCTGAGAAAGCAAATCATTATCTGGCTCTATTTAGATTTGAAACTTCCAGGTATGCTGGCACCTCTCATACAGTGGGATTGACTGCATTAATTTGTATCTGAAATTCCAGGTGGGGAAGGGGAAGAAGAAGTAGAGAGTGAAAATTATCTACTGGAAAGCTACAGTATGCAGCTGACACTTAAAAAAAAAAAAAGAGAGAGAGAGAGAGAGAACGGCCAAGATTGTATCCGTATTTTTTCATACTCACCCTCCATTGCCTATATTCTGAAAAGACAGTCCGTGTATTCATTGATTTCCTTTCTACCTCAACACATAGAGACCAATTCTAGCCTGTCTTCTCACAGCTGGAATGCCAGCTCGTCTGCTTACATGGGGATTCTCCTTTCATAAGGGGACTCCTTGGATTAAGACTTAAAGCAAACTCCACTCCTACAACCTCAGTGTTAGGGATATTACCAGAACATGTGTGAGCTCTGGCTATCCCTGACTACTCTGGATCTATAGGTAAACCAAGCTTAAGTAACCTTCACCACCATCTTTGGTTCTTCACCAAGTGCAAGTTGGCTTTGCCCAAGAACCTGGCCAGTAATGTTCATCTGATATGTCAGACTTGGTCATGTCTCAGTTTTATTACATTGTTAATAAACTGTTATGATCCCAACTACTTTGACCCCTCTAATTTGCTCTACTAGTTAGCATGAAGCTTTGTAATTTACCATTTTCAGACAAATAGGATTTTAACAACAATGAAACTTATGGCTTACACAAACAGAAGAAATGATAGAAACATTAGGACAGGATGTAAACAGTTTAACAACAAAAACAGTGTAAAAAAACAGGAAGAAAATCTCACCAGTAATCTCCCTCCCCCTTCTGTTACCCCCTCAAACTTCATTGATCAACTATACAGCTTATATTCAGCCATTGCCACTAGTATGGGGGATGTTTATTTGCATATAATGTGTAAAATATATAAATATTTAGAAGGAAAATATATAGAAATGTAGTGTCTAAAAGGCAAAAATATATATTCTTATTAAGCAGGTCTTGTATGTCCCCAGTATGTTACATGGATGTCTTTTAAAAAAGATTTTCCCTGTTTAAAAAAAAATGATTTACCACTGGAGGCCCCACTTAGGAAAGCACTTGAACATGTGCTGAGCTGTAAGCACATGTTTAAGTGCCGGGCTGGGTAGGGATTTTTGCCGGGGGGGGGGGGGGGGGGGGCTTTATGTAATGCATATTTCCAAGACTATATTAAACAGAAAAAAATCCAGTGGGGAAAGAATACAAGTGAGTCCTAAATAATAGGATTTATGGCAGTTATTCCCACACTGTGGTCCATGAAGTCATCAGTAGTTCACAGAGTGGAACATTTAGAGAGGAGGATTGTGGTGCTGGGCAGTAGCTTGGTTTCTCTCTCTTTTTCCCCCTCAGCCCTCCACAGCCATCTGTTTGGCATGTGCTCTCTCTCTCTCTCTCTCTGTGATCCCAGAAAAAGAAAGAGCATTAACATGGATGGGGTATATATGTGTGGCATTCACCTTAAATTCACCTTTCAAGGTTTATAAAAAAGCAGTTTTACATTGTGTGTGTGTCAGAGAGGGGAGAGAATAATTTGAATGGATACAGAAGGTCACCGCATGCATGCAAGTATTATAAAATAATTGCAAATCTCTTTAAGAATATTACGGGAATTTTTCACCTTTCTCAGAAGTATAATGTATAGGCTATATTCAAGAACTTTGAACAGGACTTACAGTTAATTAGGTGCCTCCACCTAGATACTAAAATGCTTGTGGATAGACAGGAAACCAGAGTACTTGGTAATCTGTAAACATAATAACTTGAATATATTTTCATACTTTGAATGTGATATTTAAAAAAAATAGAAATCTCAAAGAGACTATTAAGGTTCCATTCTATTTTATAATGATGCTGAATGGCTTTAAGATATTCTTTTTAATTGAAAGTGCAACATTATGCAGTGGCTTAATGTTAAATTGATCAAAATGATTTTTAAACTACAAAATAGATGAATAATGTGTATATTTGAAGAGCTTGTTGTTTTGATTTGTAAATAGTAGAAAACCTAGAGCTGTGATTTTGATCTAGTCAGTTGTAATGCTTTCTAGCTGATGACTGGCTAGAAATCTCTTTCCCCAAAAAGTCTACCAGTGAAGTGTTGCGGTGGTAAATCTCACTTTTGTCAATTAACTCTGGTTAGAAGGAAAGATTTATGTTAAGCTGCTTTGTGCTCATATTGCCATATGAAACTATAACCACATTTCTCTCAGCACCTACTTTTCACATTAGAGTAGCTGTTGCTATCATAACCCCCCTTCCTTTTGCTTGTCTATTGTCTGTTTTCACACTCCTCCTTGCTTTGTAATCACTCACCCACACTCATTTATCACTGGCTTACCCAGGCCTGCTTACACTATCTCCCATTTTTGTCATGGTGCACTGGTACATTACAAATACAATTAAACCTTTTACGATACTGTGGCTTTTGGCTAACGCATCCCAGTTTCAAGGTTGAAAGACTTCTGATGTTACCACTGATATCAGTTCTCTTCCATTTATCGGCAATGTCTGGACTAATGCAGGAGTGGTGCATTAATTAAAGGAAGCATCCAGTAAGGCTGCTGCTTTTGCCAATCTGACACTGAATTGGAGCCTGATGCCTGCTCATGTTTTAAGGGCCATTCATCACACATGTCATCCAGAAGCAGCCAGCTGTCTGAGCAAAGCCTTATTTGCATTTCATCAACTACAGTCTCCCTCATCTTCCCCCTTACCCTTTGTATGGAGCTTTGGTTTTTAAAAGAGCATAGTCTTCAAAAGCAGCTTAGCTAAAATTAATATTCCATTTAGAAAGATGATTTTACTTTAGTTCTGAGATTTTAGCATTAGTGCCAGGGGGAAATATGTCATATAAACATATCCACACAATCTGTGCCTATCCAAAATATTTAATGGATTATGGAATAAGGCAAAGATTTTGTGATGGATGGACTGATGTATGGATACATCCACTGATTCTCTGCATTAGATTGTTGGAAGTAAAATGTTTCATTTGAAAAGATTCTTTATAGATGTGCAATTCTAAAATCGAGGAAGCTGCAAAAGTTCCTACATTATAGATTTTGATTTCCAACTTTGCTTAGCCCAATTGCCCATCTCAAGTTGTACTGCAATGCTATCAGAAGACCTAAGAATATCATCAAAAGCTTTGGGTACAGTATGTTTACTGAACCAGTATATCCCAAAAACTGCTTGGAAAAAGACAGTTTTCTTAAGTGAAGAATAATTTCCCCATTTTATTCAGTAGTTGTCCTGATGAACTAATTGGTTTCTGTTGCTCCACTGAGCACAACAGAATCTCCAAGCATGCCTAATTCTACCAAAATGTGAAATATGATGAATGTAGAAGTATGTCTGCATATGAATAATATATAAAGAAATTTTGGATATATCTTGCATGGATGGTAAATTGGCTTTCCAAAGTATGCCATGCTTTGGTGGTGCAAAACAAAACCCAGGGCTGGCTTGGATCCAAGACCCATTTACCTGAGTACTCATAAGGCAGTTAAGAGGTGTGTCGGATGTTTCAGATAAATGCTTCATGATTTAACCCATATAGAGAATATATAGCCACACACATTTTTTGATGTCAACAGATTGTGTTCCTTATGCCAGTAGTGAATGTTGCCCATTGTATATTATATTTCACACAGTGTGTGTTTATTATATGCCAAGCTTGGAAAAACTCAGAAATATTTATCTGAATCTAGCAGTAGATTGAATCCAGAGCTTGCAAGGTTCAGAAGCCTGTATAGAGAATGTCTATATAGGTATTCAGTTCAATGTGTGAATACGTATTGATTAACAACCCAGTTCAGCAAAGCACTTAAATACATACTTACCATTAGTCACAAGCCTAAATCTTGGTCACTTCAACAGGATTTAAGCATGCACTTCAAGTTAAACTGTAGCTTAAGTGTTTTGCTGTGCAGGGATAATTTGCTGAATTGTGACCGGAGAGAAAATGTGTCTGTATAAACGTGTATATTTTTGCTGTATGAATTTTAACTTTTGCATCATTATGCATAAAAATGAATAACTTCTGTACTTAACTTAAATATTCCAAAATTAGTGATTTTTTAACTTGGAACCAATCCTAACCCTACCTTCTGCAGGAGCAAATGTCTCATGAGCCTGCCTGATTTAGCCTGAAAATTAATATGGGACAAGTCCACTGCAACTCTGTGGTTGAAATCTGTGAGCTGCTCAGATGCTCATATGACTGCCCCTTTGCCATAAACCTGGCTTGTATGGATCTTTTTCTCCCTCATTTAATACAGCCCTGTTGCCTGCAGTTGCCTAACCTGTTTGGAGTTACTTCAGGAAGTAAGCAGAAAAATGGACAATGAATGATTCCATGTGAATAGAAGATCTAGAGATGGTCATGGAGCATATGTCATATTCCCTGATTGTCTACAGAGGCACGTGCTACTCATCCTGGCTGATTGTGCTCTTTGTGCTGTATATTGTATTGGAGCTGGACTGTAAACTCCTTGCAACAAGAACATTGTTTTTGTACATGATCCCCAGATGATTTGCTTTTCTTCTTGGGCTGTCACCTTCTGAGAACTATCTTCATCTTTGAATGGCCATGCAAATCCCATGCGTCTGTGTTTTCCCATCAGGAAAGATGTGGAGGGAGTTATTCATATAGGTTCATCTGCAAATGTTTACCCGTGGTCCCCAAAAGATAGCTTCAACAAAGTTGCTAACTAAAGCTGGAAAATTAGTGGATCACAATCCACTTTTCATGTTTCACTTCTGTGTGTATGTGAACGTGCAACTATTCTTGTTTACCTCTCAGAGTGCAGTGAAGCCAGAAGAAAACCTTCTTTTCTTTATTTATAATATTTCCTCTCAATTCCCAGAATAATATTTCATTGGAATCCTAAGAGACTAAGGAAATTTCTGAGATTCAATATTGTATTACATGTGTTGGTGACTCCCTTATTAGCCATTAGCCTTCTTATATTTTTCTTTTCTTTGTAGGATCTAATAGCCTGTGTTCCTTCAACTTCCTTAAGGATGCTGCAAAGTCATTATTTGACTTATTTTTGTTTACAGTTACAATTCATGATATACTAGTATTCGTTACTCTGAACACACTTCTGATATGGATACTTTAGTATTGATGCATAGTTATTTTATTGCTTTGGGAACCATGTAGTCTGTAATTATCTAAGCACATACAATGATAATTTCAATGCTTCTTTGTGTAAGTAATACATCTGCAAAATTATGTGAAAACATAATCAAGATATATTGATTTCCTACTGCTATTTTCATAATATTCTGGGGTTTATCCTGAATGCCTTTGTAACATATTGCTATATGCCTTTGCTATATATTTTCTGTAAATTCAGAGCCTAGTCTTCTCATTATTTCTTATTTGTCTCACATTCAGTGCTTTTGTCTGAATGTCTTTATTTTCCAACTCAGTCCTGTCAAGTTTATCAATTAAAATCTTCTCAATCCCTGAAATTGTAAAGTTTCTCCCTGGCTCTGACACATACAGAAAATGTGGAAAATTCTAGTGTTTCTGGATTCTTTTTTCAGTATATGAACATAATTCCTTATTAACATATAGGGATTATTGCCTAAATCAAATCACTCTTTAAGGTCTTCAAAAGTCTTCCCTCTCTTTGTCCAATCTATCCAATGTGCAATAATTAACCCTTCTTTCATAATCTTGGAAAAAATCTTATCTCTATCTCCAGCTGGAAAATAGGGATTATTTGTAAATGTAATTAGAGAGGATTGGTACCAAATCAAACTAAAATATGTGGAAACCATCTTCTGTGGACTCAGTGGCCACTGAAACAATACACAAGCTTCTGAATATTTACAAGGATGGTATCAAATTTATGATGGAGACTGAAAGCAGCGATTTTGGCCTTTTATAAAATGAAGACACATGGAGTTTAGCAAATGTGTAAAACAGTGTCAGCGTCATAAGGATTTTACAGTCGAACCCCAACTTCTATATGCAGGATTAGACTTCAAATGAAAAACATTGTGGAGACAGCCTTTCGGGAGGCTTGACAAAATTAGGCGGTGGGAGGTTGAGGAAAGATTTAAATAAGGAAAGGAGGGGGAACTTGTTATAGCATGTGGGAGGCTGTTTCAAACATAAAATACAGCCTAAAAGAATATGAGAAGTTTTGAAGGGAGGGAGGGCAAAGGAGACTATATCCAGAGTCTATTGAGTTCATTGGAAAGATTTCAATCCAAATCAAGTCCCTTACTGGAGCAGTAACAAAAGAAGTGCAGATACTATGCAGGAGCTATGAGTTGCATAAAAGGGAATAAAATCAGATATTGGCATGGATGGAGTTGAGCACAACATTTGAGGACAAAGATAGTTAATTTAATGTTAAGAACTAAAACAAAGAGGCAGTCAGTGATGGGGTTTGAAGAAAGGCTAAGATTGTTGAAACATCTAGAGAGAGGAATTACATCAGCAGTGGGATTTTTGTTAGAACAGAGGAGAGAACAGAGATGTACAGAGGCTGGAGAAAAAAAGGAGGAGATCACAATAGTTACACAAGAAGAGATCACCCAAACATGTATAAAAAGATGATCAGTAAGGCTGGAGATGAAAGGATGGATCTTATAGCTGTTATAGAGGAAGTAGTACTAGGATGTAATGAGAACCTGAATGTGTGGGGACAATGAATAAATTAGGTCACAATAGGATGACCTACCAGTTTTAGTGATAGTTTGTCATGGTTGCTGATGTCACATAGTGAAGTGATATTGCATCGTGTTGTGAGATAGCATGATGAAAAGACTGAGGATAAAGTAATACATGTATATGCTGGGAATCTGTTTCCGTGTGGAAGTCCAGATACAGCAAAGCAAAGTGTGTATGTGCATCTGTGGTGTGGAACTATGTAAGGAAACAGCTTCTATGCTACCAAGCACATCAGATTATTTTGCCTGATGAGTAGAGTCGGGTGTGAAATGGCTTTCCTGTCCTGCAAATATTTTTGAAAATTGTTCCCATTCTGCATTCTACAAAAAGCCAGACACTGTAAAGCAGCAAACAGCTCTGTGATTCAGGCACTTATCTAGGCTGTGTGAGCGCCACGTTCAAGGCCCTGCCCAGCCTCATTCAGAGTAGGGCTAGTAGTCTCTGTCTCTTAGGCACTCCTGTTTTAAGTGTTCCACTTTGTACAAATGATTAAATATTCATCGCAATTTTTTTTTTATGGATCACTTGAAAATTGCTGAAGGTTTTGACAGACCACTTAATGATCTTTCCAAATGTTGTCTGTAGCTTTAGCTAACTATTGTAAATTGCTTTGGGTAAAAGCACTATGTAAAAAAAACCCCTAATAATAATTAACTTTTGTTGTTCTATAAATAAAAGCACACAACTCATCTTTTAATATCAGCAGTCTTACCTTTACCTTGCCTCTCCTGCCACGGCAGCCCCTGAGCTGGGGCAGGGAAGGAAGGGGACCTCTCCCACTCTCCTCACAACACAGCAGCCCTGAGCTGGGACTGGCAAGGGCGGGGGGGTGTCTCTCCTTGGCAGCTACAGCCTTGGAGATGGGGAAAATCACCTTTTTCTCTGGCCACCACAGCCCTGAATATCCCAAATTCCCTGCACCCCCTCTTCTCACCCATTGCCCCCTCCCACCTACCTTCTATTCCTTCCAAGGCCACTATCTGACTTTACATGTGCGTCTTCTCCAGGGTCCAGGCACCTAATCCACGTGTGGCTCCACTAATTTGTTGGGTGGCCCTTCATTCTTCGTGTGCAGCCTCCCAGGCACACACCTTAGAGGGGACTATCCATGGACAGTGAGAATGGAGCTCAATGGTCTACGAATCACAGCTTGAGAACCACTGAGATAGAGAGATGGTATGTCTACCATTGCAAAAAAAGAAAAAAAAAGTGTGCTAACTAAGGTTAAAATAGCAGTGAAGACAGAGCAACTCAACTTTCAAAATCCTATGGGGAGCCTATGCTTGGACTCAAGCTGCTAACCTGAATTAAGAGCCAACTTGCCATCTCTTAACTGCTATTTTGATCCCGGTTAGCTAATTTGAAATAAGAACACAACATTGTTTGCAGTGTAGCCCTAGCTAGAGACTGACTCTATAGCCTAATAGAGTGGGATGCAGGTGCTTAAATCTCAGTTTTAGGATCTACTGCAATCCAGAAAATTCCCACCAAACAAGGTAAGTGCCTGAACTCATTTGGAACTTAAATTTCTGCTGTAAAAGTTTCCTTGGCATCAACATTTCTGAGTACGTGCACTGCTGCCTTCCTTTAGGCATCTGGACACCTATCTCTTGCCTACCTCCCAAGGCAATTCACAAATCTGGGAAGACAGGTTTTTGCCTGCCTATCTCAGGAGCTGATCCGTTCAAAATCTATCTGGCAGAGATGCCCATCTTAACTTTTAGCCCAGTGATTAAATCATTCACCTGGGATGCGGGAAACTCAGGTTCAATTCCCCTCCTTTGCCAGAGAAGGAAAAATGATTTGAACAGGGAACTCTAGACTGGGTGCGCTAACCACCAAGATATGGGATATTTCCAATTTAGGGCTCGCTCAGTCTCTCCTATTGCAGCTGTTCCACTTTGCATAAATAATTAGGGGGTCCAGTCCACCTATTCTGCCTCCCAGATGGGTGCCCTAATCACTGGATTATTGTCACTCTCTCTCTTGCTGGCGCTCTTGCTCTGGCCCAGTAACCCTATGTAGTTAGCCACAGAGGAACAGTTTCGAAAGGTGAGGTCCGGGGACCCCCCCAATCAGTGGTTAGTGGAATATGGGAGACCTAGATTCAATTCCCACCTCTGCCAGAGTGGGAGACAGAAGACTCATATTCAAATCCTATCTCTAAGGAGAAACATGCTAAGCAGTGGGCTAAACATTATTAGATGACACCACTTCCTCCTCCTCTGGTCATTTTATGATGTTAGGTGCCTTCATAACTCATTCTCACCAAAAATACCATAGGTACCTTAGCCACCTTATTCCAGGAGAGGAGTTCCCAGTTGTGGATTGCTGTCAGAAATAAATGCTTCCCTGAAACTTGGCCTCAGAAGCCCAGCTCTGTGAAAGGGGTGGGGCTTAGCATATACCCCACTCAATGGTATCTTCCATTTGCTGGCTTAGGCAGGGAGCCACCTTAGAATGCTAGCTTTTGTGGATTGTATTGTACTTCTCCCCAGGCACCGTTTAGGGCACCTAGGTACCTAATTCTGGCATTGTGAATATGTGTTGTTCCCTATGATTTTCTAAGGCCTTGTCTACTCTACTGGCTGGATCGATGCATAGAGATCGATCTATTGGGGATCAATTTATTTCATCTTGTCAGGATGTGATAAATCGATCCCCAGAGGCATTCCTGTTGACTCCGGAACTCCAGCTTGCCAAAAGGCGCAAGGCAGAGTTGACAGGAGAGACCACTGTCAACCACTTCCGCCGTGAGGATGGCAGGTAAGTTGACCTAAGATGCGTCAACTTCAGCTACGGTATTCACATAGCTGAAGTTGTGTATCTTAGGTCGACCCTCCCCGCTAGTGTAGACCAGGCCTAAGTGCCTAAAAAATAACCATTGTGACACTTAGGTTGCTTCGTGCTCAGCTTGCTGACTTTTGTGAATTCCATTCTCGCTCCCCTTTATAGATCTAGGCCTAGCCCCTACTATCTTCAGTGGGCTTTGGATTAGGCCTTCTAGAACATATTGCACAATACACCTCTTTCCATAGATATTCCTTTAATAAAGTAAGATACAAAATAGTGAATGAGCTATTGTGTCCTATAAATTGGCAAAAGTTGGTTGAATAAATTGATATTACTCATCTTGTGTCTCAGATAACTATCCTCCTGCTCCATTGTCTGTCTATTGTTATCACTGGCAGTACTTGTCTTATTTAAACTGGAAGTTTTGGGGAGTATCCTGGACATCAGTGATACCAGCTCTAACTATTGCATTGTATATATAGATACTATGATAATTTGAGGGAGAGGAGAGAATTGTAGAATTCCTGGTGCGAGTCCAAATGAACCCTTCATTGTACATAAGGCTTTGAATCTCTGCAGTGTGAATCTGTTGAAAAGAAGATTTGAGAGCAAACTGGGAAGCAGAATATTTAGCTGCACTAGCTAATGGGGGAATTTGTTTTGCTATTTTATACTTAAAAGGGAACATTTTTAACATAAAGATGAGCATGTGATGGAGCCTGTGCAGTGAGCTCTTGGTTACAAAAGTGCTAATTAGCAGCATCAATTTCTGAGAGGCAGCATTGTCAAGTTAAGTACTAAGAAAGCTAGCAGCAAGGAGCTCAAGAGTTCTAGTGCTGACACAAACATTCTGTGTGGCCTTGGGACCCCACTTTAGAGCTGTTTCTATTTTCCAATCTCTGAAATAGTGTTATCTCTAAGGAGTAGTGTGAGGATAAATTATGTAATGCCCTATATAAGCAAAATATTTTGGCATCCTGCAGTATTTTAATTTGCTTGCATTGGTATATCCTGGAGGAATTAGCTCTGCACTAAGGTTGCCAGGTGTGTGGTTTTCGATGGGAATGTCCGGTCAGAAAGGGAATCTGGCAACATCTGGTCAGCTACAGTAACCACTGCGGGGCAGGAAGAGGAGCAGCTGTGGCTGGAACCACGTGGAGGAGCTGCTCTCTGCTCATCTACTGTCGCCTGACAGAGGGCAGTGGCTGGCTTCTGGATTGTGCTCCAAGAGGTATGTCCCGCCCACCCTTCTGCCCTGCCAGCTTTGATTGCCCCAGCCCTGGACACCTCTCTATGGGGGTCCAGGGATGGGACAATCTCTTGCTCCAGGGACCTTCCCCTGCCTTGTTGCACTTTGCCCCCATCCTCTTGTTCTGGGGACCAATGCCTTCTTTTGCCTCTCTGGGCCCTGACTGGTCAGGTGGGCAGGCTCCATGTCAGCATCTCCCATCCTGGCTCTGCAGGCAGCAGGTGATTTCCAGGGAAGTGAGCAAGTGGGGAGTGGACAGCGAGTGATGGAGGGAGGAGGAGAGGAGTGAGCAGGGAGGCGGGGCAGGGCTTTGAGGGAAGGAGCAAGGCAAGGGTGGGGCCTCAGGGGAAGAGGTGGATCTATCAACCTGTGCAGTTTCTAAAAAGAATTTATAGGAATACTTGCAATTAGATGGCTTTCAGTAATACAATAAGAGGTAAGTAGTATTTGCCAGACTTTTGCACATTCATATGACAGTTGAAGCCAAGAACATTTGCAGTCTTTGCTATAAAACAGTGACTGGAGCAAGCCTGGGGCCTATGTTGATGCATCAGCTTTTACGTCTCAACTGCAATGAGTGCATTCATTATGCCATTCACTGCTAATTTCCCATTCACTGTCAGTTTGAGAAACAGTGCTACTTCTGAGCAAGAAAAAGGACTTGCTGCTCCTTCTATCCCCTAATGAATGCACTATTATAGAGATAAAAGATGGACAAAACATGTAATACATGTCGTGCCTGGGTTCCTGAAATTTGTTACAAACTCTTAGGATTTGGCAGCAGGCTAGTGAAAGGAGATTTCACTATGGTATATAGTAGAAAAAAGACACTGTATCTGTTGACGAAGCATTAGCTTGGCTATACATCACACTGAGATATCTTACTGTGGAGTGATTTAGACTCCATTATAACCTGGGCATAGTACCTGTCTTCTTCTTTATACAGACTTTGTCTCATCCAAGTCATTATAGTACAATAAAAGAGAAAAGCATTAATAATTCTTTTAGAGCTGTAAAGATTTAAAAATCAAATGAAAAAGGAATTGCACCAAATTAAAATACAATGCAGAGCAAGAGATATACACAATTCTAAAAAAGAAATCACATGATCATTATTTTTGTAGCCCTTCACCATTGCCACTCTCTTGCTCCATTGTCCGTCTATCATTATCACTTATTTAGCCTCGAGCTTCTTTGGGGTTGGACCACTCTGTTAAATCTCTGTAAAGCACTGTGTATTTACAAGACTGTATAAATAGCATAAAATAATTATAAAGAGTGAAAATGTGCTGGGTGCTCTCTTTCAATACAGTTATTATTATTCCAGCTACTTGTCTGGAACTTGTATATTCCAAATCATTTGTTTCTAGATTTGGTGCTGACAATTTTGTGGTGCATTCTCTTGCTTTCTCTGTAAATGCAACTCCAACCTTATCAATGATTTCCTATAAAGTTTCCTATATCAGATGTCCACTGAGGATTTCATGTTTACAACATATGATTCATTTCTTTTATATCTCCTAAACTCCTAGAGTTTCATGGCCAGGACAGGAAGGGTGTCATAGGATTTGGAAGGTAGACTTAGTCAGATACATAGATATGTCTGTCAGTAAACTTTTACCCACCTTAAACATTTATTATTTTCTTCAATTTGTCTTATTACTTAACATAAATCCAAGGTAATTCTTATTAGTGTTCCATTAAGCAATAAAAAAGTGGTAAATCATAAACAAAGCCCAAATAAATCTGGTATTACTTTTTGTTCATGTTCACTATTTTATTATAATATCCATCAATATCAAATATTTAACTGCAAGGTATATAAATGTATTTTTGCTGAATAATTGGCTTATTTTTTAGCAATGAGCTCTGGTTATATGACAATTTATTACAACCTATATATATCTTTGTTTTATATGCGGTTAACTTTCTTCTGATTGTGGGGAAGAACCATCATAGCTAATAAGGACAAAATACAGATTTATACCAACAGCCCACAATAACCATTTCAAGAAAATCAGAACCACTTGGGATTGGTCTAATGCTGACTTGGTGCTCTACTTCTTGACTAAAGAAATGAGAGGACCCACTAAAATGGTGACACAAATTGATGTTAATAAATTAGTGGATTCCTAAAAGGACTCCCAATTTTAGTGCTAAAAGCACATTGTTATATGCAGCATAATGAAGTTTAAAAGGTATACTGATAAGTGGCTGCATTCAAATCCATTTCTGTGCCCTTTTGTGTGCTTATCTACCCTGGGCCAGCAGACAATCCAGCTTTTCACTAACCTTTGGCACTCCATCATCAGCAAAAAATGTGAGCTCCTTTATATTCCCATAGCTTTCTTAATTAGCAACACCTGTGGTATGCTCCATTTGGAGCTGCATCATCAGCAGAACACACCTGCTTTGGTGCCCACAGGTAGAAAAAGGCTCAGTATCTAAGGGCTCATGAGAGTCCATCTGTGTGCCCTAAAGCAATGCTGGAGCAATGGCTAAATACCTGTCATCTTCAAGGACTCATATTCTAGCCACTAATCCTGATAATTGTTGCCTTGATTAAGTGAAATAATAAATAACATCCTGAATGGATATACAATGGCCTTCTTGGTTATAAGGAAATCCTTTGCCTGCCTCACATTTGAGATTAACTAAATTTTGGTCAGTTAGAACACAATGAAACGTTAATTTTTGAGTTATTTGTGTAATCAGAGTTTTTGTATTTATCTGGTGCATTTTGAAGCACATCCATAATGAAATTGGAGGCAACTTGTTCTTATAGAAATGAATATATAGTGAATATGTATATATATATTCACTATATATATATATATGGTGATATCACATATAGACAAATGAATGTGTGAGTGTGTGTATATATATATATATATATATACACCATATTTATATACATGACATAACCAGATACTAGTTACCTATTAAAGGAATAAATTGGTTTGTAATTAATTTAAAGTAATAACTGTAGCAATTAATCATGAATAGCATGTTAAAAGGATACTTTGCAGAGCATTTGACAAAATGTCAGCAGCCGAAAGACAAAGAAATAGAATTCCTGTTGTCCAGTCTGACTTCTTCTCTCTTTCAATTTCCATATGTGTTATCTTTTCCCCTAAGAAGAATTTGGTTGAGACACTTAAGTATGTTTTTGTAGACCTAAGGTTGTTTAAATGCACACTATTATACTGTATTTTGCACTTATGCAACAAAGGTGGTGCCAAGATTTCCAACAAGTAAGTACTCATTCTTCCTAAAACAGAAAGGCATTAAAAGAAAACAATCCTTGTGTTAGAAGATTGATGTGTTGAAAGATGTGCACTTGAATTCCATAAAGGTACTAGACTAAAAACGGTGTTTCTGAAGGGAGAAGTGAAGATTACTAGGGCTATAAAACAAAAGTCTTCTGACTCACTACACAATTTATAATAAAACAGGTAAAATCATTTTCTTTTTCTGAAATGTGATGAGACATAGCAAAGAAATACTGTATTTTTATCTGCCACATATGTGTTCCATATTTTTACGATCCTATTTATAAGATCTATCATTGTATTTTACTTTGGACTTTTCCCAAAGAAATATACGTGTACTTACAAAACTTTCCTTTTAGAGATGAGACAAACATTCTGTCTTAATGTGGTTGAGTCAGCAGACAGCACTGTCTGAATATACTGATACTTGGTATTGAATGTTTAATAATATTTTATATATCCTAGCCCATTTCTGATGGCCCTTATTTTCTTATTCCAAATGGGGTGGGGGAGAGTTAATTGGCACATTACAGGAATCCTACTAATGTACTGGCTGCCAAGCATCTTTTTTAATTAATAGCAAGATATGTACAGTGTGGAGACAGCGCCAGAAGGAACCCTGGGATCCTGATAATCTAAAATCTTTATTTCTAACTAAAGGAACCTGCAATCTGATAACTCCGAGTCCTGGACATTACTCAGCCAAGAGCAAAAACAACAATACTGCGATTAATATGCCACCCACTGGTGTCGAGGATTAATGTTGCAATGGTTTGGTCCCCCATATAGGCATAAACTAATTCTACATAGCAGGAGAACAGACTTCTTTCAGCTAATGTGCTCATCAGGAAGGCAATTTATACTGCCTCAGACTTCACCACTGTTTTGCAGGTTTAAGAGGTGAGCATTTTAATTATTTTATAGACATGAATAAAAGAAAACAGCCTTAATTTGTATTTCCCTTTTTTTCGAAAGTGAGAGTGTGTGAGAATGACAATATCAGACAGCCAGAAAAAGCCGCTGCCAATACATGGCACTAGTCCATGGTGAGTGATCCCTGTGATCATTCAGACAATGGTGGTCAAGAAAATACAAATTAAAGGCATCTGGGTGCAAATAGGCATAGAGGTATTTACTTACAACAGATCTCCAAGGATAACTGACACGCAAAATATGTACAGTGAATAAAAGAAAAAAAATATTTGGTCAAGGGGGAGAACAAAAATATGGTGAAAATACAAGCAGCCCAATCATCAGCTGGCATATATTGCTACACCATCATTAGAATCACTTACACTGAGTTACACCACTAAAGATCTAGCCCAAGTAAATAAGGCTTTTCGATTACATTGGTCGTAGGATTGCCATCCCCCTAGCTAGCATCACAATGAAGTCTGACAATTTGAGGTTTTACAACCCAACAGTGACCCAATTAACTCCCTGGTGGTCCTGCTGGTGGAGGTCTACTGAAGGCAATGATCATGTATGGGTGGAGGAGTGCACCCATGAGGAGATCATTGCAGGACTAGGGCATTGGAGTTTAAACAGGGATCATACTCCGTACATTTCACTGATTTCCAGTTAGTTCTTAGGTGCACTTCAAGATTCTGATTTTAATATAAAAATTGATATAGGGTTTGGGTCCTGAGTACCTCAAAGTCAGGCTTTCTGTGAGGTTGTGATCAGCTAGGACACTATTACTAAGAGCCCAAGATTTAAATATGAGGGCCCAGATTTTTAAAAGCACGTGCCAGAATGTGTGCACACTGGACTTGGATCCATGCACAGAAAGGTGTATGCACTTCTGATGATTACTAATTAGGGGAAGCCGAAGGCTTGGGAGTTCTGACTGGAGAGGCTTTTATCTCTAGACTTTTCTTCTCTGGTTGGTCCAACGCAGTATGAATTTGTTGACTTCCAAGGTTATCTTTTGCCTCAGGATTTACCTTAGTAAATGTTGGGATGCAGATGTCTATCTGTCCTGGACTTGAGAATTCTTTTGCTGGAGAATGAGGGTATAACAGGAACAAGTGTGACTATGCAGACTGGTGATGTGCAAAATTTACAGGTATGAAGTGTGAATCGTTGTTTTTTTTTATTAAAGAAATAAACAAGGGACATAAATGACCTTGACAGTCTCTGCTGGCTACCTGCCTAGCCATATGCTTGAGGAATCTATGCAATCCACAAGGAAGATATATAGTATAAAACAATTTACGTTTCTAGTGAGTTAAATCTCTACTAATGTTCATCCAGTGTCGAGAAAAAAGTTACAGCATCTGTGTCATGGGGGATGTTTGTATCCCAAATATATTTAGAAATCAAGAACAATTCCTTAATGTTTTAGGCAAAAAAACAAGAATCCTTTATCTAAGTAGCAACATGAAAGAACTAGCAGAGTCTCATTCAGTGTGAGCCTATATGCAGCATTGATGTGGAGTGGTCTGTGCATATAAATTCACTGCATTCTCCACATTGTCCAGAGAAGGGCAACAAAAAATGATTAGGGGCCTGGAGCACATGAATTATGAGGAGAGGCTGAAAGAAATGGGATTGTTTAGTCTACAGAAGAGAAGCCTGGGGGGAGATTTGATAGCTGCTTTCAACTACCTGAAAGGGGGTTCTAAAGAGGATGGATCTAGACTGTTCTCAGTGGTACCAAATGGCAGAACAAGGAGTAATGGTCTCAAGTTGCAGTGGGGAAGGTTTAGGTTGGATATTAGGAAAAACTTTTTCACTAGGAGGGTGGTGAAGCACTGGAATGGGTTACTTAGGGAGGTGGTTGAATCTCCTTCCTTAGAAGTTTTTAAGGTCAGGCTTGACAAAGCCCTGGCTAGGATGATTGGTCCCGCTTTGAGCAGGGGGTTGTACTAGATGACCTCCTGAGGTCCCTTCCAACCCCGATATTCTATGACTCTATGATTCTGTGATTTCATGTGACTCTTCTGGTCAGCTGACCTTGGGCAAATTTGGCGGCATCTGCTGCCAAGTTTGCTAGGTGAGCCTGTAGTGGCTGCGTTTTGATAGTAGTGCTGCTTTGATGGGCATGGTGATATGATAGGCATCAAGGATTCTTTTCTTCTCTTTATATATCTGAGTCATTCTCTTGACTTACAAGGAACAGGCATCTTCTTTGTCTTGGCCAAGTGTGGTGCTGAGCATGATTTTGCTGACCCAAATGAAGAAACTTGCAATGGAGGCAACATCAAGCATGCTGAAGAAAAGAACTATTGGCCACCTATTTGTCTTGCACCTGAAGGTGTATGTTCTTGCAAGATGATCCATGTTGCTGATTTGATTTTTAGTGTCGTTGTAGAGCAGTACTATGTTGGGTTTCTTTTTGTCTCCTTCTACAACCCTGTCGTGATGCGTCATCAATAGAATTATTACCAATATTTCCTCCTTTTGAACAGAGGAAATGAAAGTGAGTGGCCCAGCAAATCCAAACACTAATGTCCTCTTTATTTTCTACTGCAATTGTAATTGCCTCTCACAGGGTACATCTGGCTTGTTTTGTTGGATTGTTCTAACATAGATCAAATTCTCACTGAGTGGTTCTGCACTTCGGCAAGGCACTCTCCAATACCCAAGAGCAGTATGGGAAGCAAGCTGCCTGACAAATTGGACAAGAGGGTTCATTCCCCAAACTGACCGGGCTGCAAGGGAGTAGCTCAGGGCAGCAGATTTTGATTCCTTGCTAGGAGTCCCCCACCCATTCAGGGGTTGATGTACACAGCCACTTGTCTGGAACTCAGAGAAAAGGTTCCCCTACCCTCCTGGCCTTAAAGACTGAGGCTCCTCAACCAAATGGGACTGAGAGCCACATGCTCTAACCACTAGGCCGCCCAGCTCTCCAAGCCACCTGTCACAGTCACTATCATCTAATATGTTGTCATCCCATGACAACTACCTTTCAGAGTTGCAAATCATTTTAAGGTCATAAGAAGAATAACATCCCTCTCTTTTCACCATTTTGATCCCCTCGAGTCTCCTGAATCTGCAGTGTTCAGAGCACAATACCTAGATAGAAAAGAATATAGATGTATGTTAGGCAAAGAGAGCCAGCATCAGTCCATTCTGTGTTTAGGATACCTAACAATCCTGGATTTGAAAGGACCAACCTCCTTGAACTACATTTGTACCTCACCAACCTTTTTGACATAGTAAAAATGTTTTTCATGCTAAATTTAAAAAAAAATCACTGAGTTTTTTGTCTGTGCCTAGATGACTATGTCCTAAGCAGCATAGTTGGAGGGTGACTAGTTCCTGAGTTGTTGCAATATATATGCTCATAGGGTATAACATTATCCCACAAATGTGGATGAGGGTTAATGTTCATTTGTGTAAATGTAAATCTCATCTCTTCCTGAACTAGCAGCTGGCAATTTGAAGCAGGGAGGGAATTTTCTAGAGACAGTTAAAGTAGCACACTTGGAAAAATCCTGGCCTTATTGAAATCAGTAGGAGATTTGCTTTTGACTTTAGTGGGACTAGGATTTCACTCTGTCTTTTGGGGAAAAAGACTCTTAGGCTTAATTGGTTTAGCTTTCTTGGAATAAAGTAACTTCACTGACTAAACAAGACCATTCAGTCAGCACCATAACTATAGAATTAGCTCAGTTTTCCAAACTAATATTTCTATGTTCATAATTTCTGTTTCCCTTCATCACCCCGTTGTGCATTTTAAGCTACCATGATGATTGGCTTTGTGGTCTCCTTGACTTTCACTGTTCTTTTGAATTCTTAGTACTTGACTGGACCATCCATTTACTTTCTGCCAGCAATGCTCATATTTTCTTTGCTTTTTCTGGAATAGATCTCTTCATTGGACGCTGTTTTCTACCATCTTATATCCTGTCAAAAACTCCTAGCCTATGAAACTATCTTCTCATTCAGGAAGATTCAGTGGGTTGCTGTTACACAGCTTTAAAAATGGCATATGATATGAAAACAATAGTATGACCTTTAGTGCATTATCTTTCTATCATGCTGCATAGCATGACAGCATTGTGATGAGTTTCTACCATATGTGTGGTGATAAGTCTTCTAAAATGGAGGAAGACTTGCACTTTGCTCAGCATGAACAATACTTTTTTTAAAAAAATCTCTCTGCCTGTTTTTCCATGTCTGTGGAGATTGATGATGGAGATACTAAAGGAATTTTCCTCTCCTAAACTATTGTTAAATGAAGACACATATTATTTAATATATATCCTGTTCTGTAGTTAACTGTGAATACATATTTATTTATTAGAGAGTGCACAGAGGCTGGGGTGATCTGAGTTGCTGCTAGGGTATTTTAGAATTCAAAGATTTAATGTAAGCAACTATGAATCCTCTTTTTTCTGACATTGATTTCTCTCAATTGCATTTGAAACACTAATCTTAACAAGATAAAAATATATTCTTTTTTCTTTTTGAATCGGGAATTTGCTTATAGCTCTATTGTTACCATGTCATTCATAGGGATAGTGAAGATAGGAAACTATTGTAGTATTCTAAATGTTTTACGTCTAGCTGGACTGAAAATCTCACTGTGATGTGTTTCAGTTCTTCCTTTTTTTCCAAGGGTAATTTAAAACATTTAACCTCCTCTTAAAATGCATTAAGAGTAATTTGGAATTAAAGTTAATGTCAAATGGATTTTAATGTGAAATCTCTTAGAAAAAAACAATTGAGATTCATATCTTAAATTAATATTGGTGTAATTAAAATTCCTAGAAGAAGTAGAAAGCTAGAGAAAGAAGAAAAAAGAACCAAACTTTCTGTAATTTAAAGATTTAGGATTTGGTTCTTTATTTACACAAGTTTAACACCTCCTGATTTCCACAGATGTGAGAAGGAAAATAGGACACTATGAAAATACTTTAGAAGAATCTTGGATCACATTATACCAAGTAACAGATCTGATTAAAAACGTTTCACACAAACACATGCTCGAAAGACTGGAGGCAAATTTCCGCTTCTAGTTCTCTAATATGTTGCATTTAGAATGCATATTCTCTGATCAAAGAATTTAGCAGCTAACCTTTCGCAAATGTAACTAAAGGAACCCATATGGTTCCATGAGTGAAACAAATATTGATATTGCAACAAAAAATAGATACTATTTTGAATATTCTAGTAGGTAGCTATACAGTTCAAATAAATGTGGCCCTTGGATCATATAAAAGTATATGTAGCTATTACATTCTACTCTCAGATTTTTCTCTTACCAGCTTTTGAACATGATATTTAAGCAATTCTTTTTTAAAACTAACACACACGCATGCACACAGGAACAAAATGAAAGTTTTTTATACTTGTAATTGTAAGGATATTTCCTCAAATTCCCTTTATTGGGTCCTCTGCCAATGATCAATGAAAGTACAACACAGAACAGTCAGTCTGTCTGCCAACCTTACTTCCTTAGGTTTTCTATAAAACCCAATACTATATCTACATTCTTTCCTTTGAATTAGTAATACTTATATGATAAATGTGACCCCAGTTGTGCATTCATTGGAACTCTGCATGAATATAAAAGCAACCAGTTGTAGGTTTGGGACATTTGTAAGTATGTATTTAATGTACGCGTAGGTATATTATATGTATGGGATTATGCATTAGAAAAACCATGTTATCAGAACATTATTAAGGTTGCAAATTCAACCATTCAAAAGATCAGAAATGCTAGTATTGAGTTGCGTATATAACTTTAATTTGACCCCCATGTGCATATATATATGCATTATGACACAGCCTTTAATTACATGATCACATACTATTTTTTTCTGCATGAGACCCCGCTTCATTTAAGACCCTTGATCCCAGGTTTATTCTCTCTTCCGCCTCCATTTTCGGTCTCCCTCCCATAACTCCTTCCTGGCTCCTTGCCTCATTATCCACCATCCTTGGCTCCTCGTCCCATTCTCTATACACGAATAGTCCCAGTTCTCCTGTTGTTCTTCAACTATTTATCAGATTTGTCTGCCTCCAGTTCTCAGAAGTCTGGCTTCATCCCTGTAGTCCCATACCAGAGTATGATAAGTCTGGCTAGAGGTAGCAGTAGTAAGGGGATGGAGCATGTTCTCTGAACACAGAATCTTCAGAGATTTTAGCTTCTTAAATCTAAAAATCTCTAACGGGCGTGAGTGAACTGGGATTTTTCAAATGCTTATAACTTGGTCACATTTAGTCAGATTTTCATGGGGACAACAAAATGTACATATCTGACACAAAGGCCATCCCCTGGCCAAACTTTAACTTCCTGCTCCAAAGTAGAGGGCAGTTGAGCTGTTAAAAGTTTGCCAGAAATTTTTAACATGGGCAAAACAATGTATTTTCCTCAAAACTTGTTCTCGGAAATGGCTGAAACGCGGCTGAATTTTTTCTAAGGCAGATGCTTGTCATGGAGAATATCAGCTCAAGCAGTTAAAATGTGGCAAAGCTATAAGCAATTGAAAGCAACTGAAAAGGGTCTTATCAAGGGAAATGTGGGTATTTTTAATAACAGGCGGCAATAGTGGCCATGCCTATAATAAATAGACAAATCTTCATGTTATTATTCTCCCTGACTGTCGACCCAAATTCCCAATTAAATAGGCAAAACCACTTCTATTAGAGAGCATTTAAGTCAAAACTGCAGAACTTCAGGATTTGCTTCTACTTTTATTAAAATGTCCTTGAACTTTGGTGTATAGCTGTATATAAATGCATTTAATTGTACATACATTTATTTTGCTTGCTATAGTGACTATCAAAATTGTAATGGAATAATTTAAAAAGTCTCATATATAAATATGTGTTGGTCCTCTTCTGTTTGTTATGGGCAGGCACGTTGCTAAAAACTTCAGATAAATGTATGAATTCCTAGCATAATCACCACTATTTACCGGTTAATTGTGTCTTTATTTTAAATGGAACTGAATGTACTAGGTAGTAAGTTGTTTGTCATCCTTTTTCTTTAACAGATCTGTTGCTGTATATTATTATAAGAGCTGTGGATAGTTTTTGGCAGTTGTTGATTTACTGGATTCAAACTGAACACTGACTTACTGTAAACCATAAATGTTGTAATTGTCACAGAATGATTTAGGGTTACTGTAGTATTCACAAGCAAACTTCAGTCAACTAAAGCTCATAGAGATTAACCATGAACTGACACTATTATCTTTCAAATATTAATAGTTAAATACCAGGCACCTCATCAGAAATAAAGCTGTGGCACATCTAATGCCCTCTCTGTTCCTGTGAAAACACAAGTACTCAAGTGGAAAAGATTTTTACCATTCTTCTGTAGTTTGGATCCCATTCACTATCAGGTTTCACATAAGTATGCACACAATGAGAGCAATAGATCCACGCTGTGTTTTACATAACTCTAGGGTATGGTTGTCTCTTTTTTTTTACCAGAAGAGAATTCCCCTGGCTCCTTTGCCCACCATCCTGCCCTGCTGGTTCATTTGTTCTATTGTTTTTCCTGCGGAGTGATACATTACTGTATCTTCTCTGGCTGCAGCTGAAGTAGAGCCATCCATCATCCCAATCACTGAAAATAAGGACCTTATGGACTGGAAGTAAATTATGAAGCTATGTGGGGAGACAGAGTTACAGAGAGTGTGATTTTTTTTTTTCAGAAACAGCTATTTTAGGTTACTGTTCATCTCTACATAATATTTCTTTCTTGCTTGGGCTCATCACAAGGTAAATGCAGCAAAAGCAGATTTATTATTCTCAAACTATAAATGCATTTAATCAATGTAAATGCATTTAACAAATCACTTGACTGTTGCTTGGATCTGAATGCAAGTTTCATATGTCGCTTTCCTTTGGACTTTAATGTAATGTAAATGAAGAGTCCACTGATATGAATGTCTGGTGAAGGCATAAATTAATGCCGTGTAGGTGTTGTCTCTCACTTGCTGTTCTAATCCAATTCATGATCCTATTCAGATTTAATAAAATCCACAATGTTCTGGTTTTTAAGAACATAAAGGATTTTTGTCGTTGTATCATGAATACGTTAAAGCCAGAAACATCAACCTCAAACTTAGTTATATGTTGAAACCTGAAATATAACTCTAAGTCTAAAACATAAACTTAATCATAACTCACATTTCTCAACAATTTACCCTGTTCAACTAACTTCACCAAAAATGAAAGAAAGAAGATAGGCCTAAATTCCCTTTCCACTGTTGTGCATGTGACATCACTTCTCCATAATACTCCTCACTGATGTCTCATTTTTCATTTTAAAAATCTGTAGTGGGGACACATGGAGAGCAGTCTTTTTCTTTCAAGTCCCAACACTAATGTTGATGCCAGTTGCCACCAAGTACAGTTTAAGAAATCCTTAAGGCCCCTTGTTCATCAAAGTTATTGAATGTATGCCTAACCTTAAACCAAACCTAACCTGACTTCAGTGGGGACTCTTTGGATGCTTAAAGTTAGGTGCCTGCTTAAGTCACTTGCTGGATAAGGACCTAATTTAGAAACAGTACCTCAGAAGTCCTGGCCAGCCTTTTATCCTCCTTGATGTCTCTCCAAATAGTTGCATTTGAAAAATATTTTTTGCCCTTTAACATTATTTGCCCTTCAAAAAACACTCAAAGGTTTGGATATTATGGCAGATATTTTGCTTCTAACAAAGCCACAGTAGAATGGATATCGCAAGTTATGTTTCAAAATTCTCCTTGATTAGTTGGACATGTCTAAGATGAACAAACAAAGGACTAATGAAACCCTGTAGTCTGAGGAAATGTCTTGGTTTTGTTAAAGACTTGTCATAGAAATCATGTGTAATAATGCGTTTTTACAAGAGTTACTGCAATATTTAGTGAAACAAAAAAGATGTTTGCATAATATCTTTGATAATTATCCAACAAGAGTTTTAGTGGCACCATTGAATCAAAGGACAATTTTATAGAGTGGATTTGAATATCTCTGTAATATACATGAGGAGAAAAGCAGAGGGGCAGGCAGATAACCTACGAACAAACAAGCTTGGGATCAAATTTGTGTTTGTTATTTAAGTTAACAGTAAAGAAAACTCAAGAAAATGGGGTTGAGGGGAGCTAGGTTGACGTGTGTGTGTATATGTGTGGGTGTGCGTGTGTGCGTGCTAGTTTAGGTGCAGGGTGAGACTTCCAACTGCTTATTCTCGTCCTGAAGAGATTGCTTAAATATGATCTGGGTAAAATTGTTGTAAAAACTGAATAAGGATCTCTGGATTTGGCCTTCAAGGCATATTTCAAATATTTGTACACAAGTATCGATTTCTGGAGAAAGCCGCTCAGCTGATGAATTGCCCGCAAACGCATTTCCTGCTGAGTTAAAATCTATTTTACAAAATGAAGACTACCACAAGGAGCAACTTTATAATTGTGATGAAACAGCTTTATTTGTGAAACTGCTACCTGATAAGATTTTAGCCTTTTTATTAGATTACACATTTGAATTTATATTCTTGCAAAGCACTGTTAACAGATAGGCCTACAGTATTTGGGACGCTGTGAATACGTATGCAATCCTAGATAATTATACATGTATGTAGATATCTTATGATATTTCAGCAAAACGCTGCCAGTGGGAGCTGCGAGCGGCTGAACCTACGGCCACGCAGGTAAACAAAACATCTTGCGGCCAGCCAGGGGCTTACCCTGGCCAGGCCACGGAACAAGTTTGGGAACCCCTGCGCTAAATAAACATTGGCAAGCAGTTCTGCATGTCTTACATGTCCTTATCTTGAGGGCTTGACCAACAAGAGCCCAGATGGGGAGAGCAATATGGTATGGAGCTACTGAGAGTCCAAGGAATGCTGATGTCTGAAACCTGTAACATTTTTACAACAGGCAAGACTTTTGATCTGACCACATGAACCAAGTCAAGCCTAAATCTGCTAGATAAAGCTGTACGCATCGAAGTTTCTGCAATTTTCATGCCAGTTCTGAAGAGTCCAGGTGACATAAACAAAATTTTGTCACCCAAAAGTGTAAAATCAATTTCTGAATATCAGAAGTGAAAAGTGTGATTACATGTGTGTGCTAAAGTAAAGGAGTGTGAATATTACGCGGAACTATTCCATTGCAATTGCAGATGTGAAAGTCTGCAGAGGGAGAATTCCGTAGTAAAATTTCTACCTAATTGCTTTTTTTAAAAAAGTGTTTGAGTATTTCATGGGTTTATTTCTATTTCTTTCTATTATACTCACCTGACCCTCATTATTATAGTATCTGATGCCTCACAGTCATTGATGTATTTGTCCTTACACCACTCTTGTGAGGTAGGGAAGTGCTATTTATTCCTATTTTACAGATGGGAAACTGAGGCGCAGAGAGACTGAGGGCAGTACTATGCTTCCCTGCAGTTTGGACTACTAGGTTGTCAATAGCAGTGAGCACCAAAAGTGCTGCACTATGACTCTCCCTGTGTTGACACTGTGGGCATGATCTAAATGGTTTCTACTTCACATTAATGTAGTCCTGTCTGAAGGGGACTGCAGTCATGGCACCTTTTGATTCATGCTCCCAGCATCCACAGTGCAGCACTTTGGTGTTGACAGTTGTTCAGAACCAACAGTGTAAACTGTGGAGCATTGTAAATATTGCCCAAGGTCACACAGGAAGTGTGTGGCAGAGCAGGAAACTTAACTCAGGTGTCTAAAGTCCCAGGTGAGTGACCCAACCTTTATCCCCTTTCTTTCTAATAATGTAACTGTTTGCACATTAAGAAAGTGTGGAATACTCTCTTCAAAGGTGACTAGCAGCTGTTCATACGACCTAAAGCTAGAGTTGTTCATCCATGTTTCAGAAAGCATTATGATGAGGTGCAAGAAAGTGGAATATATAAGCATTTGAACATGTTTAACCCATCCAGGTTACAGGAGCTACCTGAAGGGAAGGATTCTTCGTCTTCCCAGCCCCTCCATGCAGCTACCTAAATGCAAAAAGAAGCCAGTCATCACATGGTCCCAGGGATATTTCTTTTCCTTCATTTCTTCCTGCCATGATACAGGGATTCTCAAATATTCTTGGATTGCGCATTACAATTTAATAGCAAACCTGTTTCACGGGCACTTCAGGATCACATGAACCATTTCTCTTTTCATGTAGTATCTGTGTAGCCTCAACAGTAACTGCTTACATGGAAATTCACATTAGGAGGTATTTAATACATTCTTAGCTGCTTTTAATATGATTTGGCAGCTGGACACAAGGAGAAGATCCAGCACAGTGTGACCAGCCAACTCCCAACAGATCACAGTTTAGGAATCTTGGCTATTTTATATCTTCTGTTTCCTCCATTAACATCTTTCATTTCTTTATTTAAAAGTCTCTACCATATTTTTCTTATAGGGAGAGTATACATATTCATATCAGCTTATGCAATGAGATTACTCGGTACAATTCTGGGGTAATTTCTATCCATGTTTTGGTATGAAGGCTAATATGCTGAATTTTGTGGCTGTCGTCACCTCTACTATCCCCAGCTATGATTTACCCCAGATAAGGATCCCTCTGATGGAAGTGAAACTCTGAGCTAAGCTGTATCTCTCTTGTCCTTGCCGGTGGTGCAGCTGGGCAGGATCACTGCCCTTCCCATCACCGGTGAGTGTAGGCCCTATCTTGCTGCCTTCCTTAGGGGACTGGGAGCAGGGCTGGGGCAGAGGCCATGGGGAAGAGGTATAGCAGGGGATGTAGCAGCACACAGCTGCCTAGGGCACCAGGAAATATGGGGCAACAAATTTCCTGGTGCCCTACTCAGCTGTGTAATTTGCATATGGGTAAGGATGGCCCTGTGCTTACAACCCTGCTGCTGATACAACCCTGCCGCTGCTAGTTTTTTTACAGTGTTACACTGTTGACTCTTATATAGCTTGTGATCCATTATAACCCCCACATCCCTTTCCACAGTGCTCCTCCCTATGCGGTCATTTCCCATGTTATATGTGTTCAATAGATTCTTCTTCTGAAATGGAGTACTTTGTATTTGTCCTTATTGAATCTCATCATGTTAACTTCAGACCATTTCTCCAGTTTGTCCATTGTCAATTTTAATCCTATCCTTCAAAGCAGTTGCAACCCTTCCTAGCTTGATATCATCTGCAAACTTTATATGTACACTCTACCCTTTGCTAAATTATTTATGAAAATATTGAACAGAACTGGAACCAGGAAAAATCCCTGTTGGGCCTCACTCAGTGTGCCCTTGCAGTTTGACTCTGAATCACTGATAACTACTCTCAGGGAACAGTTTTCCAAACAGTTATCCACCCACCTTATAGTAGCTTCACCTATGTTGTATTTCCCTAGTTTGTTTATGAGGCGGTCATATGAGATAGTATCAATATCTTTACTAAAGTCAAAACATACCACATTTATCACTCCCCTCCTGCCCCATCCATGAGGCTTGTTACCCAGTCAAAGAATGCTGTTAAGTTGGTTTGACAAGATGTGTTCTTGGCAAATCCATGCTAACCGTTACTTATCTCCTTATGACCTTCTAGATGGTTGCAAATTGACTGCATGATTATTTGCTCCATTATCTTTCCAGGTACTTAAGTTAAGTTGACTGGTCTGTAGTTTCTGGGGTTGCCCTTATTTTCCTTTTTATATTTGCCCTTTTTCAATCCTCTGGAATATCTCCTGTCCTCCATGAGTTTTCAAAGATAATTGCTACTGACTCAGATCTTTCTTCATTCAGTTCCGTGAGTATTCTAGGATGTGTTTCCTCAGGCCCTGCTGACCTTGAGATATCTAACTGGTATTAGTAATTTTTAACTTTTCTTTTCCTATTTTAGCTTTAGTTCCTACCACCTCCTTTTCACTGGCAATTGGTATGTTAGACATCTAATCACTACTAACCTTTCTGGAGAAAACTGAAACTAAAAAAGCTTTAACACTTCTGCCATTTCCACATTTTATGTTATTGTCTTTCCACTCTCCCTGAGAAATGGACCTACCTTGTATTTGGTCTTCCTTTTGCTTCTAATGCATGTGTAGAATGTTTTCTTGTTACCCTTTATGTGTTTAGCTAGTTTAATCTCATTTTGGCCTTTTAAAAATTGTCCCTACATGCTGGGTGGTTTTTTTGGTTTTTTTTTTAAATATTCGTCCTTTGTAATTTGACCTAGTTTCCACTTTCTGTGGGACTCTATTTTTGAGTTTTAGATCACTGATGATCTACTGAATAAGCCAGGGTGGTCTCCTGCCATAATTCCCTTCTTAACTACCCTGTGGGATAGTTTGCTTTTGTACCCTTAAAAAGTGTCTTTGAGAAACTGCCAACTCTTTAACTCTTTTTCCTCTTAGATGTGCTTCCAATGGGATCTTACCCACCAAATTCCTTAGTTTGTTAAAGTTTGCCTTTTTGAAATCCATTATCTTTATTGTTCTGTTTTCCCTCCCACCATTCCTTAGAATCACAAACTATCATTTCATCATGACTTTTACCCAAGCTGTCTTCCACTTTAACATTCCATTGTTAAATAGGTCTTTGCCTTTTTGTCTCTGTCTAGACCAGTGGTTTTCAACTTCTGATGGTCTGCAGACTACGTCTAAGCAGTCCGTGAAAGGTTGTCATTACCATAGAACAGTGGTTTTCAAACTCTTGTTCATGTACCCTGGGGGTCTGCAGATTATAGCTAAGATTTCCAAAGGGGTCTCTGATTCCATTCAAAACTGTTTAAGGGTCTGCAAGTGAAAAATGGTTGAACATTACTTGTCTAGACCGTTCCTAACCCTCCAGGGTATTGCAGAGGACATGCAACAGCTTTTAAAGAAGAGTTTGTTTATCCATTGTAAGGAAACCCTAAATTAATTCAAAATGGTATTGCATCTTTTCAAACCATTTGATCTAGAGGCTAATCTAGGTTTCTTCCATTGTATTTTTCCCTGCAGGAAGAGTTTTACAGTTGCTTATGTGCCTGCATTTTTGTTCATGTATTCTGAATTTTTTTAAGGGTGATACTTTGAAATGTTATAACTAGCTCCTCAGACGTCTAGCTACATGCTCAGAGGTTAAAGTCCATGTCACATAAAAGTCTGCCTGCCTGCAGGAAGAGTGTGCCTTTTTTTCCACACTTACTCAATAGTAATGAATAGAATTCATTCTGCAAAGCAAGAAATTCCATGCAAGGCAGGGGAACTTTTAGGTAACATGGCTGTAGTTAGACTTAGCACCATTTTGGTCTGACAATAAATCAAGTCTCCAAACCCCTGCTCACTTTGATGCTAGTGAATGTCACCTTTCCCAACAGAATCATTCTCAAAAGCAATACTCCTGGTAATTGGGTATCGGTCTATTCTATAACTGAGGAATTCAATATCTTTATGTGTGTGAGAGATTAAAACTCTAATGGGAGCTTGTTTTGGGGTATGTATCCCATACCTACCCTGTAAACAAAAACCTGAGAGGCCAATTGGGTTACCTGGTATCACCTGTGAGAGAGGAGGCCCAGAGTTAATTGAGAGTGAAGCCCAGCAGGGAAAGGGCTGGGAGAGCAGTATAAAGCCAGGAGACTGAAAGCAGAGGGAGTACCAGGGGAAGAAGTGTGTGGTCATTTCCTAGGTGGATAGAGGCTGCTGGGAGGAAGGAGGAAGTCTAGCGGGAGAGTAAGCCCTGGGATCCTGCTTGAAGGAGTCTGGTAAGAGGCTAGGAGGGGTGAAGTATCCAGAGAATGCAGAGTAAGCTCCAGTGATAAACTCAGAAACAGGCAAGAAGAGAGAGAACCCAGCGAAACGGCAACAGGGACAGGGATTGAGCACACCTAGACTAGACACCTAGACTACATGTTATAAAGTACCTGGGCTGAAACATGGCATAGCAGGTGGGCTTGGGCTCCCCTGTTACGCATGGTATAGTGGCACAAAGCCTGAGTGAGTGCTGAGCACTATTCATACCCCTGGAAGAGAGGTCTAAATGGTGATCTGACCAGAGGTATATGTTACTAGAAGAAAGACTATTGCAGAATTAGCAGAAAGCAGGAGTATCCTATGCTGAGAATTGCTTTCTCAGCTCTAGACACAAGGAGGAACAGGAACAGCCATACTTGGTCAGACCAATGGTCCATCTAGCCAGTTAGCATGTGGTCTGATAGTGACCAATTCTAGGAGCTTCAGAGGGAATAAACAGAACAGGAAATCATCCCTTGTTGTTCACTTTCGGCTTCTGGCCCTCAGAGGCTAGTGACACAGAACTTGGGGCTTAATCCCTCATCATCATGATTAATAGCAAGGTGCACTAGGAATGAGCAGCAATTCTGTTTTGAAGATACACCTATTTACACCAGCTGAGGGTCTGGTCCAGTAGCTTAGTGTACTTATGAGTATGAAAGTTATTAAAACACACTTTGTGGAGACCTCTTTGTTATAAGTATGTCTGTCTAGACTGAGGTGTTCCAAAAACATCTGGAGTCACTCATTCTAGCTTTCTGTGTATTAAAGGACATTTTGAATATGAAAGTCTGATTACAGACTTGAAAGGTAATTCTCATTTTGTAAATCAATGGGAAATAATTGTTCAATATAGATACAAATAAAGGATTGTATCTGATCATGGTTAAATGATTACTATCTTGACACTAATCAGAGAGGTAGCCATGTTAGTCTGGAATTGCAGAAGTGACAAGAAGTCCTGTGGCACCTTAAAGACTAACTAAAGTATTAGAGCATAAGCTTTCGTGGGCTAATACCCACTTCATCGGATGCATCTGATGAAGT